>OY740795.1:49117446-49467224 GCA_963514005.1 Raja brachyura | reverse complement strand
CATCTGACATCCAGAACAATAAACTACCCTGGCACTTATATTCCCCCCTTACCTTAATTAAGGGGGGAGTGCAGGGAGTGCAAAAAGGAACTGCAGATGCTGAACCCCGGAACAAAATACCAAATGCTGGAAGAAATCAGCAGGGCAGGCAGCATCTGTGGAGGGAATGGACATGCAATGTTTGAGGTTGGGGCCTTTCCTCCGACTGGCCCAGGAGCGGTTGGAGCGGCTGGTGCAGCGTTCGGGTGGTAAGTTTAAAAACAGAGCGCGGGGCTTTGTTCCGCAGAGGCCCAGGAGCGGCTGGAGCGGATGGTGCAGCGGGGGTGGACGACGAGCTGCGAATTCTCGCAGTTAACCCCAGCTGGTCTTTGCTGTTCCTGCAGCGATGAAAGGGATTTTTGCTATATGTGTTGCTGGAATCCCCTTACCTCCACTGTTCTTGCCGAGAGAAAGGAGGTTTCATCAGCTCCAGCTTTCAAGGCCGCAGAAAGTCGAGACGGTGTAGAAATCCTCCCACACCACACAAAACCAGACCAGCCCAGTCAGTAATGATGAGGCAGTAAGGAGAGTTGTTCTGGACACAGGTGTCCATAAAACTCCTATTTTTTGGGTCGATAGAGTTTTAGGCAGGCTGGCAGCGACAGTAGTGGGAGCTACGCAGTGTGGTGATAACACCGCACACAGCCCAGAAACATGCAGAAACACGCAGAAACTTTTTCAAATACATTTCTGCAGAGTTGCAGCGATACACAAGATGTTATAAGTATTGCTGTACCTCCTCCGACATCCCAAAGATGTTTGAAACACCAACTTTGTGTGATTTCCACAAGAGCACTGATACACGCACCTCCGAGCTCCGTTCCCCTCTCACATGACATCCAAGGTGATTATTTGCTACTTTGAGCATTCATGGGCCAACGATTCAATGAGTTAGTGAGAATATTACACTTTTTAAATGAGGCTTGAAGAATATCCATGAATCCTCTTCTTTGTGCTTCTTTTTTGCTATTGCAGAGCTTGAACAGTGTGCACGTGAATTATGTGGCAGGTCTACCTAATGCCACTGAGTGTAATTAACATTGGGCTAGGATGGGGAGCTGAAGCTGTTTAAGGATTATGTAAAACAGTATTGGTGACATCTGACAAGAGCTCTATGATACCTCCTGTATATACCTGTTGTCCCTCAGTCCTTCAGAGTTGCCCTGATAGATCATGAGATATGAACCAGGTTTGATGCCTTGGTCTTCAACCACACATCCTCAAGCAGCTAAAAGCTATATTGGTACATGAGAGAAAATGGTGTATTTCATTTATTTTGATGGAAGGTGACACCCAAAAAAGAAGATGCTTCATGTCTTCCATTACTTATCATGGGTATACAGTATAATGTTGTTGGTTTGGTGCAGCAGTAGTGGGTCGGTAGAAGATCTTTATTTAGCACACATTCCAATGAATAAAATGATGATGACTTGGAGCTCAGTCTATATATGGAAAAAGGCATATTATAGCTTGATGACGAAGGTTGTAGAAACCTATATGGAGTGAAGATAATGGAAGTTGAACTATTTTCCATTCTTGCAATGGATCAGCTCTGCTCCAACAGAAAGGGAGCTGTGATATTGCGGTGAGGATGAGTATGTGTGTGGCGCGGTGGCGCAGCGGTAGAGTTGCTTTACAGCGCAAGCACCGCCAGAAACCCAGGTTCGATCCCGACAGCAGGTGCTATCTCTATGGAGTTTGTACATTTTCCCTGTGACCGCGTGGGCTTTCTCCCAGATCTTCGGTTTCCACCCACACTCCAAAGACGTACAGGTATGCAGGTTAATTGGCTTGGTTTATGGAGATATTGTCCATAGTGTGTGTAGAGTAGTGTTAATGTGCAGGGGATCTCTGGTTGGCGCGGACTCGGTGGGCCGAAGAGCCTATTTCTGTGCTGTATATCTAAACTAAACTAAATGTACTAGAGCATGGCCAAAGCCTTGTTGACCCCATTCTACATTGGGATCAGGTTGGCAGTGGACCCACTTGTCAGAATAGGTGCTTGCGTGCTATCATGTACCAGATATTGATTGCATATGCATTTCTGAAGGTAGCTAAATTTGAGAAGTATTCTCTACTGACCCTCTCCATTGATTCTCAATTGTATCTAAAATAGGTTTGACACCAGGCCTTCCAATCAATAAGAATATTTCTCCTTGCAAAAGCTTTATAAGAGGTAAAAATAAAGCATGGGTGTATCAACATAAAGGACTTTATATAAGAAGTGACACTTTTACTCTTGGTGGTTTGAATGTATACAGCAAGGCAGCTCAACTCAAGTATACAAAACTAGATATTGTGTCCTCGTCTAATCTGATATTTACCGATTCTCCACAGGAGATGAAAATTGGCTACGTGCTGCTACTGTTAATTACATTACAGTATTACAGCTGTTGTTCCCAACAGGACAGGTCAATACCTGCTGATCTTTCCCCATGTATGAATGGAGCTTTAAATAATCATATTTTCAGTCAGATACCAGTAATAGGATTAAAGTTGCCATATCTGCATTAAATTCACATTTTTGCTAGAAATAAAAAGCACCAATGTAATTAAGTAAAAGGAATTGATGAAACTGGGATATCTTTGAATGCTGGTATCTTCATCTTCGTATGATGTCTTTCAGACAATAGACAATAGACAATAGGTGCTGGAGTGGGCCATTCGGCCCTTCGAGCCAGCACTGACATTCAATGTGATCATGGCTGATCATCTCAAATCAGTACCCCATTTCTGCCTTATCCCCATATCTCTTGACTCCGCTATCTTTAAGAGCCCTATATAGCTTGTCTTGCTTTATTTGCACAATGTCAAATGATGGCATTTCTAGTGAAGTGCGTCCTGCTAATTAACATTATCAATGCAATCTATACATTTGTGAGTGAGCATAACTTTGGGGGCTTTAGTTTCATATTGAGGGAAACAATGTATTTCACTGCATGGTCCATCCTGATCTTATGTTCAATTTGACTGTCATCTGTTGTATAATTGCCTAAGATTTATCTTAATTGAAGTCCAGGTCCCAGAGAAGAATGATCAGCTGGTTTCCTCGTGCATTTCCTTCCCTCCTCCTCCCACCCCACAGACTGACGTGAATAAATGTTAAGTGTTAGTGCTCTTCATAGAAATGAAACTTTATCTTTCCCAGTGCTCTTAAAGTAATACAGCATGGAAACAGGCCCTTCCGCCGATCGTCCATGCCGACCATGATACCCCATCTAAACTAGTCCAATTTGCCCCTTATCTCTCTAAACCTTTCCAATCCGTGTACCTGTCCAAATGTCTTAAGTGCTTTTATAATACCTACCTCAACTACCGCGTCTGTCAGTTCGTTCCATATAACCACCATCACTTGAATTAAAATGTTGTCCCCCAGGCCCTTATAAAATCTTTACCCACTCACCTCAAACCTATGTCCTCTGGTTCTTGATTCCCCTGCCCCGGGTAAATGACTCTGTGCATTCACACTGCCTATTCCCCTCATGATTTTATACATCTCTATAAGATCACCCCTCAACCTCCTGCGCTCCAAGAAAAAAAGTTCCAGCCTGCCCAACCTTTCCCTTACAGCTTAGGCTCTCGTGTCCTGGCACCATCCTTGCAATTTTTCTCTGTCCTCTTTCCAGCTTAACGACATCCTTCTGACATTCTGACCAAAACTGAACACAATACTCCGAATGTAGCCTTGCCAACATCTCTTACAACTGTAACACAATGTCCCAACTTCTACATTCATGTACAATGTGGATATAACTGAGAAAAAAATGACTGCCTGAAGTATCTATGAGTCTTAATCTTGAGACAAGATCTTCATATGATAGGAAGGAATATTTTATTTTTTCCGAAGAACAAGATAAAACTACAAGTTATAAAAAATCAGATATTTCTTCCCAAATCGTAATGCAAGATAAATTACTTGGTATTTAAATCTGTTTCTTTATGAAGATTGAATTTGTCGTTATCAAGTGCATCTGGAATCCATCATTAAATACAAAGCCAATAGAACTGTTCTCATAAGGTCATAAGTGATAGGAGTAGAATTAGGCCATTCGGCCCATCAAGTTTACTCTGCCATTCAATCATGGCTGTTCTATCACTCCCTCCTAACCCCATTCTCCTGCCTTCTCCCCATAACCTCGGACACCTGTACTAATCAAGAATCTATCCATCACTGCCTTAGACATATTTACTGACTTGGCCTTCACAGCCTTCTTTGGCAAATAATTCCACAGATTCACCACCCTCTGGATTTCTCCTCATCCCCTTCCTAAAAGAACGTCCTTTAATTCTGATTTTCTAGGTTCTTTCTTTCGGTATGCTAGTCTCTAGAGGATCGATCAAAAATGATTCACAGTGATTTTGTCTTTGACCACATCCTCAAATTATTCATAGCAATTATCCTCTTGATTTTTATTTCTGCTTCTCCCCAGAATAGGGTTTAAATGCCAATATCCAAGTTCATTGCAGCAAATTCCTCCAAGAACAGAAACATTTGCTGTCCTCTGATGCATACAGTCAACATCTGTTCCTCTAATTTGTGACTTGCAAATGTTGCACATCCCAATCTCCTCTCATCTTGTTGATCTACTATTTAGTTTGAATGACAATAATCTTTAGTTAGTAAAAAACCTGTTTCATTGCCTCTATTTTCTACTTTTCATATCCATAATTTATAATCTCTCATATGTTTTGGGTTTGAAAAGTGTTGAATTTTCTACCGGAGATATACTACCATTCTTATTCCTTATCATAGGCGAGAAATTTGCCAGTGGCATTTACTGATTGTTCTACTGATTTATTTCAGGGAACAACGCATATATTAAAACAGTGTTGTTTCCTGACTTTGTCATGGTACTTCTGGCTACAATGGAAAATAAAAGTTGAATTTACTACCTGAAAGCGTGGTGGAAACAAAGTTACAGAACCACATGGAATACAGAGCACCAAAAAGACACCATTAAGCCAATGTGTTAGTGTCCACATTTTACGGGCAACTTGAGCCTCTTCCCTTCATGTTCCTCATTTAACTCCATCAGCATAACTTTTAAACCCTTTTCACGCGTGTGCTTATCTGTATTCTCTTAACTAACTGCATTAACAGTATTGACCCAGCTACTCTCTGTGATAGAGAGCTCCACATTCTCACCACTTTATAAATAAACATATGTCTTCCAAATGTCCTGTTTTATCTTGTAGTAAAGTAATACCATTTACATTTGCTTTCCCTTATATCTGGAAAACATATCAGTCTCTACAACAAAACATTCATAATATTATCCTCTTTTTGGAAGAAACAGAAACAAGGTATTGGGAGAAACTGATCATTCTTTAGCAACAACTGTAACCTTGCAAATTTTGGTTTCAGTTTCAGTTTAGTTTATTGTCATGTGTGCCGAGGTACAGTGAAACGCTTTTTTTGCGTGCTAACCAGTCAGCGGATACTATTCTTATGTATTATCTGTACCTCAATCTAATTTGTGTTACATCATAAACAAACTGTACATGGTACTCCAAGTGAGGACTGAACAATGTTCAATATATTTGGCATAATAATATATATTTAATAATAGTATATTTGACATTTCATATGTCTGATAATAATCTTCAAAAGAAGTTGGAAATGTACCTGAAAAATCACTTGCAACGCAATTGGAAAAACAGATGTTAATTGATTTTTAAAGAGTTGGACAGGTGAGATGGGCTGCATAACTCCTCTAGACTACAAGATTCTTTGATTCTCAATTAAATATAAAGATAGAATACTTAAATTAATGTTCATATATTCTAGGATCAGAATTAGGCCATTCGGCCCATCAAGTCCACTCTGCCTTTCAATCAAGTCTTTCAATCCATATTTTCCTCTCAACCCCATTCTCCTGCCTTCGCCCCATAACCCCTGACACCCTTTACTAATCAAGAATCTGTCAATCTCCGTTTTAAATATATTATATTATCTTTATATTATATAAATCTAATAAATATAAAAAACAAAGCATAATTTGCCGTATTCTTACCTTGTTTCCTCACAGCTGTAAAATAACCATTGAAATTAGCAGAAGATAGACACAAAGACCTGGAGTAACTCAGCGGGACCGGCAGCATCTCTGGAGAGAAGGAATGGGTAACATTTCGGGTCTAGACCCTTCTTCAGACCGGAGGACGGGTCTCGACCCGAAAGAAGTCTGAAAAAGCGTCTCATCCTGAAATGTCACCTATTCCTTCTGTCCAGAGATGCTGCCTGACCCGCTGAGTTACTCTAGCTTTTTGTGTCTATCTTCGGTTTAAACCAGCATGAGCAGTTCCTTCCTACACATTGAAATTAGCAGACCCTGTGCAGGTCTAACATGGACAGGACACAATCTACAAGCAGATATTTAAGCATAAGTGCTGAGAAATATTACCAAGTTCTTGCTCCAAGGACTCTATGCAAAATGTACTGCCAGATATACTGGCAGAACTCTGTCAGCAAGTTTGGACGTACAGCTTTGCAACATACGCTTGCCACATCCGATAACTGCTAGTATTTATGGGGTTGGTGTAACATTTTATGAATCTATCTGGTTCCTCTTCTACAACTATATATCTGCAAATGTTATTTGAATTGAATTAAGTTGAAAGGTACAGAATGGAACAGGCCCTTTGGCCCACAGAGTCCATGCCGACCATTGATCACCTGCTCACATTACCGCATTAATCCTTCACACCTGGGCAAATTTACAGAGCCCAATGAACTTACAAGTTGCACAGCTTTTGGGATGTGGGAGGAAACCGGAGCACCCAGAGGAAACCCACGTGGTCATTTGGAGAATGTTTGGAGAATGTAACCGAGGATCAACGCTGGGTCTCTGGTGCTGTGAAACAGCAGCTCTACTAACTGCGCCACTGTGCTGGCCAGTCTGGAATTGCTGAACATAGTGTTACAAAATTTATATTTCAAGTCTATTGATGAGCATTTTCTCAATAAACTCAGCAATGTGCCAATAGGAATTTAATGTTTCATTATTATTTTTAAAAAGTGACAAAGTATATCCATTTTAAATGAGGAGAAAATGAAAAACAAAATAATAAATGTCATTGTGAAATCACAGGTATCTTTATCTTTCATTTATTTGGAAATAGGTTTTTTTTACTGCATAAAAGTAAAAGTAAATATCAATTGGAACAAAAATGTAAAGATCATTAACATTTATTAAAAAATATCCCAGTGAATGTGAAAGAGATGTATCATTACTGATCAAGATCAATGTTTTAATGGATTCACACCAAAATATTGATTGTTGATCACCTTTAAGTATTTCTTCACATAAAACATTTGATGGAAACTTTCTCATCGGTTTTCCCAATCCACCAGCATAACACACCAATGGAAGTCTGGTGAAAGCCCATTTCTTTATGCAGATCTTCCACTGGGTTATGAAGGCAACATGAAGAGCTCCAACCGCGGGCCTGCGGACTTTAACATCGTGAAGCCCACGGTCCCTGGTTAGAGACTGATTCAACCAGCCCGATGAGGGAGTTTCGATCACCCTGACGTGAGGGCTTCGGATCACTGGCTGTGGGACCTTTGATGGCCCCGACTGCGGATGGTTCGACAGCCTCGACCGCAGGAGAATAAAGAGGGGGAAGATTGGACTTTATTACCTTCCATCACAGTGAGGAATGTGGGGAATCCGCTGTGGTGGATGTTTATGTTAACTTTTATTTTATGTGGCTGTGTGTCTTGTTGCTTTTCACTTAGTAAGGCTGTATGGCAACCCACATTTCACTGTACCTTGTGTTAAAGAAGGAACTGCAGATGCTGGAGAATCGAGGGTTACACAAAAAGCTGGAGAAACTCAGCGGGTGCAGCAGCATCTAAGGAGCGAAGGAGATAGGCGACGTTTTGGGTCGAGACCCTTCTTCTTTTGTGTAACCCTTTCACTGTACCTTAATTGGTGCATGTGATAATAAACTGACCTTGAACAACCTCTCAAAAATCCTGGTAATGGCTTTGTTCTTTTGCATTTGTTGGAACAAAGTTTACCATGGGAAAACATTTATTGTCTGAGCAATAATTTATAAAGGTTAAAATGATCAGTGAAGCTAAAAAATGTAAAATTTGACACAAAAGCATGAGAGATGGAATGAATTGATGTAACGATGCACGGTGATGTATGTGACTGAAATGGTTTATTGTTAAAATAAGTGTTGTTTTGTTCTCTTGACATAATACAGCTCATTAGTTGGCACCCTTATCAATATGTTGTCATAGGTTAATGTCTTCTTTATTTTCACTACCTGTTCTCCATCTGCCAAAGCATAATATGCATTAATGAAAAGCTGCCGCATTATTAGTTCTCAGGTTTGTTTACATAATTATGCATTAATTTTCCTATCAATCCATTTATCAGTCTCGCAGCATAAGCTTTTTAATGACCTGTCCATCTGCCTTTGTTGCTGCTGCTCATCTTTACCAGCTTTGTATGCTTAACGTATTGATTTCCATTGTCCTGAGATCAACGGTTCCTGAAATCATTGGCAAACAATTTATTTCATCCAATTTCCATTTATGGTGCACCAAAGTACAGGTACTGAAGTTAAAATGGTAATTTTCCTATCGACTTGCCTTCTTGAAATATAATCTGGTTAGCAGCTGTCTTTTCTGATAACCTACAACCCTTGAATTGTATTCTGTACAGGACAGAAACAGGCTCTTCGACCCACCTTGACCATGCCAACCAAGTTGGTGTATTAGGCTAGTCCTATTTACCTGCCCATATCCCTCTTACCCCTTTGTACAAATATCTTGACAAAGTCAAAATTGTATCCTGTATTGCCTTTCTGCTGTCTGGTTGGCACACAACAAAAGCTTTTCACTGTGCCTTGGTACATGTGACAATAAACTAAACTAAACTGAACTGAACCTACTCATACAAGGGTCAAGTTACTTTTTTTTTACAAAGCCAAATAACGTATAAACCTGTATGTCTTTGCAGTGTGGGAGGAAACCGGAGCACCCGGAAAAAACCCAGCAGAACGTACAAACTCTATACAGACAGCAACCATAGTCAGGATTGAACCCAGGTCTCTGGCCTTGTAAGGCAGCAACTATTATTTTAACAGCTATCTGCAGTCTGCCCACTCATCCGCTCTCCTAATCCACGCTGGCTGCCCTCCTGCCACCCTTCCACATCCCAATTGACTTTTGTGAATAGCTCCAAAAGTATGGAGAGTGGCTGCGAAAATGGGACAACATAGAACTGGTGTGATTGGGTGATCAAAGTTTAGCATTGACATGGTGAGCTGAAGGGTCTGTTTCCACACTGTATCTTTTAATTAATCAATCAATAAACGTGTTTTCGGAGGGAATAGCTCCCGGAGGTTCCTGTGCACTCTGCCTGCCCCTTTTGTCCTTCCTGTTGGTCAACCATCTACTTACGGCCTGCACCGTAGGTGTGACCACCTCACCATGTCTCTTATCTATGACTCTCTTATTCACCAGGACGATACTGAAATCATCCAGCTGCAGCTCCAGTTTCTACTCTCGACCAGTCAGGACCTGCAGCTCGATGCTCTTCCCAAAGGGGTAGTCTTCAGGGACATGGGATGTTTCCCTGAGTTCCCATATCCTGCTGGAGGAGATAACCAGTGCCCCAACTACCATACCAACTGCACTTAGACTGACAAAGAAAGGTACAGAGACAAGACATTACCTTGTCTTGTAGTCACCTTCTTCTCCTTCTTCCCACTTACCCTGAAATATAGCACCGAGTCTCTTCCAATGTGGTCTCTCCACTAATATCTTGGCAGATATTTACTTAGTTAGTTGCTTGGTAATGCATGGTGCTGCATACTGGCAGCATATGTGGTGAGAGCAGCTAATGAGGGGAGGGGGGGGGGGGGGGGGGTGGTTCTGGGATGGCAGAATAACTGTTGAGCTTTCCAGAGGGGTCGAACTCAATGGCCAACTCAATAAAACACCAGTGAAGGGAGGCGCCCACTTGATAATCCCAATTCCTTTGCTCATGTGTCAGACGACGTTCTGCTATTGCTTTGCCACAGCCAGTGCCACATCTGTGCCTCTGTGGAAATCATCCGCAGTGCATGCATCTCTGCAGCAAGTCACTAGGTGGGCCATTGTCTGTACCTCGCCACAGTTGCACTTATCATAATCCCAATGATATACTGGTATCTACAAGCCTAGTTTTTGTTGCCCCAAAGTTTAACTGTGTAAAGGAATTTTAGATTCTCATGTGGCATTGGGTTTGGGATTCTTGGCTAAACATTTAGATTGTGTGTTTGTAAACATGTAGATAGATTATTTCTGAATATGGAGCTAGTTATTGTCCGAGCATAAGTGTACACGTGTTGCTTTTGCATTGATCTTGGTTTTCTTGGTTGAGCATTAATCCTTGTGTTATGGCACTTGTGTTATGTTTTAACGGTAATTCTGTTTTGATAAGCCTCCACTGTTTATCTATTCCCCTGCAAATCAGAGTCAAAATCAGTTTCATTTTGCTCCAGCTCCTCTTGCTATAATAGATACTAGCATGTGCCCACTGTCCTATCAAATATGACTACTGTTCTTTGCTGGTTTCCTCTCCTTGATGGTTATGACAAACTCTGGATATCAAAAGCTTTCTTCACAGCAATCTCTTGCTTCACTCACTTACTTTCTTGTAACTCACTCTATTTGTGATACCTCATATCAAAGCATCTGTCCTTCCCAAATAACATATTCCCAAACTCCTGCAAACTTCTTACATTATTATTCTTTGACATCAGGAGAGTATTTGACTGAGTTTCGCAGCATGGAGCCCTGGTAACATTATGTTAATGGACATCAAAGAAAAAATTATCTAATGGGTCAAATCTTGCCTAGTACCAAGGAAAACAGTTGTGGCTGCTGGATGACAATCACCCCAACCCCAGACTATCGCTGCAAGACTTCCTCTGGATAGTGTCAAAGACCAACATAAGATCAAAAGTAACGATGTTTGATTATGATTGCATAATATTCAGATCCACATATAAGACCGGTGTAAATGAGGTCTTGCAAGTGTGAATATGCAGGGATTTGGGTACTTTGGGAAATGGCAGGTGTCTGTGAAAGACTGGGCTTCACTGATGGTGACATTACATTGCAGGGTGCTGGGGACCCATGTGACCCAGCTGTCGCCACTGAGTCTGGACTTTTCAAAGAAGCTTCAGGAAGCTACTGCCTATATGACCCGTTCGTTGCTGGCTCCTGAAGGCATTTCTACTTCTATTGCTGTTTCTGTGATTGTGCAGAGGGGGTTGCCTCCCATTCATGCGACCCACCTGTTGCCAATGAGTATGGACTCCTGAAGATGTTTGTATCCGTAATTGGTCCAGAGGGGTTGCCTGCCACTGTATGTTTCTCTATGTCCTGAAGATGTTTCTGTATCTTCCCGCTGGTATCTGTGAGTGGTCCAGACGGGTTTCCTCACTAAATATGTTTCTATTTTGTTTCTGTGTACTGAATAGGTGCTGTGATTGGTTTGTAGTGGTTGCATCCCCTGCACTTTCTACTGTATAGGGGTATAAAAGGGTTGTTTCGTTGGGGCGGGGCAGTTGTCTTTCCTTCTGTTGTGTTTGCGCGCGACTGCTGAGGGCTCGAGTGAGTGGGTCCGAGGCCGGCCCTGTGGTGCTGTACACAAATAAAAAAAGGTTTGGACTCCAGCGTTTGACTCAGTCGGTTACTGAACCAGACTAGGGAGAGAGCATTAGATCCGGAATTAACACAACCTAGACAACGTACGGTGATCGTTTTATAAGTGGCATATAACATTTATGCATAAAATCACAGGACAATGTCTAACAAGCGGGTATCTAACCACCTGCACTTGACATTCTGTGGCATTGTCATTGTTGAGCTTCCCACCATGAATTTTCTGGAGGTTCACCATTGACGCAAAATTCAGCTGGATCAGTCATCTAAGTATTGTGATTATATGCGCAGGTAAGAGGTGGTTTGTGCTGTGACGAGGAATTCACCTGCTAATAGCCTACATTAGTTCCATCATTTACAAAGCACAAGTCAGGGGTGTGATGGAATATTCTGGGTGAGTGCAGAACAAAGTTCCAATCCATCCAGGACAAAGCAGGCAGCTAGACTAGCACTCCATCATGCACTCTAAACTCAACATGGCAAACTCAATCTATTGCCAATGATCACTGATCAACAACAGAATTAAGAGAGAAAGAAGCCTTTATTGTGACAGACTGAATGTCTGTTTAGCAAAAATCAGCTGCAGATCTCTTTGTAGCAATGGACAGTGAAATCTGCAAATGACTAAAATAATTCCTGAATAATGTCTGAAGAAGGGTCTGGACCCGAAACGTCACCAACTCCTTCCCCCCCAAAGATGCCGCCTGTCCCGCTGAGTTATGCCAGCATTTTGTGTCTATCTTTAGAATAATTCTTACTTGTTATTGTATGAACAAGAGGAACTAGAAATATAATTGAAGGTATTATGAAATTTTGGCTCTGGTACCTTTCTTCTCACACCTTTGAAACACTGAGGATGGAATACTTCAAAGCCCCCTTCCAACATTAATAACTCATATCCATCACAAGCACAACATCTCTTTCCCGATGCCACAGCTTCAAGTGTAGTACAAACAAGGCTAAGCAGTAACTGAATGGTGCACAGCAAAATCAGGATTCCGATGTATAGGAAGAAACTGCAGTTGCTGGTTTAAACTGAAGACAGACACAAAATGCTGGAGTAACTCAACGGGACAGGCAGCATTTCAGGAGAGAAGGAATGAATGGCGTTTCTGGTCGAGACCCTTCTTCAGGCTCAGGGGAGAGGGCAACACTGTTAGAAATTGTTTGACAGTACACTGGCATTCTGGTAATGTGTCTTCATGAGATCACAAAGATCATGAGGGCACAGTTTAGGGGAATAGCAAGCTCGCATCTGCTATCTTCTCTCACAGAATAGCAAATGTATTGATTTTAGTCCAAAGCCAGGGTCAGGGTTGCTCAAGACCATCTCCAAGACCACGTACTGTTTCATTCACTGCTGGTGAATGAAACTGTAGCTTTCCATTAGATATGTTGTAGTGCAGCACTGGAGCATTTTGGCAAAGGTACAAAGAAGATAGGGATAAGGGATTGCACAAAGGTGAGTGGTTGAAGTTTTTTTAATGGATTTTTGTCATGATTAGATACATAATTATGATTTGGAATGAATTTTTGTGCTTTAGCCATTCAGGAAATATCATCAGGTGAACACTGAGATAACTGGGATAATAATCAAGGTAATGTCCAGGTTAAGGTGGAATAGAATTGGGATGGAATTTAATCAAATTACATTATGATTTAAAAAACCCCCATAAAATGCTGGATTAACTCAGCGGGTCAGGCAGCATATCTGGAGAATATGTCTGAAAATTAAGTTACTTCAGTACATTATGTCTTTTTTTTAAACCGGCATATGACATTTTTTTTTATATCTCCATTCTGATTAACCTTTCCCTATATGCTGGGACAGAAAGAGGCATCCAACTTTGCCTTCTTCTCCTCCACTTCTTCCTTTCATTTATTCCTATCATCATTCTCCATTGTTTCTCTTCTACCACCCCAGTTATTCCTCTCCTCTCCCTTCTCGCCCATTACTACTGTCAAAAGCTGTTCTTGCATTAATGCCAGTAGGTAGAGGTTACACCGAAAATATATGATGAATTTGGAGACCTGCTCTGCTTTGTACCAATGAGACCTATAGCACAGGTAATAGAACTATTGCTTCAGAAGGCTAATGATCTGCTTAATCACAATCAGGATAGCAGCATGGGTCTCATTAAATAATAATTCTCTTGTGCGTGGCATTTGGATTGTTGTCAGGAACAAGGTATTTAGTGGATAGGCCCTATCTCTAAGTAGCCAGACTTTGATCTGGCACGATTGCTTCAAGATTGATAGCAGAAGATGATGCTGCAGGATGAATTAGACATAGTTGCTTCCTGGGGACATGAGTATCCTCAGAGATCAGAGGGATACTTAGGTAGCATTATCCATTGGAGTTCCCAAAAGTTGACTGCAGGTGATAGTTTCCTGCACAACTGGGAAGTCACCATTCCTTGTGAATCTATTAACCATGCACTGTTTGTTGGCTCTTTTAAAGGAGTAGATGAATTTGGATCTCCTTGAGTAACATGCATTCATTCCCATCTAGTGTCTGAAGAAGTGGCTCGACCCGAAACGTCACCCATTCCTTCTCTCCAGACATGCTGCCTGTCCTGCTGAGTTATTCCAGCATTTTGTGTCTATCTTCAGTTTGAACCAACATCTGGCGTTTCTCCCTACACTTTCCCCCCTTAATGCAGTGGTCCACCACATGTGTTGCAGATATGTTCACGAGCAATCTGAGCTGAAGAAATTAATGATTACCTTCACTGCCACTATCATTGCTCGTCTGGTCTACTTGTGTGACTGCATTTATGCCCATGACAGCACTTTATATAAGAGCACCTGGCTCAAGCATTGCTCCTCCCTGTGCTACACTTGAGAATTAGCTCTGAAATGCCCTGATGAGGTAAATTCTTCCTTTCTGCAATGTGGGCCCACTCCTCTTTCTCCAGTCATGATTCCAGCTAGACCAGAAGTAAGCACCACATGCTGCATAAAAATCAGACTGAAGTTAGGGAAAGTAGACTGCATTATCACCATGAATTATGAAATGTATTCTAATTTGGAATTAAAAGCATGTATTCCTGTTGAGACATCCTACATAGGACTTGCAAATGCCTTTCTACGAACAGAAATAAGAAACGGCTCCATAAATCCATAATTAATCAAAAGAAGTGAACTAAGAAGCATAATCACATTAATCATTTTGCATCTGTATCATTTTTTTTCTCTTCCACAATTTCCTCTGAAGTTATTACATATTCAAGCTGTTCAGAGAAAAGTGATTAAGTCTGGAGATTGAGGCTGCAACAGATCACAACTTTGCATTTGCTGTCGTTATTATCCGATAAAACGGCTGGATGGTTCTGGCATCTGGACAAATGCAGCCAGGAGTAAAATTCCAGAAAAATCAAGGAATCCAATGATACATGGTTTAGGCTCGGTTGGGTTTATAAACAATAAAAAATGTTAAGCCTTGTTGAGTCATGTCAATACTCATACCTGGACATGAAAACCAAACTGATATGTATACTGTACATTGTCACTCTTCTTATAGATATAACTTTCATAAAATAAATATAAAGAATAAAAGCTTAAACTTTACTTTTTTTTCTCTCAAGACTTTTCAGTTGCTATCCCAACATCACCATTGGACCATCACCAATGGACAATCATCGTCCAATCTTCACTTTCTGCAAAAATGTTTGAAATGTGATAGACATTGGTGCTTTTTACTTGTTGCTTTGTTGCCATTGAGCATTCTTCAGTGTGATTGACTGAATAGTTGTGATGTCTTTGTAGCTGATGCCACAGATCACCACTGATGACAACAGACTACATTTCAAATCACAAAATGCACATCAATGACCTCTTTAATTTTTTGTTTATTCCACCTCATTTAAATGTCCTCGCAAATTTTACCATGCCTTTAAATCTGATCACCATTTAAGTTATGTTAAAGCAGCAAAAACATTCTTGCTTTTTTTCTTATCTCTACAATTTTTCTGTCCCACTCTTTATCTCTTTAAAAAAATCTAATGTGACAGTGAATTCCTGAAATGACTTTGTCCTCCCATCTCTGTCCTTGCCAGGTTTCCAGTTGTCTTGTTTGTCATGCAAGATATTATCAACGTGCACTTTCAACAATTCATCACACAAGCGTTTAAAAGAAAGCACATGCTTGCAAAGACAAATCCAATATATACTAATAGTTGTCCAGCCGCAGCACATTATGGCCTACTTAATTTTTAATAATCATACAGATTTGAATGTACTATCAGAAGCTGTTCACAAATTCAGATCACTCTCCTGCTCTATTTGCCACATCCCATAATGTTTCAGAATCTTCAATATTCTGCTCAAGGGATGATTTTCTGCTTGTCTATTGTTCCCTGTATTTATATTTAATGGATACAGACTACACAGGAGAACATTACATTTGCAAAAAGCTGAGAAAGCAATTCTCGTCCCACAGCACACAATCGTACCAAATGAGAAGTAATTCCTGGCAAGTTACAAGTTGGTGTAGGTATAATGTGTACCTTGTGACACTAGAGTTTTATGGAAAATAAGTGCCGGCCCTGAAAAAAAAAAAAAAAAAAAAAAAAAATATATATATATATACACATATATATATATACACACATATATATATATATATATATATATATATATATATATATATATATATATATATATATATATATATATATATATATATATATATACACACATATATATATATATATACACATATATATATATATACACATATATATATATATACACATATATATATATATACACATATATATATATATATATATATATATATATATATATATATATATATATATATATATATATATATATATATATATATATATATATATATATATATATATATATATATATATATATATATATATATATATATATATATATATAAATATGCAGTGCAGAAAGGCAAAATGAAATAGACAATTGACTTGCTGAAGCGCTTTGAACTTTATAGGAGTCCCAAAATAAAGAATATGGTGACAGTATATGCCACATGACAGTGGGAGTCTAGATTGGATCTGAACATGCTTACTTTACAGTCACTAAGCCTAAGATCAACTGAATAGTTAATCAGATGAATTGCATCAAGCATTCACATGCCAATATTTATTCTGCACAATTTCAAAACTTCAGATTTTAGGATCTTGTACTTTTAACAGGTGTAAACAGAGCAGTAACAGCCTAAGGTTATACTCATAATCTTGCTCAAGATTGTTGGGAAGTGGGGGGGGGGGGGGGGGGGGGGGGTGAGAGTTGGCTACTGGAGTCTCTGATTGTGTTAGCTTTAGTTTTACAGATAAAGAATGGAAGCAGTCTCTTCGGCTCACCTAATCCATGTCTCATTCACACTAATTCCATGTTACCCCTCTTTTGCATCGATTGCCTAAACTGCAATAGGCTGATTAACCTACAAACCTATATTCTATTGGGATGTGCGAGGAAACCAGAGCATTGCGTGGAAACCCAATTGATCAAAGGATGAACGTGCAAACTCCACACAGACAGCACCCAAAATCAGGATCATATCCGGGTCTCTGGCACTGTGAGGCAGCAGCTCGCAGCTGTGCCACTGTGCCCCCAATGAGGTACAAATGGGAGAAATGTTGGTTTATATATTGTCAAATATTTATGGAACATTTTAAAATTCATCATTACTTCCACCATTTCAGATTATTACTAACATTTCTCTATTTGTAAAATCAATGGCTCTCACATTCCTCTTTTTTTAAACTACTGCCTTTGAATCACTAGTCCAGTAGAAATATCCCCTCATAATTTTCAAACACATCTCTAAACTTTCTTTGGTTGTGAATTTCTCCTCATGACTGAAGTCATTTTTTCATGTGATTAATCTTATCTTCATTGCTTCTTGACACCCTCCTGATGTAAATGGATACAGCAGGCCAGAAGCTTAATCTGTAAGTGCCTGTTTTCATTTGCAAATCATGCATAAAAGCAATTTCACCTGGGCTTCCCATTTCTAGGTGAAAACACAGTTATCAGAAAACCTCCGGCTACTTTGCCCGCCGTTTTCCTGGAATTGGTCACTTGGCTAATGATGTCTCAGGTCACACACTGCTTTCACATGGAGAGTGGTTGAAACCTGGAACTCATTGCCAGAGGAGGGGAGGAATCAGATACAATTACAATATCACTAGGGGCGGCGCATTGATGGCAGCCTCTGCCCACAGTCTGTCTCTTTTTCTATCTTATTTTAATTGTTAGCCCATTTTAAAAGTTTGCTTTTGGAGGTTTCTTTAGTTTTTCTATGTGGGGAAGGGGGGTAGGGTAAGGGGGAAACCGTTTCCCAGTCACTTCCTGGCGAGGACGCGACTATTCTCCGAGTTGCGTCCTCGCCCCCCCTCCTCGCGGCCTACCAACTGGATTGGCGCGGCCTTTCCTGCCGGGGACTGGCCAAAGCTTCAGCGGCGGTGCAGCACTGGATTCACCTCGGAGCGGGCGATGCCGTTTGAAGCTCCGGAGTGTTGGACCTGCTGCTTCAACATCGTGGAGCTGGGGTTTGCAGAGCTTCCAGCGCGGGCGGCGCTGATTTCAACATCGCGGAGTCCTGGGACCTTCTACCGAGGGCCGCCAGCGCGAATCTCCGTCCAGTAGGAAGTGGCCGATTCGGATGTCCAAGCCGCTGAGGTTGCTCACCCGTTCTGACGTCGGAGTTTCATCATCCCAGCGAGAGGGCCTGAACATCGGGCCGCCCATAGCGGTGACAGTGAGGGGTTCCGGAGCCCCCCGACCGCGGGTGAACAACAGGGGATGACGACTGAATTTTGGTGCCTTCCCTCAGTGGGAAACTTTGATTCCGCTGTGTGGGGATGTCTATGTTAAGACTATCGTGTTCTGTGCTCTTTTTTTACTCGTGTGGCAGTATGGTGACCACACATTTCACTGCACCAATTGGTACATGTGACAAATAAATGTATCTTTTATCTTGTATTCACGAGGCATTTCAACAGACACTTAAAGAGATAAAGCACAGAAGGATTCGGTCCTCATGTGGACAAATGAGATTTGTGTAGACGGACAAAAAAAATGTTGGCCCCAAGGTGGTGGGCTGAAGGGTTTGTTTCTGTACTTTACAACCCCATGACTATGTTTGTTCCCCATGCTGGTCCTAATTGAAGCTTTTGGGAGCAACTTATCTACTTTATGAAAAAGTCCGGGAGTAACCAGACGTCCACTGTGCTACTGTGTGTTTTGTGTCTGTGCAAGAGGACATAGTACTGACATCAAGAGAAATGATCCGGACAACTTCGCAATCTGCAGCAGGCCTAGGAATACACCTTTCAACATTCACAGCCTAACAGGAGGCGCTTCTTTTCCGCACTTACTCATTTCGTGAGTGTCTCAGAAGTGACACCACATGCCAACATTCCATTAGCAACCTTTCCGGCTAAATCGAGACAGAGGCTGCAGCAATGCCAGCAGATGCCACCTCAAATGCCAATGTTCTTTGTACAATGAAGGATTTCATTTGTCCTGAACAAGGACACATTTTACCAATTCTAGTGTGCTGAGAACCATTTATAAGAGGAAATAAGTGTGGAAAATGAGGAGTCACAACACCTTTTAAAGAAATTGCTGATGACTTTCCTATCTCACTTCGGTGTGTTTTAAGGGCTGAGTGCTAATGCAGCAGAGTCCCCTATGTGTTTGCAATCCAGCTGCTCAGTCTATGCAGATGTCCTTGATGATCGATGAGAACACTTGCCTAAATGGGTCAGCTTCACATTGCTGGTCAGAGCAGGTTAAGCGAACAGTCTGGGATGGCTGTCGGTGGATCACTGGCTTTTCCTGTCATAGAGGCCATGGGTCGGCAGTGATGCAACACTTTAGCATCTTGGAATCATTAAAATGTTTGGACAAACAATTAAAAGAACCAAATTCACATCCCACCATTACAGTTGATACATTTAAATCCAATTAATAATCTTGAATTTAGAGCTCAGCAGGTTTAAAAATGCTCAGAGAATTATACATTCGTTTTTTTTTAGTTTAAGATATACAGCACAGAAACAGGCCCTTTGGCCCACCGAGTCCGCATTGAGCAGCGATCCCTGCACATTAACACAATCCTACACACACGAGGGACAATTTACATTTATACCAAGTCAATTAACGTACAAACCAGTGCGTCTTTGGAGTGTGAGAGGAAACCGAAGATCTCTGAGAAAACCCATGTGGTCACGGTGAGAGCATGCAAACTCCATGTAGACAGCAGCCGTGGTCGGGATCGCACCCGCGTCTCTGGCACTTAAAGCGCTGTGACGCAGCAACACTACCACTGTGCCACCGTGCCGGCCCTAACGAGCAATGTCCCATTTTCCGCCTTCACAATCCTATGGTCCAAATTATTCTGCCAGCAGGTCGGCCCCACCAGAGGTGGCACCGAAGTGGTGCACAGGGAGGAAGGAGTACACCTTCGAGTCTTCAACATTTGCTCCGGTCCCTTGGTACATTGTCAAACCTCCTCCTGATTAGTACCTGTGGTCCTTCCACAGCTGATGAATCAGTTGGAAGAAGCACTGACAGTAACAAGGGCACAGAATGTATTCGGTGTAGGAAACGTCATGACCATTATCAGGAATGGCTTGGTGGCATCAGTAGTAGATGAATTGGCCAAGTCTTGTTATGCTCATCTGTGCCGGGATGGTGAATGAAACAATATGAGGAATAAAGTTACTTGACCTCATCGCCAATCTTCCTGGTCGATGCATCTATCCATTAGAAGTGGCAATGTCAGAACTCTAAAGATTCATCTACAATGACTTGGATTAAAAAAAACAAAGCATGAATGGAAATGGATGGTTCCTTTTGCTACGTCCTATTATCCACTGATAACCCACGATTACCCTCTATCATAAGTGTTGCGCTTTAATAATCCTAAATTAAATGGACTCAGCAGAGATCTAGATGCTCAAGACTAGGCAGTCATAAAGCACCGTGGACTATTAGGCAGCTACAGAAATGTACATCCCACACGCTGTAACCTCATGGCCTGCTTTATCCCTCACTTCACCATTATAAGCAATCCAGGGAATCAGTCCTGGATCATTGAAGCATGCAGAGACCACACCTGGTGCACCTAAAAGTGAGCTGCTGATCTGGTGAAATGCAACACTGGACTACATCTATACAAAAACACCACACAATGCTCAGAGCTAAGTGATCAGATGACTAACAGATTAGATGGACATTCCACACCACTAACACATCTATCAAGAATGATGGCCACTAGGGGGCACCACATTGATGGCAGCCTCTGCCTACAGTCTGTCTGTTTTTCTGTTTTTTTTACATTTTTAGTCTGTTTAAAAATGTGTTTTGGAGATTTATTTGGCTTTTCTATGTGGGGGAGGGGGGTAGGGTAAGGGAGAAACTGTTTCCCAGTCACTTCCTGGCGAGGATGCAACTATTCTCCGAGTCGCGTTCTCTCCCCCCTCCTCGCTGCCTACCAACTGGATTGAAACTGCCTTTCCTGCCGGGGACCCGGACCACAGCTTCAGCAGCGGCGGCGCAGCGCTGAATACATCGTGGAGCGGGCGACTGCTTACCTGGATTGCCGTTGAAGCTCCAGAGTGCTAGGCGTGCTGCTTTAACATCAGAGCTGTGATTCACAGAGCTTCCAGTGTGGGCAGCGCTGACTTCAACATCGTGGACTCCTGGGACCTTTGCCGAGGGCCGCCAGCGTTGAATCTTCACCCAGCGCGGCCTGTGAACGTCAGGAGCCGCGGACTCCAGTAGGAGGTGGCCGTTTTCGGATGTCCAAGCCGCTGTCGTCCAGTCCTGACGTCGGACTCCCATCACCCCGGCGAGCGGGCATGAGCGGGCCGGAACCACCCCCCACCCCCCCCCCCCCCCCTCGACCACAGGAGGACAACAGAGGAGGATGACTGAAATTTGGAGCCTCCTCTCACAGTGGGAAACTTTGATCCCGCTGTGTGGGGATGTCTGTGTTAAAGACTTTTGTGTTCTGTGCTCTTTATTGTTCGTGTGGCTGTATGGCGACCACACATTTCACTGTACCAATTGGTACACGTGACAAATAAATGTATCTTGTATCTTTTATCTTGTATGGTGAACAATTAAATAACTGCTGGGAGGAGGAAACTCCAAGATTATCCTGGAGACTCTAGAGACTGCTAATAGTGGAATTTGGAGCAAAAAATCAACTGCTGGAAGAACTCAGTGAGTCAAGCAGCAGGTCTTTATGCAGGATCTTGACCCTAAACATTGATCATCCTTTTGCCTCCGCAGATGCTGCTTGACCTACTGAGTTCTTTCTAGCAGTTTATTTTTTGCTCCACATTATCCTCATTCTCACTGATGCTGGGGCCTGGGTGCTGAAGGCAAGGCTGAAGCATTCACCACCATGTGCAGTGGGAAGTGCATAATAAAAGATCCATCTCAGCTACTTCCTGAGATCACCACCATAAATGAAAACAGTCTCAAGCAAATTCAACTCGCTCCCCATGATATCAATAAATGGCTGAAAGCTCTAGATTCATCAAAGGCCGAGTGGCTGGATAACATCCTACTTGTAGTGCTAATGACCTGCTCTCTCAAATTAGCGGTGCTTCTAGCTATGCTGGTCAAAAGCACTTACACCAGGCAACTATTTGCGTGCTAGCCACAGGAGGAGGTCTACAATCACATATTCCAATTGCTCCACACTCTTAAATCTCTACTCCTACAGCAACATTTCTTATTTTAACTATGATCTTTAATCGGACTTTATTCCCTTATCATGTATCTATATACTGTAAATGGCTCAAGTGTAATCGTGTATTGTCTTTCCGCTGACTGGATAGCACGCAGCAAAAATCTTTTCACTGTACCTTGGTACATGCGGCAATAAACTAAACTGTTCACCATATACAGGTCAAATCCAACCCAACTAATTACTCCTCAATCATCAGCCAAAGGATTAAAGATGTCACTGAGCATCGCTTTTCTAGATAATGTCTATTTTAGATGTTACCAGAATCATTTCACTCCAGATTTTATCACAGTCTTGACATAGACTGAAGAGATGAATTCCAGAAATGACATAAGTGTGACTGCTTCATATGAAAGTAGTACTTGATTAAGTGTGCGGTAAGGAGCTCGGGTTAAACTGAAATCAATGGGCTTCAATGGAAAAACAATAGTTGAAATCAAAGCTCACACAAAGGAAAATGGTGAATATTGATGTTGGCGGTAAATCATCACAGCTCCAGGACATCCCTGTAGTGATGGCCCAACCATCATCAGCTGCTTCACCAACAATGTTCCTACCTTCAGAAAACCAGAAGCGGAGGTGGTTGCTGCTGATTCCATAACGTTCAATTCTATTCCCAACTCCTCAGACAAATGAAGCAACCCATGCAGCAGCGAAAGCAAGGTGTGACAGGCATCATCGAACATTCATGTCATAAAATGCAGGCAGTGTCCATTTCCGACAAGAGTCTAACCTTCTACTCTTCACATTCAATGACATTATTATTGGCAGCAACATTTCAACCTTGATATCGCCATTGATCGGAAACTCAGCTGGACGGACTGCAAGATTACTGTGGCTACGAGCAGGGTCAGAGACTTGGTATCCTGCAATCAATGGGTAATTCCTTGACGCAATAAAGGCATTCCCCTGTCATTATCAAGGCATAATGTGGAGTCAGTAGTGTGATGGAATATTCTTCATAGCGGAGTAAGAGCTATAAGAGTAAGAGGTGTTCAGTGAAACGATCAGCGAGCCTGCACTTGATCTCGCTGATGTAGAGAAGTTGTCACCTGGAACAGCTAATACAGTAGATGGGGTTAGAGTAGTTTGGGAGGGTAATTGGGAGGGTAATTGCAATTTTTACTGTCTACAAAAATTTACAGTAGTCACTCATCCAGGCTACTCTCATCGTATTTTTAAACATTTTACAACATTTACCAGGCCTTTCAGCCCACTGAGTCTGCACTGGCCAATGATCACCCGTACATGCTAGGTACAAATTTACAGAAACCAATTAACGTAAAAACCTGTCTAAGAAAGAACTACAGATGCTAGTTTAAATTGAAGCGAGACACAAAAGTGCTGGAGTAACTCAGCAGGATAGGCAGCATCACTGGAGAGAAGGAATGGGCGATGTTGCAGGACGAGACCCTTCCTCAGACTGATGTCAGGGGAATGGGCGGGACAAAGATAGAATATAGTCAGAGACAGTAAAGGGCCTGTGGCACTTGGCCATCATTTGCGCGTAATTTACGCGACATCATTTACACATCGTGACACGCACGTGATGCGCGCATGGTGCGCATTACGCATGCATGGTGCGTGATGACATAGGCAGTGTCACAGGATTTTGTGATGTACAAAATCTTTACGCGCTATCTGCGTGACACGCAAATGACGGCCAAGTGGGACAGGCCCTTAAGACTAATGGGAGAACTGGAAAGAGGGAGGGGATGGAGAGAGAAAGCAAGGGCTATATGAAGTTAGAGAAGTTAATGTTCATACCGCTGGGATGTAAATTACCCAAGCAAAATATGAGGTGCTGTTCCTCCAATTTGCACTGGGCCTCACTCTGACAATGGAGGGGGCCCAGGACAGAAAGGTCAGTTTGGGGATGGGAGGGGGAGTTGAAGTGCTGAGCCACCGGGAGATCAGGTTGATTACGACGGACTGAGCGGAGGTGTTCAGTGAAACGATCAGCGAGCCTGCACTTGATCTCGCTGATGTAGAGAAGTTGTCACCTGGAACAGCTAATACAGTAGATAGGGTTAGAGGAGGTGCAAGTAAACCTCTGCCTGACCTGGAAAGACTGTTTGGGTCTTTGGATGGAGTCGAGGGGGGAGGTAAAGGGACGTGTTGCATCTCCTGCTGTTGCAGGGGGAAGTACCTGGGGAGGGGGAGGTTTGGGTGGGAAGGGATGAGTTGTAACCTCCAAACGTGCATGGCTTTGGAATGTAGAAGGAAACCACGTCCCCTGGTGAAAGCCCGTACGATCACAGAGAATGTACAAATTCCATACAATCAGTGCCCCTTGTCAGGATCGAACCCGGGTGTCAGATGCAGTAAGGCAGCAACTCTACCGCTGTGTCACTGTGCCACTGTGCCAGCCCGAATTGTCAAAGGTAATTAGGGAGGGGCAATAAATGCTGGTTTGCATAAGTAAAACAGAAGTTGGGGTCCTTGCAGCAGAAGAGCATTGATTTCTTTAACCTCTGCTGCATGTGCTATTAGGGAACAGCATCTACAATACTGCAACAACCTGATGGCACTTGGAACACTCCTCATCAATGTTTCAATTTTCAGTCCTGCTGATAGTCCCTGAATCACTGGTGCCTGGTCACTGCTATCTTCTCTCTTCACTTTGGAGTCCATTCTCTACACAGTCTGAAGAGCACAACGGCATGTGTCCTTGCTTATCTTATCTCTGCTGACGCAGGATGGCAATATGCTGAGGGGTGGCGTCTCTCTGCTCATGATGAACAGATGGCTATTTATGTACAGCATCCCTTTGCTCTTACTAAACCATGAGCTGTTGATGTGCCCTGTGTCCATTGAGAGTAGGAAGTTGCTCATGAGTGGCATCATGCTGCTCACTGAGAACAGTGACCTGCTCAGACATGGCATTACTCAGTTCAATGAGGCCATCAAGCTGCTCTCTCGTGGCATATTGCTGTTCCTTTAGACTTTCCAGCAGCTTCCAGATGGGAAAGCCAGTCTTGCTTCATCAGCATTGCACTGAATGGAGCTGGTGCACTCTGTGGGGCCTCTATCTGTGCCTTCACAGCAGCTGAGTACTGAGGTAGTAAGCACCGGTCCTGTTATGCGGATGATTCTGGGTGCAAAAGGCCTCTGCAATGTTTCAAGCATATTTTGGCAACTTTGCTAAATTTTATAGCAAACAAATCGTATATTAGCGCTATCATGCCCAAAAACAGGATGAAATTAAATGCCTCGACAACTGCAGCACTTTGCATTGATTTATTAATTTCATGCTGTTAATTCGAATATCACTGATAACAAATGCTGTGTGAAACCTTGCCTCTCACTTCATATCTTCCCTGTATTCTTCTGCATGAAATTAATAGTTTTATAACACTAAGTTTCTTTTGTTATCCAATCAACCAATGTTACTACCTTCCTGACATTCCCTGAGGTTAAATGCTGCTCTTTTACACAGTTAAGTAGGATCTCCATTAGTAAAAACATTTATATGTTTTGGTAATTAGCCTCAGGCTCTTCTGTCACCTATCAATGCTGCTCTGTCATTTTACGCACATCCAGTTATGCCCGTTGTGAAATACCAAGTCTGGACATGACATCCATCGCAATAAATGCATCGATTTTGCTCCAGACTCTCATTCACAGGCAGAGCAATTACTTCTTCTCTCTTCCTTTCTTCTTCCCCCCCCCCACCCCCCCTACCGTCACATCAGTCTGAAGAAGGGTTTTGACCCAAAACGTTGCCTATTTCCTTCGCTCCATAGATGCTGCCTCACCCGCTGAGTTTCTCCAGCATTTTTGTCCAACTTAAATTAAGCTGTTGCATACTGAGTGACATCAGTACTTGCAGGTGCTAAATCTGCAGAGAAACCATAAAATATGTATATGTGGAAGGTTCTTTCTGGGACTGGGTTGGATTAAGAGACAGCCAATTCTCCATTTCCCACATACCTGTTTCACATCTATGAAATGTTTCTTAAAGGTGAAAGTGCTATGCTTGTAAATGGAAGGTAGAGCAGAGGCACAGGTAATTGGGTCTAACTGGCACAAATGTCATCTTGTTCATGTTCCACATTAACCTCCTCTACCTGCCCCTATCAGCATTATCTTCGATCATTTTCTCCCTCATTTACTTTACTTTAAATGACCCTATTATTCACATCAACTACCGATGATGATAAGACCTGCCCTTATCAACAGTACCTTCTATTCTTCTCTCCCTTGTTTGCTTTACTTTAGATGCATCCTGTTATTCACATTAACCACAGGTGATGATCAATTGCACATTCTCAACACTAGATGGGTAAATATAAATTTAATTATTATTTTCATTCAATAGTAATATTTTTCAGATTAAAATTCAATAAAACGTCCAAATTATTCACTGTTTCTCAGCACTGGAGCTGCTAATCATTTAAACAATCCGCTTATGCTTCATTTAAAAACATATTTCAGGATGGGACAGAGAACAAACAAAGGGTCTGAAGAAGGGTCTCGACCCAATACGTCACCTATTCAATCTCTCCAGAGATGCTGTCTGTCCCGCTGAGTTACCCCAGCTTTTTGTGTTTAAACCAGCATCTGGAGTTCCTTCCTAAACAAAGATTTCATTTGAGCTTTCAGGGATGGGGAGGTGATGTAACTCAGTGCTAGATTATCCCAACTGATTCTCAACTTTACATTGGCAGAGACTAGGGGATGAATCAGCCCTTAACTTTTTGCCTTCAGGGCTACGTTGCCACAAGCAGTTTAGAGTGAAAGGAGAAAATAACGGTAAATGCAATAAGAACCATCCTAACACGTATTGAATAAAACTGGCATCAGAGCTAAGTATGGCATTAAAGAAAACCAACTGAGCAACACTGAAGCTAGTGGAATAAAAGAGGGTACCAGCTTGAATATAAATTTTTCTGAGAGACATGGCCTGAGAACAATACTGAAGAATTCTCCTCAAATGTGGAAAAGAGTTGACGTGATGTTCTCAGGCGCAGTATTAGGATCATTGTTGTCTTTGATATATTTCAATACCTTGGACTTGGTACACACAGCATAATCTCAATTATTGCAAATGTGGTAATAGATGCAGTAAAAAATGAGGTTGGTTGTTACAAATGTCAGAGGTTATACAGGCTGGTGAAATGCATGGATAAAATGTAACACACAATTGTGCTGATAAATTCTGTTGGGAATTGTGACTTACACAATTTTAAAATGGGTATAGGAAGAAGGAGATATGGATATGAACATATATATTGATCCCTGGAGGTAGAATCTCAAATTAAGAAAACTATTAAAATCCATTTTGGGATACTTGACTTTATTATCAGAAGCATAAGTTACAAAATAAGGGATTTTATTGAAGTTTTATTACATATGTAATACGGTTACGGATATTACATATGTAACACCATTACAAGTTTTGGTTCAGCTTCATTAATAAGTAATATTTGAAGGATCACAATTCAGGGAAGCCATCGAATCTCCATGACTTTAGATCTTATTACAATCTGGGTCAAAAAATGGATGAGGGTTAATTTTGGAGTGAGGCAACAATGAATTACATTTGGTATCAAGGTAGAGTTTTTCCATTTGCAGTTTCCAGCAAAAATTGGTAGGGATCAAGGGAAGGTTTTACTGCTGATTTGAGTTACAGTTTACACAAAGGAAGATGGCCCCAGGACATTGCTGCAGATGTCATGTAGGGCCATCTCCCAGGCCCAAGCATCTCCAACTTCTCTATCAATGACCTTTCCATCATCAATGACCTTTCCATACATTCACAGCTGATTAACTCTCAGAATACTTTCAACATGGAAAGAGACCATTTGGCCCATTGAGTCTGTGCTAGCTGTATAAGGAGAAATCCAGCTGGTTCCACTTCCTGGTGGTCACCTCATGACGTTGCTTTTTTTTTCCTTTCAAGGACATAGTCCATTTTTTCTTGAATGTTTGAATATGTCTGCACTAACCGTTTCCAGCTATGCATTTCCGATTCTAACTATTTGCTGGATTAAAAAGCACGAAAAACAAAAAGAAAGTATACAAAGTGCACTTTTGGTTCTCCTCGTAATTTTATTTTTGACCCATCTGCAAATGGGAATGGTTTATTTTTATCTATTCACTCTACATGCTTCATGTTTTAACTATTAAGTCCACTTACAACCTCAAATGCTTCAAGGAGAAAAACAACCCGAGTTTTCCCAATCCATGCAGAAAACGAAAGCCGGCAGCCTCGCCAGCAGCGTGTTCGTCCTTTTGACTTGTTTTTGGTTTTTAGTATGTCTAATGTATGTCTAAATGTATGTTTTAGTGTGGGGGGTGGTGGGGGGACATCGGGGAAAACCGTTTGTCGGTCACTTACCGAGACGGAGATATGACTTTTCTCTTTGTCGCATCTTCGCCCCCCCTCACGGCCTAACAACTGGTTTGGTGCGGCCTTTCTCGGAGACTGGCCCAGAGCTTCAGTAGCAGGCACGGCTGGGCAATCCCTTGCCGGGGATAGCCAGAAGATGTGTTCCGACCGCCGGCCTGCGGAATATAACATCGTGAAGCCGCAGTCTGCAGAGCTTCGAGCCGCAGGCGCAGCATAGACTTTCCATCACGGACCGGGCCGATCCCTTGCCGAAGATCACCAGAAGAAGTGCTCCGGTCGCTGGCCTATAACATCGTGAAGCCAGTAAGAAGGTGGCCGATTCAGGAACTCCAAGCCGCGGAGTGTGTGTTCCGACCTGTCCTGACGTCGGAGTGTCGATCATCCCGACGAGAGGGCTTGTACATTGGCCCGTTCGTAGCAGCGACTACGGAGGGTTGATGGCCCCGAACAAAGGAGGAAGATTGACTGAACATTATTACCTTCCATCACAGTGAAGAATGTTGATTCCATTGTGATGGATGTTTATGTTAAATTCTATTGTGTATTTTCCTAATTTTGACTGTATGTCTGCATGGTAATTCATGGTAATTCATGTCACTGCACTTTAATTGGTGCATGTGACAAATAAAGTTGGACCTTGAACCTTGGCATCATTCTAGTAAATATCCTTTGCATTCTCCCTAAGGTCTTCGTATATTTCTGGTTGTATATTGCATAGAATTCAAGTCAATACTTCCATTGTGGCAGCATCAGTGACTAATAAATGTCCATGTTGACCTCCTTGCTCTTGTAACATAGCAATCTGTGTCCGCATGCAAAAAGATATGCATAACACTCAGGCTTGTGCTGATAAATGATATACTATTAGTCCTAAAGCAATGAAGGCAGCAATCGACTACAATAATCCAACAAACATCTCTTTGACATCCAAACTCACTATGATTGCTACATTTGACTCTATAATTGTCTTGGCCCATTGTTCATCAGAAACCAACTTGACTAACTATATAAATAAATTAATCCCAAGAACTGAGTATCAGCCGAGCATTCTGTGATAAATGACTTCTCCAAATCATCCTCCCACCTACAATGCACAAGGAAATAACCTGTGGAGGTTCCTTCAGTAGAACCTCTCAAATACATGAACTCTACCCACCTGGAAATACAAGCACAGCAGGCACATCACAATACCAAAGGTTACTCACCATACTACTGACTTCCACATACATCATCATTCCTTCAATGCCTTGGGCAAAATCTTGGACACCATGCATAAGATCTTCACAATTCACACTGCACCAAGTCCAACAAGGAAACCATTTGTTGACTTCCTTGAAGAGCTTGTGTGGTCTGAATACCATCTTTTCAAGTATAGTTAGGAATTAGCAATAAATACTGGCCCAGTCAGTAATGCCTATTAAGCACTAGTAAATAAAGGTCAATTATAATTTGTATTTATCCAAATCTGTGAACAATTGCAGAATTGGGCAAAGAATGCCCTTTCCAGATTAACTCCTTAGTTAGAAAAGTCTTCATCTTGACATTTTAAATCATAGTTGTGATCGAATGCCTGCTTCCCTTCCCCACAACAAATCATCCTTACCTTAACTGGGAAATTCACAAGAGAACTGGTAAGATTGCCCGTGTTGCATTTAAAATTCAGTTGCTGTTCTTGACGGGATTCAGCTTCCCAGACCCGTTGACCAACATCACGAATTGAAGATCTCTCTGGATTTGAACCAACTCTCTGGAAAGCCGTGCACGTCATGCCCGTGAAACTGGCTGGCTTGATCTTAAAGGTCTCCAGTGCTATATTCATGGAAACCTGGTGAGAACATAATTGACCAAAAGGAATATCAGTGAAATCAGGCTGAAGTGTATGCATGATCCAGATATATGATTTTGTAGCACTTTAAACGTGAGATTTTACTGTTTCTTGCACCACCTTCCTGGTTTGTTTCCGTCTGATGGAAAGCCATACAATCTCACAGAGCCAATTCAGCATTGTTAATTGTTAGCTGGCAGTCATCCACAATGAACATAAATTGCTCAGCGTTGCGTGACATTGCATAAGAAACTGGTTTATTTTATTTACAGTCAGCCTTAAACCTTACTTCATTTCTGCTTTAATGGACAGAAGACTGAAAGGATCACTCTGACAAATTTAAAAAGGTGATGATAAATTACCTGGAATGGGGTCGTTACTATTGTAAGAACAACTAAACTGCAGAGTTGGCTGATAGAACTTGGACCTCAATCAACAAAATTCAAGTTAGCATGATTGCTGCTTGAATAATAAAATGGCATTAACATGCAAAGTGCATTTTAATACTCAGCCTGCTTTGAAAGAAAAATGGAGTCACAGGCTGCTGTGAATTAACAAATAAGAGACATGGTTGGTGAGCCTGAAATATTTAACAGAAACCTTCCCTGCAGAATGCAAATTACTCCCCTTTAGTGAGGACACAGAGGGTATAGGTTGTTACTTGCATTGGTTCAAGAGAGAAAGTGCAATTTTAAATGTATATTTCTGTGAACATTTGAATAATTCAAACCCTTCAGGCAAGAATATATTGCAGCATTTCTTGTTGGATTTAAATACAGAGTTAACATGTTTTTGCCTGCAGGCTCCAATTCTATACCACAAAGCCGCTTTGTATTTCTTATTTTTAATTCTTACCAAAACTATAGCAATAGCTTCAACAATTTGACTCTTGTTCAAATAATTAATGTCCAGTATTACTCGGGACAGTATAAGCTTCAAAAAAATAGTTGACAATTTTATTGATCGCTTCAAAATCTCAGTAGAAACACTGCTGTCTGTGCCTTATATTGCACTAAATCCTGCTTACCTTTCACCATAGTTGACAAGCTTAGCTTTAAGCAATGATTCAAGTTAAACCCTCGCATCCTTGTTTTGGAATCCCTCTTTGGCTTTGGCCAACGATATCTCTATAAATGTCGACGCCAGCAAAGTCCGACGCCAGCAATGGAGCTAGCGACACCGGACCCGCTGCCTGAGAGCAGCGTAGCCATGCCGGTAGGGCGTAAGGCTACTGTAAAATCAAATAGGCCCGTGGACCCAGAGTCGGGCCTGGAAGTTTTATCCTCAAAATGAGAGACCGTTTGCTCACAGCTCTCCCAGGTCGAGGTCTTATTGCAGAAGATGCTCGACAGGGACGAACTCCGTGAGGAGGAGTGGTGTCCATGCCAGGGTAGTGGAAAGCCTGTGCTAGCAACGCCTATAATAGGGCTGCAAGAATACCCAACCGCCTAACCTTTTATTTGGAGGAGATCTCGTTAAGCGCGTTAAAGAGCTCCATGAGGGCACTAAAACTATAGTCCTCATCAAGCTGGGTGGCAAACAAGGAAAGAGGGGTTTTCCTTACCGGCGGGGTACCGGTTCGGACGCCAGGGAAGAGACCAGTCACTCAGCTTCGCAGTTTCGGAGCTGGCAACCTGCCACAGGTGTGAGGGGAAGGATGACTTTCCCTACAAAGGGCCGGGGGCAACAAGGGCAGCCAGGAAGTATGCAGGTGAGAATAAATCCTCCTAAAGAGAATGAATCAAGTGAAATAGATGTTCAAGTTGAGATTACACTTGTTTCTCAAACAATGGCAGGAGGTAACATCAGATTCATTTATACTTAACAATATAGAGGGGGTTAAAATTGAATTTTACTCTACTGTGTGTCCACCTAATCAGCATGTTCCAAGTCGGAAACTTATATTTTCAGAACAAGAGAATGTGCTCATACAGTACAAGCAGAACTTAACATATTACACAAAAAAGGGGTTATTGAGAAGTCAGTTCATCAAAACCGTCAGTTTGTGTCAAGTATTTTCCTAGGTCTAAAAAGACTGGGGATGTAGAATTATTCTGGAGCTGACGAGTTTGAACTCGTTTGCTATAGGCATTTCAAAATGGAAACTTTTTCTATGGCTAAACATCTGGTTTCCAAAGGATGTTATATGGCTAGCATTGATTTAAAGGATGCATGTTACTCAGTGTCTATTCATGGTGATGATAGGAGGTATTTAAAATTGATTTGGATTGGTCAGTTGTGGCAATTCAAAGCATTACCTAATGGGTTAACTTCAGCTCCTAGATTGTTTACTAAATTGTTAAAACCTGTTCTAGGATTACTCCAAGCTCAGGGGCATGTTGTAATGACCTACTTAGATGATATTTTAATTGTTGGGAAGACTTGGGCTGTAGCTGAATCATCTGTTTCAATTGTTAAACTCACTTTTGAACAATTAGGGTTCGTCATTCATCCAGATAAATCCAAATTATCACCAGTTCAAATCATTGATTATTTGGGCTTTACCATTAATTCAAATCACATGTTAGTAACTTTGCCTAGGGACAAATGGCAGCAGTTAATTGAGGATTGTGTTAACCTCCTTAGTGAACAACGACCTTCAATTAGACAGGTAGCCAGTTTAATTGGTAAATTGGTGACTGCGTTTCCAGCTGTGCAGTTTTGGATCTCTGCATTGTCAACAATTACAACGAGCAAAAGAACAGGCACTGAGGACACAAGTGGGTCATTTTGATAGGCCTATGCAATTGTCAGCTGGGGCAATTTCAGACATTCAATGGTGGATCATAAATGTCTCAAAAAGCTCCAGGGAGGTTTTGATTGAACCACCTTCCATAATATTACAGACAGATGTCAGTGCGCTGGGTTGGGGTGCTGCAGATATGTTCTCCAGTTGTGGAGGCAGATGGAATACTGATGAAACATCCCTTCTTCAATTAAGAGGGATAAATTATTTAGAGCTTTTGGGAACCTGGTATGGGCTTAAAGCTTATTGCTCTGCCAGGAGTGACTTGCATGTGCAAGTTCAGATTGACAACACTACAGCAGTGGCATATGTAAACCACATGGGTGGAGTCAAGTCACAGTCTTGTGATAGACTGGCTAATCAGATCTAGGGCTGGTGCATTGACCAAAATATCTGGTTTTTAGCAATATATTTACCAGGTAAACTCAACACAGTAGCTGACATTAGGTCAAGCCAATTCAATGATAACATAGAATGGATGTTAAATCAGGACATATTTAATCACGATGTTGCTCAGTATGGAATGCCAGATATTGACTTGTTTGCATCTAGACTAAACTAACAGTTGCCCAGATATGTTTCCTGGGAACCAGATCCTGGTGCAGCAGTGGTGGATGCATTCTCGCTGCATTGGGGTGGAATGTTTGTTTATACATTTCCTCCATTTTGTCTCATCAGTCGATGTTTGCAAATGATCAAGCAGGACTCCGCTTCAGGAGTATTGGTAGTGCCGGATTGGCCTACACAACCATGGTTCCCTCTCGTATTATAAATGGCTAGTCAGCCTCACATGATTACTCCCAAGCATAAAAAGCTGCTGGTAAATCCAGTAACTGGTGATCAACATCCTTTACATGATTGTATTGATCTGTTAATTTGCAGATTTTAAGGAGACCTGGGGAGAGGACTCTCTGATCGTACCGTGGATGTTCTCACGTCGGCCTGCAGGGATAGTACTCAGAAGCAGTACATCAACTCGATAAGGAAATGGGAGGTATTCTGTCTACAGCAGAATATCTCATATCAAACTGCAGGCATCCTAGACGTACTGGAGTTCTTGTCCACTCTTTACTTTGATCAAAAATTAAGCTATAGTGCGATTAATACAGCCAGAAGTGCTCTGTCTTATAATTTACTCATGAGTTCAGAGTTACATTCAGTAGGGATACATCCGTTAGTTTCTCGATTTATGAAGGGAGTTTTCAATTCTAATCCTCCTAAACCCAGGTATGTCGGTATTTGGAATGTGAATGAAGTTCTTATGCTTCTTCGCCAGTGGGCTCCTGTTGCAAGCCTATCTCTAGCCAAACTAACCATGAAGGTGGTCATGTTTATGGCATTGGTATCAGCCAACGTGTGCAAACATTGCAAAAGCTACAGCTAGATAGAATGCAGGTATCGGCAGATGCCATTACTTTCTATGTCTATGATTTACTCAAATATAGTAGAATAGGCATAACAGGATGTAAGATTTTGTTTTCAGCATACCCCACAGGTGCTTGCCTGTGTGTAGTATCACATTTGTCTCGTTACACTGAGGCCACCAGAGTCCTACGAGGAACAGAGTCTGCATTATTTATTAGCCACAAAAATACACACAGTAAGGTGTCGGTGCAAACAATTTCAAGGTGGCTAAAGCAGGATCTGGGAAGTGCTGGGATTGATACTGATAAATTCAAATCTCATTCCACCAGGGCGGCATCAACTTCTGCAGCAAGGGCGATGGACGTGCCTATAGACCATATCCTCACGGCCGCAGGATGGTCCAGTGAACTGACCTTCCAAAAAATTTATCATAAGCCAATTACAAGGCTGGGGGTGTTTGCTGATTCTGTTTTGAGTTCTGTTATAGTTTCCCCCTGAGTTAGAGGGGTTGTTATTGTTTTGTTTGTAAATAAACCGTTATTCATTTAACAATGTTATGATTGATGCATTATTGATTATTGACGACTTTTTGAGTCAATCAATGCAGTGTGAACGCCGGATTTGGGTCTGTGGCATGAAATCACAGAGCTTTGAAATCTTCACATAGTCACTCACGTGACTCCGAAGTAAAATAATAAGATTAAACGAGAACTTACCAGTTTGAAGTTTGATCTTTATTTTATGAGGAGTTACGATGAGGGATTACAAGCCCTCCGCTCCCAACAATCATAAATTGCATCTGGTAGTTCTAGTCTCTGTTATCTTACTATTATACTTCAGTCATTATTACCTGTGATTTCACTCCGCTGCTTTGAAGTTTAACGCACCAAAGGCTGTACGGGGTTCTTCACATAATCCCTCATCGTAACTCCTCATAAAATAAAGATCAAACTTCAAACTGGTAAGCTCTCGTTTAATCTTACTATTTTTGAAAGAAAAACCTAATTAGTGCAGCTATTGAAAAAGTTGACCCTGCTGTAATATTTGGTATTTGTTGCAGCTGAATGAGCATTAATTAGTTTTCATTTATTGTTTGCAGCTAAGGTTTATTTTTAATGATCACTTATAGGTAAAGGATGAGAATGTTTCAGAATTATATAGAGAACAAAACAAAGTATCAGGGGAATAATTGTTCAACACATTTTTGCACTAATCTAAAATTGTGTTATTGACTCAATGAGATCAGCCTAACAAGCAATTTAAAATGACGAGAATCCTATTATATTTTCACTGAAATGCCGGAGTAATCATTCGAATTCCATTATAGATGTCATCATGTATCACCATGAAATATTTCATGATTTTCTGATTGAGACAATGAAAAAAACCCATTATGGTCATGCCTGGCACCACCCCTTGATGTTAATGACAATACTAAAGATTTCTACCAATCTCCCAACATTATTCCAGAAGCCAATGACTAGTTTCCTGTTGTTTCCATGAGTTCCCGGATGGCCCTTAACCTGTTCAGTGCCACCCCCTGAGTATATTCAGGTCATGGCCAACAGTGTAAAAAATGACGGCGGTGAATTGGTTAAACAAGGAATACTTGGTCATCTCTTTAACCAATCTGATAGAAAAGAAACGGGTGTTGAGACACCAATGTAGAGGCCCAAATGTCATGAATAAATTGATTCTTAATTCAGGCATTGTAGGTTGGAAATACATGGACATTTAACGCTGTAACGTAATAGTCGTAGTTGTTGAGAGCCAGTTGGCTCGTGAGCTCGGTTTAGGTCCTGCTGACGTGGCAGGACACTCTCATGAAGTCAGAGGAAGTGGGAGAGCGAGAGAGGGAAGGTCAAGACGTATACTAGGGCACACCCCATATATCTCGTGACCCCTCCCAGGGTGGCCGAGGATTTGCATAGCAGGAGTGGCCTAACCACTAGGTGCCGCAACACAGGGGCTGGTGGAGATATACTTGTTTGGTTGGGCTGGGAATGGGCAAAGTGAGAAACAAAAGTGAAGCAGATATGATTGATAGATAGCTCAATTCTCAAAAAAAAATCTTCAGAACAGAACCTGAGGTTCTAGCAATAGCAGCTGGAGAGAGAGATGTCTTGTAAACCCTGAAGGCAGAATGATATGCACGTTTTGGGACTGCACTCAAACAGGGTGTGTCGAAGTGGGGCACCAAGGAGTACCAGCCCATATGTGCTCTGATCACTGTCAGCTAGAGAGGAGGTTTAGTTTAGAGATACAGCATGGAAACAGGCCCTTCGGCCCGCCAAGTCTGCTCTGACCAGCGATCGCCCACACTATTGCTATCCCACACACACTAGGGACAATGTCCAATTATACCAAGCCAATTAACCTACAAACCTGTACATCTTTGGAGTATGGAAGGAAACCGGAGATCCCGGAGAAAACTCACGCAGGTCCCGGGGAAAACGTACACACTCCGTACAGACATTACCCGTAGTCAGGATCGAACCCGGGTCTCTGCCGCTGTAAGGCAGCAACTTTACTGCTGTGCCACTGTGCCACCCAATTCCTGGGATTATACTGCAATGAGAGGTGGACTGGTGGTTCTGGGGGATACAAGTGGGCGGATCTTGGAGCTCCTTGATAGTGGGCAAGGAGGTGGTGGCGTTAAGACGCAGTGCTCCATTGATGGATGGGTGGGGTGGGTATGGAGGGTCTCGGCAGCAGGCTTCGGCAGCCTTTGTTGTGACTATTTGGGGATGGAAGAGACATTGAGAGCTTGAAGTGTAAAGGCATAGGAGGGTGGGGATGATGTGGAGAGATAAGGATCAGGTCAAGGCGGCGCAGTGGTAGAGTTACTGTCTGTGCGGTGTTTGTACGTTCTCCTCGTGACTGCATGGGTTTTCTCTGAGATTGTCAGTTTTCTCCCACACTTCAAAGACGTACAGGTATGTAAGTGAATTGGCTTGATGTATGTGTACATTGTCCCTGGTGTGTGTAGGGTAGTGTTAATGTCCGTGGATTGCTGGTCAGCTCAGACTGGGTGGGGCGAAGAGCTTGTTTCCACGCTGTATCTCTAAACTACATTAAAATATGCTTGTTAAAGGCATCATGCATGTGAGGTCAGTGGTTGAGACGGCTGCGATTGAAAATCAAACCTGGTCGTCCAAAGTTTGAGTCCCAGCTGTGGTGAGATGAATGGGTTGTTCCTGGAGTGCCCAATTATGGTCACTCCTGGAGTTCTCAACAATAGTCACTCACCAAAAACATGGTCCTTGGGGAATGAACTCGTCTCACATGTCCAAACTAGGTCAATTTCCACAATGATGCAAAATGATCATTACTGTATTTCTCTCTGTGGAAAAACTGATCTGCAATAGCAGTGAGAAATGAAATAGACCTTTGGGTGCAATGGGACAGCCAAACATTGTAAGTATGGATGAAGTCCAAATAATAAGTTCTACAGTCACTCATGCCATTGAAATTGAAGAACAGCAGTTGGTGTCACCTCAAATAGATCAAACTGTGGGTAAAATTTGGTCATTAGGAAGAATCCATTGGTGCAAATTCTACTTATGCTATCCAAATACGATTCCATCAAATTTCACCAATGAGAGATTGGAGTGATGCTTAATTCATTTAAACAATATTATATGACTAATTCGTTTTCATGGACAGTAATTTTTTTTTTAAATCGCAGGGCCAAACATTTGAATTCCAATAAGTTGCAGTAAATTTCCTTTATGATATCATGGGCTGATTCAATCGTGAGGCCAATTTGAAATAAAATATTGCGTAATGTTGAGAAATGTAGTGCTTTCCACTTCGATAGGAAATACAGAAGAGCAGAATGTTGTTTAAGAGCTGAGAGACTGCGATGTGTAGCAATGTAGAAGGCTGCCCTTGCACACAAATCACAACAGGGAATTAGAAAAATAAATAATGTGCTAGCCTGTGTTAAAATAAATTTGAAGCAGAGATAATTTAGAACTTTTATCACATTAATCTGTTGATGCGGAATGGAAAATCATTTGCTCAAAGCACTTGTGGGGCATACTGCAGAGTCTGTGAACTACCAAATTGTTTCCTGATTCGCATGGAGGCACCTGAACATGCATATTTAGCCACCACCTTTGCAAAGTTCATGGTTTCTGCATGACTTAAAGAGGACTGAATGATTAGGTCTAAAGTCACAATGTCTGGCACTTGGAAGAATTTGATGTCTTGTAAAATCCCCAGCCACACTTTACTGACAATGAAGAAAGAGAATAAGAGGAAGAGGAGGAGCAGAAGGAGGAAGACAAGGATTCTGTGCGATGAACGTTCAACCTGCTGAGTACGAGGTGGATCCTTATGCTGATCGGAGAAGTGATCTAACACCTTTTACCAGCATATAACCCTGGTATAGCTGTCACAATGTGGCCCATATCATAGATTACAAGATCCTGTCCAAGGTCATCACCAATCGGATTGAATCTGTTCTGGATAGATGATCCAGTCACACCAAACATGTACTATGCCTGAGAAGAAATTCTTGAGCAGCCCTGCACTGCTCAAGGATGCCAATGACTGCATGTAGGACAGAGGAATGGACACATGCCTGGTCAGCTTGGAGCAGGTGAAGGCATTTGATGGATATTGCACATGAAAAATGTACGTACTCTACAAAATGTGTTTTGGGGAGGAAATCATGATTTGGATCCAGCTGCTTTACACAAACATCACTGTTGCAATCCACATCAATAGGGGGGAAATGAAGAGCTTCTCTATCAAGTTTGATGTAAGGCAGAATTAATCATTAGAGGAACAAATGTGCCAGGAGATTGCAGATAGCTGGAAAACCAAAAAGGTTGTCATAGTACGGGATTTTAACTTTCCCAATATGGATTGGGACATCTATGGAGTCAAGGGTTTAGTTTGGGTTGCATTTGTCAGTGGTGTTTAGGAAAGTTTCTCTGGACATTATGTGAAGGGCCAGACAAAGGAGAGGGCAAACTCTTGATTTGCTCTTGGGGAATTGACTGAAGCGTCAATGGGCGAGACTTTTTGGACCAACAATCACAGTTGTATTAACTTTAAAAGAGTTAATACCTGGTCCATAAGTTAAAGTTCTAAATTGGGCATGGGCCAATTTAGATGGTATTGGAAAATAAATTGTAAAAGTTAATTGGAGTAGGTTGTTTATGGGCAAAGGGACATCCAGAAAGTGTGATAGTAATAGTTCACGGGTATGCATGTTCTTGTTAGAGTGAAGGGCAAGGCAGATAGCAGTAAGGAACTCTAGATGATGAGAGAAATTAAGGCACTGGTCAAAAAAAGCAGAGGCATGCGTCGGGTACAGGTAGCTCGAATCAAGTACGTCCCATGGGGCAGTATAGAGGACTGAGGAGCCTGCTTAAGAGGAAAAATAAGAAGGCATCAGATAGCTTTAGCAGATATAATTTAAGAGAGTCCAAAGAGATTTTATAAATATATTGAGTTAAAAAGGTAATGAGAGGGAGAATAGGGAAACTAAAATGTTTATCTATGTGTACTGTGCAAGCTCCTCAATAAATATTTATCTTCTGTTTATATCAGAGAATGACATTAAGACTAAGGGACTTGGGAAAGTTATGGCAATGTCTTCATTGATATATCAAGATCAAATATATTCCAATACACTATGGGAAACTAGAGAAGAAATTGCAGGAATCTGGCAGTTACATGAATCATTGTTGGACACAGGATGAGGTATTATTACTGGAGGGTGGCTAATGTTGTGCCTCTATTTAATAAGTGTTTCAACAAGTGAAGCTATGCACCAGTAAGCCCAACATTTGTAGTAGGAACGTCACCGGAGAGGATTCTGAGAAATAAGATATACGTGCATTTGGAAAGATAAGGGATGATCAGGGATAGTCAGCATGGTTTTATGCATGGGAGATTGAATCTTACAAATTTGGGCAATTGGACCAAGGAATACCTAGTGTCTGAAAGACAAAAATACTTTTCTGTATCTTCATCTCTGGCCTTTGACCAACCATCCGCCCATCAACCCCACCCATCACACGTGTCACTTGTCAGATTTTGTCACACTCAACCAAATCCAAATCAATCTGAAGAAGGGTCCTGACCCAAAACATCACCTATCCAAGTTCTCTGTAGATGCTGTCTATCCGGCTGAGTTACTTTAGAACTGTGTGCCTTTTTGTTGTAAACCAGCACCTGCAGTTGAGTATCAAAGCCATTTGGCAGTATGCCTCACCAACAAGCACAATGCTCTTGCATGGCTGGCATTAGTAGGGGTCACCCCATCAGTCCCTCTTGCATGGTTGGTCTCATTTCTAAGCCAGATTGTCCTCAGATTTTCTGTGATGAGAATGAGATGATCACTCATCTGTGGACTGTGCATTTGCAAAGAAGGTTCAGAAAAGGATGCAATGATCCTTGTCAAGGTAATTCCTCTGTGTAGACACAAAATACTGGAGTAACTCAGCCGGACAGGCAACATCTCTGGAGAAGGAATGGGTGACGTTTCGGGTCGAGACCCTTCTTCAGACCTCGACCTGAAACACCACCCATTCCTTCTTTCCAGCGATGCTGCCTGTCCCGCTGAGTTACTCCAGCAATTTGTGTCCATCTTCAACTTAAACCAGCATTTGCAGTTCCTTCCTACATAAATCCTGTGTGTTACAGAAGTCTCTCTGATCCATTGGGTATTCCCAGGGACATATGCCAAACAAAGAGCAAGTGTTGCTAGAAGATCTTCAACTTGGTGCTCTGCCCAAAACATGTTGGTCTTCTAGTGAATGAGATGTCCATAAGGGATTGCTGCCACCTGACACACTCCAGGCTACAGGAGTATTTTCTGAAGGATGTGCTGATGCTCAGCACAGCCAACATAAAGGCTCTGTAGGGATGGAATGCAGTCAAAGATCCTGAGGCAACTAGACATTGAAGAACTTAGCCCAGGGCAAAAACCACTCAAAACATTTGTATTATCCAAAAAGGTCACAGGAGGAAGACTGACTGAACGTTATTGCCTTCCATCACAGCGCAGAATGCTGTGGTGGATGTTTATGATAAATTCTATTGTGTTGTGTTTTTTTTAATTGTATGGCTGCATGGTAACTCATTTCACTGTCGCTTAATTGGTGCATGTGACAAATAAATGTGAACCTTGAACCTTGAATTTCACCACCACCACCCAACCTTGACCTCAGGCTACACACTCCTCATATTAACTCCACCTTCTTTCATCACCACTCCCAACAACTGATTGAGGCCATTGACTCCAATGCCCTGAGCCCAGCCTGGAAACCCTGACATCATTCACCCACCATGAATGAAGTCCAGACATCTTCCTCCATCCCCACCCCATGCTGACCTTTCTCCTTTGTGACATGTGGCCTATCCAACTTCCTATACTGTAGATAGACATAAATTGCTGGAGTAACTCAGCAATTTTGTAATTGTAAATCATACCTAATGTGTGTAGAGTAATGTTAATGCGTGGGGATAACTGGTTAGATAGTGCTAGTGAGCAGAGAATGTTGGTCGGTGCAAACTCAGTGGGCTGAAGGGCCTGTTTCCAAGCTGTATCTCTAATTAAACTAAACTGAGGCAGGCAGCATCTCTGGAAAGAAGGGATGGGTGATGTTTCAGGTCGAGAGTCTTCTTCCAACTGAGCTCAGTCTGAAGAAGAGTCTCGACCCGAAACCTCACCCATTCTCTCCAGAGATGTTGCCTGTCCCGCTGAGTTACTCCAGCATTTTATGTCTATCTTCAGTGTAAACTAGCATCTGCAGTTCTTTCCTACACACTCCTATAGCAGGTGGAAAACAGGCACACATCCATTTATACAGGAATGCCTGTTCTATTTGACCCATGGTTTATGGAAGGTTAGAATTTTTCAGATTGAGGGGCCACTTACAAAATAAGCATTGAACCACCATGCAACACAGATCTATTGCATCTTTTATGTTGCAAAGTAACTCTATACCAAAGGGTCTAATTACATAGAGTCTTGGCAAGACTGGACCAGATTCCATTCTGAATCTGCCTGATTTTCATTCCTATTAATTTAACTGAAAGGCAGGCCAGGCATTCTCTTCCAACCATGTTAATTTCTCAATACATCTCCAAGTGCATTGAGTCCTTATGTCATTTAATATCTAGGTGGGAAGCATGCATTTGGTCCTTTGTGATCTAAAAATTATATATTTTCAAAGGAAAGCTTTGGGCTGAAAATATTAGTCTCTCCAATTTTTTGATTACACGAGGAGTTATGTGGAAGGCTAACATTTGTAAATTTAAAGATAATTCTACATCATCACAGTACTGTACTGCAACTTAACTATCGATATAAATCTTGCAAAATGAATTTGATTCACACTTCAAGCGTAAAACACGAGTTGATACAAGTCCAGAATAAGAAGGCAGAAGATAAATCTAGCACTGAACAGCAATTACTTAGCGAGGTTTGCTCTTCAGTTCCCAAGTGTATAAGGGAATATTTACTTAGATCTCAAACGTAGTGAAGCCTCCAACAGAAGAGGGAATTAGAAGTCTGCTAAGAGATTAATCTAACATGTAATAATGAAAATATTTTTTGTAAAGCCAGAACAAGGCCCCAAAATTAGAACTTCAAAAGATAAAGTCTTCCCTCATATCAATATGTACTATAAAGACTATCCAACAATGATTGGAAATTGTGTTTTTTTTAAAAATGAACTTCCCCCACAGTGAGTGGGACCCGAATCCCTCAGAATCGTCACAGGTCACAGAGCGACCTCGGCGGGCCGGTGACCATCAGCTGCGCCTCTCGCCTTATCCAGTGACTGTCAGTTGGCCCCCTGGGTGCCAGGTGCGATTCTCCCCAGACCCGGAGCTCCGGCCTCAGTTGGTGTAGCGACGGGAATTGCTGAACAGCGCTTCCCGCAAAGGAGCGGCGGTCAAAGCGATAGATGGCAGGAGAGAGGAGGCAGGGACTGGGGAACGGGAGAGTGGCTTTTCCCCTGCCCCGGCTGCAAGTCCGGGGCCGCCACCGGACAGGGACGGGCACGTCTCGCTGCCCTTCTGCTTTGACCAGTGGAGAAGGGAGAACTAGTGTCGCTAACTCAATTCAACAGCGCTTGCAGCACAGGGGATCCGGTTCGATCCAATGTTTATCTACAGTGACCTATGTCCTGGGCATGCGCAGTCAGAATACCGAACTCGCTTGTTCTTGATGAAACTGCAGCCTGTCTCTGATAACAAAGTTGACATTTTTCAACTAACATGTGTACAAGCCAATCTCATTCTCAATGTGGACTGTGGCTCCTCTTTCTGCATTCACCAACAAAGAGTTTTTGAATTACTCGCCATTAAAGAAAGTACAATGGATAATTAAATAATAACAAAAAAAGCCACTGATCAACAGTATAATAGGCTGTTTTCTGTTCAATCTGTATCCCAGAGGTCAGAAAGCTTCCACACCCTTTCTTCACCAAGAAAAGTAAAGCACAAAGTGCTAAAGTAACTCAGCAGATCAGGCAGCATCTGTGGAGGAAATGGATAGGCAACATTTTGGGTTGGGCCCCTTCTTTAGATATTGCCTGACACTCTGATTTACTCGAGCACTTTACGTTTTATTCAAGTTCCTCGGGTCACCAAATATACTTTGATTCCCTCAATCCCACTGCTGCATTCTACTGCAAATAATTCTACCGCAAATAAATTGGTGTGATCTGTATGAAACCTTTAGTGAAGATTATTGCAAATACAATTTCATATAATAATCAAGAAAGTGTATAATATCCATGATAGACACAAAAAGCTTGAGTAACAGCAGGTCAGGCAGCATATCTGGAGAAAAGGAACGGGAGGCGTTTTGGATCGAAGCCCTTTTTCAGACTGAGAGTAACGGGAAAGGGAAACGGGAGATATTGACAGTGAAATGGAAAGATATAGAACAAATGCATGAAAGACATGCAAACATAAAATCGTCTTTTTTAAATATTAAGGAATTGCTTTTCTGACTCATCTCACTGAACAGAGGCCTAGCAAGTATATTCCTCCTCACCAACAATGCTTCATTAACTCATTTTCATAAATGTTCACAAATGAATGGAACAGCTGCTAGCTGAAGTGGCATTATCTTCAAATATGCACAATATTTTGAAACATAGCGAATCCATTCATCCTTTCGAATCAACTAAGTAAATGTGATATTGAAATGAGTACCTTTGAAATGCCCTGTGTACCGCTGCTCAACACAAGGTTTGCAATGAGCTCCACACACTGCACAATTCGGGTACAAGCCTTTTCTTCATTCTGGGCCATCCACAGTATGTGTTCATCCACTAGCATCATGTTACTGGCTATTTCAGTGATGGATTCTCCCAGCTGTGGAGCAAACATGCACAATTATATTCAGCTGACTCATTTCCACATATCACTGAACTGAAAAATTAAAGTATCTTTTAAACTTTAGTTCACCATTTAATAAAAAGTGATGCCAATAGCTGCCATAGATATCTGTTCAAATATTAGCATTAGTACCAATTAAGCTTTACATTATTTTATTAGCATGGTGGACTTCATCCTTTTTATATGATGCTCAAACCAAAAGTTGAAATTCTCAATCCAAGCTAAGATGTCCAAGAAAATTCAATTAAATTCAATCTTTAATTGTCATTGTGCAGTGTACAATACAGAGACAACGAAATGCAGTTGGTATCTCCGAAGGGCGAATTTACGAATAAGCAAGTAATACATATACATATACACTGGTATCCGTGCAATTTGCTGGTGATTGAATAGTCCGGGGGGGTGGGGGGGGGGGGGGGGGGGGGTGAGAGGGGTGGAGACAGGCAGTCATGAGGTGGAGCGTTGAGAAGTGTGACAGCTGCAGGGAAGAAGCTGTTCTTGAGCCTGCTGGTACGGCAGTGGAGGGACCTGTAGCGTCTCCCGGATGGGAAGAGGGTAAACAGTCTATGGTTGGGGTGTGAGCTGTCCCTGGCGATGTTGTGCGCCCTGCGCAGGAATTGTTTACTATGGACAAACTCAATGGAGGGGAGTGAGGAGACTGTGATGCGTTGGGCGATCTTCACCACCCTCTGCAGAGCTTTCCAGTCGGTGACAGAGCAGTTACCATACCATACTGTGATGCAGTTGGTAAGGATGCTCTCGATGGTGCAGCGGTAGAAGTTCACCAGAATCTGGGGAGACAGGTGGACCTTCTTAAGTCTCCTCAGGAAGAAGAGATGCTGGTGAGCCTTCTTGATCAGCGAGGATATGTTGTGGGTCCAGGAGAGGTCATCGGAGATGTTGACCCCCCAGGAACCTGAAGCTGGAGACACATTCCACCTCCGTCCCATTGATATGGATGGGGTTGTGCGTGCAGCCTCTCGATCTCCTGAAGTCCACAATGAGCTCCTTGGTCTTCTTGGAGTTGAGGGCCAGGTTATTGTCGGCACACCATGCTGATAGGAGCTGAACCTCCTCCCTGTAGGCCGACTCATCGTTGTCGCTGATGAGGGCAATCACTGTCGTGTCATCTGCATACTTGATGATGTGTTGGTATCATGTACAGGTATGCAGTCGTAGGTGAAGAGGGAGTAGAGGAGGGGGCTCAGCACGCAGCCCTGGGGTACGCCAGTGTTCAGGGTGAGGGTAGAAGAGGAATGGTTATCCAACCTAACAGACTGTGGTCTGTTGGTTAGAAAGTCCAGTAACCAATTGCAGAGGGAGGGGTTGATGCCCAGGTCATCGAGTTTGGCGATCAATTTCGAGGGGATAATGGTGTTGAATGCTGAGCTGTAGTCAATGAACAGCATTCTCACGTAAGTGTTTCTGTTGTCGAGGTGGGAGAGGGCGGAGTGGAGTGCCATTGAAATGGCATCCTCCGTGCTCCTGTTCTTGCGGTATGCAAACTGGTAGGGGTCCAGAGTGGGGGGTAGGCAGCATTTGAGGTGTGCCATGACCAGCCTTTCAAAGCAGTGGAGTGTTTTGGCACTGGCACGATGGAGGTAGTTTTAAGGCATGTGGGGCCAACTGCCTGGGCAAGTGACAGGTTGAAGATGTCAGTCCAGACGTCTGTCAGCTGTGCAGCACAGGTCCTGAGGACGCGCCCGAGGATGCCGTCAGGGCCGGCAGCCTTACGTACATTGATCCTACTCAGTGCCACGTGCACGTCGTAGGGGTTGAGTGTGAGGGGCTGGTGGTCATCGGGGAGCACAACCTTGATGCTGTTAGTAGCTGTTAGTAATATTCAGAAAGGAAAAAAAAAAAATTCAATGTTTGATTAAATTTCTTTACAGTTGCAAATCATAGTTATTCAGCCAATTACAAGTCTCAATGTTCTGATCAGGTAATGCCTCAAATGCAATTTTTCACATATTTGGAAAATGCTAAATTTGGCATATATTGAAAAATACGAAGAGGAATGGTTATGGTTGCGGAAGTTCAGTCTTCATAACCTGAAGCCCTCACTTAAGTATCCTTCAGGGCATTGTCCTTGGACAGGCAGCTTTCCTGTGCCGCATGCCCACGAAAACAGAACAGCTGCTTGCTGACAGTTAAAAAGTGTCCAACTTAGTTCATAACTTGTGATAATCAAGCAGCCCCTTACAGCAAACAGGATAATCAGCATAAGATCTAAGCTTGGGCAGAGAATTACTGCATCACATTTGAGGTTTGTAGATGGTTTGGAAAGGATGATCTTAGACAACGACCCAGATTTTTTTTTCTCTGCGCACCCTAAAAATAACTCCGATTAGAAGATGAACTGGACAATCATATAAAATGAAAGAAACAAGAGCAGAGGTCTCAACCCAAAACATCACCCACTCCTTCTCTCCAGAGATGCTGCCAGTTCCGCTGAGTTACTCCAGCACTTGGGGCTCATGTTGTCGACCTCCCCGTGGTGAGCCCTGTCAACTGACCTCAGTCACGTGACCAACAATAAACAAAGACAGCAGCAGTGCCGCAGCTTGGCACCAACCCCGGAGCATGCTCCCTTTTTAGGGCGGGCACCTACGGATATCGAACCGGGTGGCATCACCCTGCTGCAGACTTCTGCTGCCTCAAACACAAGAAGAAGCCTCCAGCACTTTGTGTCTATCTTCATAGCTGCAATGTCTGGCATACCACTGGACTCTGGGCTTCTACTCATCAATAAGAAGTTTTAAAACCAGGAACTTGACAGTTTGTGGGCTGCCTGAATGACTGCATTCTAATGCTTCGTGAATTTAATGGTGTACAAGGCTAAGGAATGTGTTTTAGTGTCCTTCAGAACCATCTCCTTTATAGGGGATGATTACAGAATGCAGGATATCAGGATGCACTGTAGAAAACATATTAAGGTTACTTTAACAGCACTGCCACCAGTGACTACTTTGACCAAGGCAGATGCATACAGAAAAATGCTGATACGCCAGGACCCAGAATTTGGTTGGAACTAGCAAAGGCACGTTAGACAGTTGTGTGCAGCAGGCCAACTTTGTGGGCTCTGATACTAAATTCAAAGTGCTGCTGAACTTTCGGGGAAGAGTATCAACCAGGAGGAATGTTAATTGGGGCTAGGATGGATGAAGTGGGAACAGTGAGCCTCGGATGCATTGCTGGAGGTCTAGTCGGGTGGGGGGAAGTGAAGAACTGCAGATGCAGGCTAATACGCAAAAGGACACAAAGTGCTGGAGTAATTTAGCTGGTTAGGCAGCCTCTGGAGAACGTGGATAGTTGATGTTAGTGTTTTTACCAGATCAGGGTGGAGAATGTGGGAACCTGGCGATCAATGGGTGGGATCGAAGATAGATTAACATAGCGGGTCAGACAGCATCTCTGGTGAAAAATAATGGGTGACGTTTTGGGGCGGAACCCTGCTTCACTCTGAAGAAAGGTCCCAACCCATAATATCACCTATCCTTTTTCTCAATAGATGCTGCCTGACTTACTGAGTTACTCCAGCAGTTTGTATCTATCCTCAGAGTAAACCGGCATCTGCAGTTCCTAACTACACACAGTGGGTGGGTTCAGCAACTTGCTAAGGATGGGGATTGCTACCAAGGAGAGAGAGGGCGGTGGTAGTGGGGGGGGGGGGAATTGATTATGAGCTAGGTAAGTCAATAACTTAAAGAACTTTGTGTGAGAAGGAACTGCAGATGTTAGTTTACACTAAAGATAGACACAAAGTGCTGGAGAAACTCAGCGTGGCAGACAGCATTACAGGAGAGAAGGAATCGGGGACATCTCGGGTCGAGAGCTGAAAGGCACTTATTCCTTCTCTCCAGGGATGCTGCCTGTCCCGCTGACTTACTCCAGCATTTTGTGTCTAACTTAAAGAACTTGCTCAGGGAGTTCTTCTTTAAGTGGGTGGATGGCATAGTCCACACAAGTGATTGGAAAGATGAAAATATTGTCCAGCCATGCACCAGCACCACCACTGGCACAAAATACAAAGTGCTTCGGCAGCATCTGTGGAAGGAATAGACAGGGGATGTTTTGCATTGGGACATTTCTGCAGACTGATGTTGTGGGGGTGAGAGAACTGGTAAAAGAATGGGGAAAATTCAAACCCTGGCAAATGATAGGTCAAAACAAGTGAGGGGGGTTTCGACTAAAAGCTGGGTAGATAGAGACAAGAGATGAATAGGTGACAAAGGGGAGTCAGATAAGGAGTAGAGTGAAATATAAAGCAAAAGGGAGGGATATAGGTGGAGGGGTACTGAGGATCCCAGGGTATGGGAGGGAGAGAAATCTCACACTATCCCACCCCTCCTTTTCCCCCATCTCATTTCATCTATATCTTGATAAATATTTTATTGCAACAGATAAGATTGATCTTTTTAGGATTTCACAATGCACAATGCTTCCCTGAAAATGATGCAAAAAATTGGCAACTCTGCTCTATATACTTAACCTCATTTTATAATAATAATAATAATAATAATAATAATAAAATAAACACAATGTTGGCAGCAGTGTTAGGAAATAAAATTGTCTGGAGTTGCAAGCAAATGTAATGAGGGCACATGACTGACTTTCATGGGATATTGTGGTTATTCGGGAGCACATGAAAACTGGAAAATAGCAATCATTTTAGCCCCAGCCAATTTCACTGATTGAATTGAAGATACTCTCTAGATCAGCTCTCTGAAGTGGGAATGATATTATTCAACCTGCTTTCTGAACACATAAAGAAATATATTTTCTCCATTTCAAAAGATCCAAGAGGCGAATAAAGAAATCAATATAAGCTGATCTTGAGTTTGAGAGCTGCTGTGATTGCAAGCATTCAGGCGAGTACTAAATTCTCCATTGCAGTCCTGAGTTCAGCGTGATGAAAAGAAAATAGAAATGGATATCTTCAACTGTTGAACATGTGAAATATCTTCAGCACTTGTCGCTTTACCTCTGCCTTTGACTCCATTCAAGGACCCAAGCAGTCTTTCCAGTTGTGGCAGAGGTTCACCTGCACCTCCTCCAACCTCATCTATTGCATCCACTGCTCTAGATGTCAGCTGCTCTACATCGGTGAGACCAATCGTAGGCTTGGCGATCGCTTCACCGAACACCTCCGCTCGGTTCGCAATAACCAACCTGATCTCCCAGTGGCCCAGCACTTCAACTCCCCCTCCCATTCTGAATCTGACCTTTCTGTGCTGGGCCTCCTCCATGGCCAGAGTGAGGACATAAATTGGAGGAGCAGCACCTCATATTTCGCCTCGGCAGTTTGCACCCCAGTGGTATGAACATTGACCTCTTATTTCAGGTAGTCCCTACATTCTCCTCCCCTTCTCAGCTCTCCCTCAGCCCACTGGTTCCACCTCTCCCTTTCTTCTTCCCGCCCCCGCCCTCTCCCCCCCCCCCCCCCCCCCCCCCCCCATCAGTCTGACGAAGGGTTTCGACTCGAAACGTCGCCTATTTCCTTCGCTCCATAGATGCTGCCTCACGCACCGAGTTTCTCAAGCATTTTTGTCTACGTTCAGGACAGTAAAAGTGGTTTTCACTGTGTGGATTTGATATGAGTAGGTTTGAGGAGAAGCTGGACAAATAACTTTGAGGCTCAAAGAGAGTGACTCTCATAGAAACATGTAAAAATTCTTGGGTTACACAAAAAGCTGGAGAAACTCAGCAGGTGCAGCAGCATCTAAGGGGCGAAGGAGATAGGCGACGTTTCGGGTCGAGACCCTTCTTCAGACCCAAAATTCTTTATGGACTGGACAGGCTAGACGCAGGAAAAATGTCCCGATGTTGGGGGAGTCCAGAACCAGGGGTCACAGTTTAAGAATAAGGGGCAGGCTGTATTGGACTGAGATGAGGACAAATATTTTCACCCAGAGAGTTGTGAATCTGTGGAATTCTCTGCCACAAAGGCAGTTCTTCAAACTGAGAGTCAGGGGAGAGGGAGTCTCGAGAATTGGAAGGGTAAGGTGTGAAAATGACAGATCAAGGCAGATGCTGATAAGGAAATGTAGAAAGGTCTATTGTTAGCTGAGGCGACGGTGACAACGAGGCATACAATCAGTCTGAAGAAGGGTCTCAACTCAAAACATCACCCATTCCTTCTCTCCAGAGATGCTGCCTGTCCCACTGAGTTACTTCAACATTTTGTGTCTACTCTAAGCATATAAACCAAATTATTTTCCAATAGTTCACCTTCCAAGAACTTCTGAGATGTCTAGGAATGTTAAAGCTAAGCTTTCTGAGGCCAGAGAACATTACAGATGAAGTCTGAAGCTGCGAAAGGGCTTGTACACAAGGTTGAGAATCTTGAAACTGAGGTTTTGAATCAAGTCATTGGGGATTAGCAAATTCAAAAGTTATAAATAGATGGGACAGTTTACGTTAAGATATGGAGAAGGTCTGGAGAGTACCTGAACAGCTGAGCCAAGTCGAATTAGAAACATAGAAAATAGGTGTTGGAGTAGGCCATTTGGCCCTTTGAGCTAGCATCGCCATTCAATATGATCATGGCTGATCATCTAAAATTAGTACCCCATATCCCTTGATTCCTTTAGCCCTAAGAATTAAATCTAACACTCTCATGAAAACATCCAGCGAATTAGCCACCACTGCCTTCTGTGACAGAGAATTCCACAGATTTACAACTCTCTGGGTGAACAAGTTTTTCCTCATGTCAGTCCTAAATGGCCCTCCCCTTTTTCTTAATCTGTGACCACTTGTTCTGGACTCCTCCAACATCGGGAACATTTTCCCTGCATCTAGCCTGTCCAATCCTTTAAGAATGTTATATATTTCTATTAGATCCACCCTCATCCTTCTAAATTCCAGTGAATACAAGCCCAGTCGACCCATTCTTTCATCATATGTCAGTCCCACCATTCTGGGAATTAACCTGGTGAACCTACACTGCACTCCCTCAATAGCAATGATTGCGGCTCAATGACTGTGGCGCGGCAGGGAGGTGGATGATGACTGGGGAATAGACAACTCAGTGGGGACCTGAGACAATGGCTTTGGTCCATGTGAAATACTGCAATTACAATAATATAAAGATCTTGAAAGAGGCAGTCAAAGCTGCTGAGAAATCTTTCACTTGAAAGTTGCCCATCCTCCAGCTTTGTCCTATTTTACAAATTTTTCTACTGATTTGAAGAGTTTCACAGCAGGTCCAGATATGTGATATGCTTATTTCACAAATGCTGCAGGAACACATTAAAGGAGAAGATTGGGTCTCTGCTGATGGTAGTAGTGTGGTTTCATCGAGCAATGGAATCTGCTTCAGGCACAATTGTTAATGTCACTTTTCGTTCTTCACATGAACAAAATTATTACTTCAAATAGAAGAAATACAAGAAAAAAATTCAATAAATGAAATCCAATCTTATCACTATTATTTAAAACTCGCTGACTTTCCTCTAAACTTGGCTGATCGGTAAAATGTTTTGTTGGAATTTAATCATGAAAAAATAAGTTTCCAGTTTGCCATAAAGCAATTCCAGGAGAAACATCAGAAGATTTTATTTTCAAATGCCATTTCTTCTTCCAAAAGAAATGGCAATATATAATTTGGTTTCAAGCCACTCCATGCTCTAGGCTTTTCACCTTTGTAATTCCAGAGCTCGAAGGATTGTTCAGAACAGGCCAAATCAAACATCCTGTGCTCAGTTTAAAGACAATGTCCTCGTTTGTTTGCACAAGTAAGTGAACACCAAAATCAACATTCAAGGCCCATTATATGGACAGCTGCAGGCAAATAAGAGTTTAAAAAACTTTGGGGGTACACAAAAAGCTGGAGAAACTCAGCGGGTGCAGCAGCATCTAAGGAGCGGAGGAGATAGGCAACGTTTCGGGCCGAAACCCTTCGTCAGACTGATTGGGGGGGGAGGGGGGGGGGGATGCAGCCAAGAGGATGCAGACTCTCCAAGCGGAATATGAGGTGCTGTTCCTCCAATCTGCGGTGTTGCTCACTCTGGCTATGGAAGAGGCCCAGGACAGAGAGGTCGGATATGGAATGGGAGGGGGAGTTGAAGTGCTGAGCCACCGGGAGGTCGGGTTGGTTATTGCGGACCGAGCGGAGGTGTTCGGCAAAACGATCGCCAAGCCTCCGCTTGGTCTCACCGATATAGATCAGCTGGCATCTAGATCAGCGGATGCAGTAGATGAGGTTGGAGGAGGTGCAGGTGAACCTCTGTCGGACCTGGAAGTACTGCTTGGGTCCCTGAAAGGAGTGGAGGGGGGTGGTAAAGGGACAAGTGTAGCATCTCTTACGGTTGCAAGGGAAAGTGCCCGTTAAAGGGGTGGAGTGGGAGGGAAGGGAAGAATTGACAAGGGAGTTGCGGAGGGAGCGGTCTTTGCGGAAGGCAGACAGTGGGGGAGATGGGAAGATGTGGCGAGTGGTGGGGTCACGTTGGAGGTGGCAAAACTGACGGAGGACTATGTGTTGTATGTGCCGGCTGGTGGGGTGAAAGCTGAGGACCAGGGGGACACTGCCCTTGTTGCAAGTGGGGGAATTGGGAGAGAGAGCAGTGTTGCGGGGTATGGAGGAGACCCTGGTGCGAGTCTCATCTATAGTGGGGGAGGGGAATTCCCGTTCTCTGAAGAATGAGGACATTTGTGATGACCTGGTGTGGAACACCTCATCCTGGGAGCAGATGCAGCGTAGACAGAGGAATTGGGAATAGGGGAATAGGGGGTGGAGTCCTTGTAGGAGGCAGGGTGGGAGGAAGAGTAGTCCAGGTAGCTGTGGGAGTCAGTTGGTTTGTAGTGGATGTCGGTCAGGAGTGTATCCCCTGCAATGGATATAGTGAGGTCAAGGAATGGTAGGGAAGTGTCGGAAATGGTCCAGGTGTATTTGAGTGGTGGATCGAAGTTGGTGGTGAAACGGATTAAGTCAGTCAGTTGTGTGTGGGTGCAGGAGGTGACAGCAAAGCAGTCGTCAATGTAACGGAGGTAGAGGTCGAGGATGGTCCTGGTACGCCGAGAAGAAGGATTGTTCGACGTACCCGACAAAGGGTCAGGCATAGCTAGGGCCCATGCGTGTGCCCATAGCTACGACTTGTATTTGGAGGAAATGTAAGGAGTCAAAAGTTATTGAGGGTAAGGACCAACTCCGCTAGGCGGAGGAGGGTGTCAGTGGACGGGTATGGGTTGCTCCTCTGGTCGAGAAAGAACCGGAGGGCTTTGAGACCATCATTGAATGAGGTGGGGGATGGAGGTGTAAAGTGACTGGACGTCCATGGCGAAGATGAGAGGATGGGGCCTGGAGAATGGAATGCGCGGAGACGACGGAGAGTGTCTGAGGTGTCTGAACATAGGTGGGGAGGGATTTAACCAAGGGGGATAGGATGGAGTCAAGGTATGTGGAAATGTGTTTGGTGGGGCACGAACAGGCAGAGACAATGGGTCTGCCAGGGCAATCAGGTTTGTGGATTTTGGGGAGAAGGTAAAATCGGGCCGTGCGGGGCTGGGAAATGATGAGGTTGGAGGCTCAGGGGTGCAGGGAGCCGGAGTTGATGAAGTCGGTTATGGTGCTCGAGATGGTGGCCTGGTGCTCGTCAGTGCGGTCATGGTCCAGGGGTAAGTAGGAGGAGGTGTCTGAGAGTTGGCGTGTGGCCTCTGCTTTGTAGAGATCGGCGCGCCAGCCTACCACGGCACCTCCCTTGTCGGCGTGTTTGATAACCCAGTCTGGGTTGTTACGGAGTGAGTCGATAGCAGTACGTTCGGGGGCGGAGAGATTGGAGTGAGGCAGGGGAGAGGAGAAGTCGAGGCGGTTGATGTCCCGACGGCAGTTCGGAATAAAGAGTTCTAAAGCTGGGGGGGGTCCACGAGGAGGGGTTCATTGGAGACAAGAAATGGGATCATCACAGGGGGGGTCGAGGACTTCTTCCTGTTTAAAAAACTTTGTTGTGCGAATTTCTCTAAACTGGAAAAGCATACGTTAAAATGATAGTGTATTGCACACTATTTATGTTTGCATTGACATTAAAAAAATGTACGTGTCCATCAATAAGTACCACCTTAGCTGTATTTTTTTGCTTATGTGTTGAATAATGCAGAGTAATTTCTGGAGTTGTATTTACAATTGAATGTGACCCCAGACCTCTGATATGCAAGACTTTGCTCCCTACAACTGCTGGGGGGGGGGGGGGGGGGGGGGGTGAGAAGGTGGGGGTGGGGGCGGGGGGGTAGAAATCAAATGAGTTCTACACACTCAGTAACCATCCTAGCAGTAGTCAGAGGTTGCCAGGGAAGTGAAAGCCAGTTAAAACCCTAGGATTTATTCCTTTGTAGAGAGGTGTTCAATGGCCTTCCATAAGCACATTAACATAAGATCATGTGATAGTAGATTTAGGCCATTTGGCCCATCAAGTCTACTCCGCCATTCAATCTTTCCTGATTCAATCGTTGCTGATCTCTTCCTCCTAACCCTATTCTCCTGCCTTCTCCCCATAACCGCTGACACCTGTACTAATCGAGATTCTAGTTTTCTCTGCCTTAAATATATCCACTGACTTTTCCTCCGCAGCCTTCTGCGGCAAAGAATTCCACAGATTCACCACATTCTGACTAAAGAAATTCCTCCTCATCTTCTTCCTAAAATTCTGCAGCTGTGACCTCTTGTCCTAGACTCTCCCACTAGTGGAAACATCCTCTCCACATCCATTCTATCCAAGCCTTTCACTATTCGGTATGTTTCAATGAGGTCCCCTCCTCATTCTTCTGAACTCCAGCGAGTATAGGCCCAGTGCTTATATTCATTATGTCAGTGAACATAATAAAACAAAATACAAAGCACCTGGAAAAAGAATTTAAACTTTGTTTTGTGCACTACTTCTTACAACAATCAACCGCAGTCACCTGTAAACAATTTTACATAATCACGAATCCTTTCCAGCATTCATTTTTCCCAATACACACACGCGCACCCGTGCTCACACACACGCGCACCCGTGCGCACACACACACACACACGTGTGCACACACACATACCCACACACATACACACCCACACATATACACGCACCCACTCTCGAACGGATTTTAATCACATTACTACTTTTCCACGTTGCGGAAGAGGTTTGCACAAGCTGGTTAAAATAACATGCTGGGAATGGGTTTCAGCGCATCGTAAGGGCCTGTCCCACTGCACGAGGTAATTCAAGAGTTCTCGCGAGTTTTCCCCTGATTCTATCTCAGAGAATGTCCGTAGCGGGTCCGTAGAAGTTTGTGGATGTCTTGTAGCGGCTCGTACGAGTAACCGTAGGTACTCGGGAAATCCGGTAAACTCGTGACGTTTTTTCAACACAGTGAAAAATGGCCACGAGTGTGTAAAAAAATACTCGTGATGAAAAAAATGGTTACTTTTACTCGTACGACCTGCTACGAGACATCCACGAACTCCTACGGACCCGCTACGGACATTCTCCGAGTTCGAATCAGGGGGAAACTCGGGAGAATTCTTGAATTACCTCGTACAGTGGGACAGGCCCTTAACAATGCAGAGCTATGGAGGTGTGAGTGCTGGCAATAACTGCGTCAACCGCCACACAGGTTGTAAAGAGTGGCTGAAAATCATGAAGGATCATCTTGCAATTGCTTCTCAATTTGCTTCTCATTTTTTAGTTGCTACTGCAGCCAAACATTTACTTACTACTACAGCCAAACAAGGTCTAAGATAATCGCTCTTCCAGGAATGCCTGCACTGCACTTGCTAATAACCCAGCAGAAACTGTACATGATAGGTTCATAAGTTCCTTATGCCATTCGGCCCATCAAGTGTACCTCCATTCAATCATGGCTGATCTGTCCATCACTCTCAACCCCATTCTCTTGCCTTTGCTCCATAACCCTTGACACCCATACTAATCAACACATGATACTGCACCATCAAACCACCTAACGCTTTGGTGTACCAGCTCTGACTCTGGTACGTCAGAGATGCTGGCGGAGAATAAAGAGCCAGGATGTGCATACTGCGAGTCACCAGACAGTTGCTACAAGTCCAGGGAGTACCAGTTGCCCATAAACAAGAATGCACATTAGTTCTGTCCCTGAAGGATGCAGATGGGCAGCCTTAAAAAGGAAGACACAAGAGACTGCGGATAGACTGTAGACCTGGAGCAAAAAAAAACTGCTGAAGGAACTCTGCGGATCAGGCAATATATGTGGAAGCAAAAGGATAGTTAGTTTAAGGCCAAGACCCAGCATCAGGACTGTGAGTGTAGAGGAGTGATAGTCAATATGACAAGATAAGAATGAGGGACGAGGCAAGGGCAGGCAGGTGATCAGGTGAGGAGGGTGATGAATGGAGACATGTGGCGGAGGGGAAGGAGGGGAAATTGGGAGACAGTGACTGGTGGGTGATAAATACAGATAAGTAGAGAGATAAAAAGGGAGATCGAGACAGGTGGAGGGAGGAGAGAAGAGGATGGAGGGAGAGATAGAATCTGGAAAGTGATGTGTAGATTGCGTACAGTTCTGGTCTCCAAATCTGAGGAAGGACATTATTGCCATAGAGGGAGTGCAGCGAAGGTTCACCAGACTGATTCCTGGGATGTCAGGACTGTCTTATGAACAAAGACTGCATAGACTCGGTTTATACTCTCTCGAATTTAGGAGATTGAGAGGTGATCTTATAGAAACTTACAAAATTCTTAAGGGGTTGGACAGGCTAGATGCAGGAAGATTGTTCCCGATGTTGGGGAGGTCCAGGACAAGGGGTCACAGCTTAAGGATAAGGGGGAAATCCTTTAGGACCAAGATGAGAAGGACTTTTTTCACACAGAAAGTGGTGGGTCTCTGGAACTCTCTGCCACAGAGGGTAGTTGAGGCCAGTTCATTGGCTATGTTTAAGAGGGAGTTAGATGTGGCCCTTGTGGCTAAGGGGATCAGAGGGTATGGAGAGAAGGCAGGTACAGGATACTGAGTTGGATGATCAGCCACGATCATATTGAATGGCGGTGCAGGCTCGAAGGGCCGAATGGCCTACTCCTGCACCTAATTTCTATGTTTCTATGCAAGGGGCTACAAATGCTGGAATTTGATAAGGAAGATGATGTGGAACCAGTCGGTGCAGATGGACACATCTGGGGGAGGTGAAAGGAGACTCAATACGTTAAGTATGAAGGTGATGGACCGATGGAACCAGGTGGGGGAAGGGAACAAACCTGGATGACAGGATGCTGGAAGATGTGGCCGTTTTTGTGAGAACCTGGTGGATTTGAAGGAGAGAGAAAGAAGCATGGGTTACGTCAAATTGTAAAGTATAATGTTCATACTATTTGGATGTAGGCTGCTGGGTTGGCGGACGAAACAATACTTCATACGGGTTGTGCTGAATGCTTAGCAAATGCACTTGCAAGGTTCCCATATTTCAACAAAAATATCCTGGCCTTCAGTCATTGTCGAAATGAACTACTTCCTGCTACTCCAAAGTGCAGACCTGTCAAGATCAATCAGCTCCATCGCAATAATAAACTTTCCAGTAATTAAGGATCTCCTTAAGTGAGGTTCAGAGATCGCTTCCTCAGCAGGGCGCACACACTATGTGCGTTGCTTAACGGTGGGCATAAAATACTCATCGCTGAAGGACGGAGCTTATAATTGTGTATTCCGTGTGCTTCAGCGGAATACATGAGGCACTTGGACAATCAAATATGCAAAGTGCTGGAATAACTAATCGAGACAGGCAGCATTTCCAGAGAACATGGATAGGTGATGTATTGGGTCGGGAACTTTCTTCAGCTTGAAGAAGCGATCTGACTCAAATGCCGCCTATCCAGAGATTAATTTTGGCTCACCGAGTTACTCCTTTTTTTGTAAACCATTATCTGCAGTTCCATGCCTGCTTCAATATCACGAGCTGAAATATCTGAAAATAATTTCCTTTTGCAGAAACAATTCTCCAACCCAGTGCTCTGCCAGTCTTTCCTGAGGAATGCATTTGTAAATATATCAATTTGTCTTCAAAATCGTGGTGTCCATGGAATTACAACAAGTTCAATGATGAGAAAAACTTCTTATGAGGATGATTTTAATAGCGGAATTTCTAAAAATGTTTCCTCCTGATTTTCTGCCAGAAAACTATTTTCTTCAAGTGATCAACTGAGCTTTTATTGGTTACATTAAACAATCTGAAAGCCCCGCTAGAAGATAAAGGTGTATAACTTGGTAGAATTCAGCTTGCCTGACCTACATTATTTTGTGAATCTGATCATCCACAACATTAAAGTGGTAGATCAATGAAATTATATACCTTATTTTTTTTTAATGGGTGGAATTCAATTTGACAACATTTCAAAGTTTGGTTCCATCATAATATTACGCTAGCTTATGATTCCCAATATACTGATTAATATATTGTTCTTCCAGCAATTTTAAAAATGTTATCGTACTGTTTTCTGAAGGCACTGAAATTTGAAAATTTGTGCAGAGAAATCATTTTCAAAGAGTGATTCATTTGGAACAAGGCTAACTGTGCTCAGATAACAATGTTAACATAATTAACTGCCAGGGGCCGAATTGACTTTAGAAACTTAAATAGCTTGCCATTCCAGCTTGAAACTTTAAATCTGCTGATAAATGTATGAAATGCCCTTTGTTAAAATTGCTAATGCAAAAGCTTTTTACACCAATAAACAATATTGGAGTGTTTCTGGTATGGATGGATGGATTCTGAAAAGCACTATATCACAAATTTACCTCAAATTTTATCTTGAGGCACAAAGCAGCCATTCAGATGTTACAGAAAGTAGTAATTGACAAGAAAATTGCTTGGTTACAAACATGACTTTCCACTGTTCAGGGATCTTTGGACGTGTGCCAATGTCCATCAGTTCCTGAATGCTCCCTGGGACCTTACCATTCATTGTATACTGTATGTCTTTGTCCCATTATTACACCAAAAATGCATTGTCTCACATTCATCAGGATTAAATAAACCTACCATTTCTGAGCCTATTTCAGATTAAAGGGGCTGTCCCACTTTGGCGACCTAATTGGCGAGTTTAGAAGAGTTTAAAAAAATGACGTTGAAGACCTCCTTCGACTATGTAGAAGACCTCCTTCGACTATGTTGAAGACCAGCTTCGACTAGCTACGAATAGCTACCACTAACTTTGGGAAAATTGGACACTGAATAGTGGAGAGTGAAGACGACCTCCTTCAATCACCTTCGACCTCCATTCAACGTCCCTTCGACTATGATGAAGACTATCTGCCACTACCTTCGACTACCCTCGATTACCTACGACTAACATGCCAACCTACTACGACTAAACCTACTAACAAAACATGTATCGATTTTTCCCATGGCGATCTTTTCTTACTCGCGGGCACTTTTTAACTTATTGAAAAAACGCCACGACCTAGCTGAGGCCTCGAGTAAGCGGAGACCACTCTGGAGCATGAAGGAGAGTTACAAAGACTTCCTATGACCTCGTGTCGACCATGCTGCGAGTATGAGTCGAGGGCAAACTCGCCAGAACTCGAGGATTAGGTCGCCCAAGTGGGACAGGCCACAAAGACTAGCCTCCACACCGTTGACAATACCCTCAATTTTCATATCACTTGCAAATATGCATGACTCCAACATCTACATACAAATCGTTTATATATATTTCAAATAGCAAGGGTTCTACCACTGATCCATGTGGAACATCACAAGTCAATGCTATCAAATAAACAACCCTCTATGATCAGTCTCCATCTCCTATTTCCAAGCCAACTTTGGATCTAATTTGCCAACTTGCTCTGGATCCCATTGCTGAAGGCCTTACTGAAGTCCATGTAAACCACATCTACTGCACTTCCCTCATCGGTAAACTTCATTACGTCCTCAAAAATTCAATGAAATTACTCAGACATGAATTGTCCTTACAATTTGCTGGCTTTTTCTGATCTGTTGCTACCATTCTAAGTGATTCTAGACTTTTTTCCGAATAACTTCCCCACTATTGATATTAGGCTCACAGATCTGTAGCTGAAAGGCTTTTTCCTGCTGGCCTTTTTGAAAAGGGGGACCACAATTGCCATCCTCCAGTCATCTGGTACCTGAGTTAAAGTCAGTGAAGATTTAAAAATCTCCTCCACAGCCACAGCAATCTCTTTTTTTTCCTCCATTAGAGGAACAGTACCTCATATTCTGCCTAGTCCTTGGGTAGTCTACAACTTACTAGTATGAACTTTGAATTTTCCAATTTCTGATAATCCTCACCTCCAGTATGTTCCTCTCAACTCTCTCTCCTTCTCATCCTCCTTCAGTCCTCCAATCTTCCCCCCTTCCTACATCCGTCTTCAGCCTCCATCATCCCCTTTGTTGTCACCCTCCCACTCCTAACAAGCAGTCTGGCTCCTACTACTGATCCATATGGAAAAACTTCAGTCAAAGGCATCCAATCAAAAAAGCAATGCTTACTTTATGTACCGGCTACGACCATCCCAGGTCCTCATTCCCCATTTGCCTCTGATCTGCCCTTCACCTCACACCTGATGGTTCCCAATCTCACCTTCCTGATGATGGAGTATCAATTCAAAACTTCAACTAGATGTTGTTTGATCCACTGAGTTCATCCAGCAGATTGGTTGTTGACCATTATCACCTTCCTTATTTATCAGATTCCATCACTAGTGGGCTTGTGTTAGTGCCTCTCACCCTTCTGCAGTGTCTCTACCTCCACACTCTCCTCCAATCACCTAGCTCCACCTACCTCTGTTTTTTGTCAGACTCCACCTACCACTCAGCTCCCTCTGTCTCCCAATTCTGCCCCCCCCCCCCCCCCCACCTCCCCTTTCTGGCTCCATCTACTCATCATCCTTTACCCTCTTCTTTTTTCTTTTTTTTAATTTAATAGAGGTAAATACATCAGTGTACATCACATATATATTGTTACACTCATTGTACCTCATATTTTATGGCTTTTAAAGAAAAAGAATAGAAACAAAGAGAGTGAAGTAGGAGAAAAGAGTTGTGAAAGTGAAAGAGCGTGCCAAAGGGGAGGAAAAAAAACCCCTTGGTCAAAGAGTTAAAGAAAGGGGATTAAGAGATAGACCCTAGAAAATAAAAATAAAAAAGAGAGAGAAAAAAAGCCTGTTACTATATTATATATAACACGCAAAAGGAATTTACCAACTCGATAGTTTTTTCATCCCCCTTTACTAATTACCGAGGTTCTCTTGCACCTTATCTTTGTATTAATTCTATAAATGCAGACCACATCTGTAGAAACAATCTGATTTTCCTGCCAGGCGGAGTTTCATATCTTCCAGATGTAGTGTTTCAAACATAGTTGAAATCCACATATTTAATGTCGGTAGAGGAGCATTTTTCCAGAATTTTAAGATTAGCTTTTTTCCTATTGGTAAGCCGTAATCAAATAGATTCTTTTGATACACATTTAATTCAGAACTACCTTCTGTCATTCTGAAAATAATCCATTCTGGATTTGGTGTCATTTTTATTTTAAACAGTTTTGTGACGATTTCAAAATTTCAGTCCAAAACCTTTGAATTTTTGTACAAAAGATGAATGAGTGCGCTATAGTAGCTTCTTGAAACTGGCATTTATCACAAATTGGTGAGACGTTGGGGAAAAATGTATTTAATTTAGTTTTTGAGTAGTATAATCTGTATAAAATTTTAAATTGTATTAAAGTGTGTCTTACGTTAATTGAGCATATATGCACATTTAATGTACTCTTTCCACCTTTCATTGGAATTGTTTATGCTTAATTCGTTTTCCCACTCTCCTCTGATACCTTCCATTGTTGGTATTACTGCATTTAGTATATTATTATATTTATGAAATTAAATTTGCTGATTCCGCCTTTGTCTTCATTGCTTCATCTAGTAAGTCTGATGGCATTTTGTGAAATTCTTGTGCATGTTCTTTCAGATAATCACATATTTGGAAATATTTAAAATACTGATTGTTACCCAGATTGTATTTTAGTTGCAATTGTTTAAATGATAGTAGTTTTCCCATTTCATACAAATCTCCCAAAGTTTTAATTCCTGCTCTTTCCCATTGTATAAATGCTTTATCTATAATTGTGGGTTTAAACAGAGGGTTTTTAGCAATAGGAGATAGGAGAGATAAGTTTCTTAATTTTAAGTTGTATTTTATTTGTTTCCAAATTCTGATTGTACTATGTATAATTGCATTTTTGTAATAATTTGTATTATTCACCGTCATTGGTGAGAGAAGGATAGCGCCAATATTAAAAGGGGAGTGGTCCTCTTTCTCCATAATGATCCACGCCGGTTGTTGAGAAGAGTTATCCAACAATTGAATCATATTTCTAATATTTACAGACATTAGGAATACATAAAATTCGGGAGCGCTAATCCCCCACTACTTGGGGTTTATTCAGGTGTGGTCTTTGTATTCTATGGGATTTATATAATCCCAAATAAAATTTGTAATATCTGAGTCCAATTTTTTAAAAAACGTTTTGGGTAGGTATAACGGGATTGATTGGAACAGGTATAGAATTTGTGGTCAAAAAATCATTTTTATAGCATTTATTCGGCCTATTAAAGACATCGGAAGCGTTTTCCAGAATTTAATTAAATTATGTAGTTTCTTAAGTACAGGGTTATAGTTTGCATTAAGCAAGTCTTGATATCTTCTGGTGATTTCAATACCAAAGTATTTAAATTTTTCCACAGCTATTTCAAAGGAAATTGTACGAGATGTGTAGAATCTTTCGGTTTTATTGACATGATTTCACTTTTATTCCAGTTTATTCTGTAACCTGAAAATGAACCTTTACCCTCTTCAATGCACCAATTACCCCCTATACTAGATATCCTCCTTCTCCACTCTTGGTCCTGATGCTGGGTTTTAACACAAAATGTTACCAATTCCTGAGTGAATGAATGAATGAGTGAACGAATACTTTATTGTCACATGTGACAAGTCACAGCAAAATTCTTTGTTGTGCATACGCAAGGTATGGAAATAGTCGCCACATAAAGGGTACTGACCAAGTTACAAAGTATCCCGTGCTGGGTCCTCCTTGTTCTTTCCCCCATCCCCCATTTCCCTCCACAGATGCTGCTTGACCATCTGAGCTCCTCCAGCAGATTGTTTGTTGCTTGGGATAAATCCCATCTGAACTTGGAGATTTAGCCACCTTTAAGCCTGTTTAGGCATCAAGTACCTCCTCTTTATTTATGGAGACTTTCAATAGAATTTCACCTTTCCCTTCACAAGGTTCTCCGACTACAAAATCAGTTTTGAATCCACAAATATTGGTCATTATAAGTGCATCGACAAATACAACCCTCTCCGCCCCCCCCCCCCCAACGGAGTTTTGACTTTTATATCTAAACGTCTTTTAATTCATGTTCAATGTAGGCTCAGTTGAAACTCTGCATTTATTCCTGAGCCCTCCACCTAAAGGTCAAAGATCAGACAGAATGATACTTGCACCTGGAGTGTTCAAATAATGAGGAGCATTTACACAAATAAAAATTGTGACTGGAATTTAAAAACTAAACTGGTCTGATTGACTTTGAGGGGAATTGGTAGAGTTGAGAGAAACCATTTATGCTGTGGAAGAATCTACAAATTGGAGACATAACCCAGTTGAGTGAAATCAGCTTTGATGCGCAATAAGTGATAACAACCTGAACTTCAGCAAACAGAAGTCGTCGCTCAGTCAATTGTGAATTAAAAACCTACATTGATAGATCTCTGTTAATGAATGTTGTTGTGGGATGTGGGGCAAAGTGGGCATTGGTAATTAAATCACAGGTTGGCCATAATCTTGATGAAATAACAGAAAATACTCAGCAGGTCAGAACCTTGAATACAGATCTTCACCAGAACTGGGAAAGACTCGAGTACTAATGGAAATGCAAGAGTTAATTTCCAGGAAGAAACAGTTTTTTTAGGAATGTTGAAAGGGGAGAGGAAAGATGGGTCATATGATCCATTGAACGTGGAGCCGATGGGGTGCTAGATGAGAACAAGGAGACATTCTATCCATGTTTTGGCCAGGAGAAGGGGTGCGATTGGAAATGCAGGAAATGGAACTGACATTATCAATCAGGATGGAGAAAAATCCATAACTGGGGAAAGGGAATACAGATCAGATAGAATGTGGCATCAACAATACACTTGGAAAAAGTGAAGGGAACCTAATACGTTCTGGTTTCATGGTGTTGGGTGGTCAAATTATCTGTTGGAGTCTGCGGACCTTCTCTGGATCGTGACTGAGGACTTTGTCTGAATGCCGACTTTCAGCATGTTCTCTGAAATGGAGATGAAGTAGTCGAGAAAGTCAAGTGGTAAGTTAGAGAGGTACAACATGAAAAGAGAATGGTGGAACTTGGCAGCAAAAATAACTGGATTTTTACATTCAATGTGTGAGCAGGAAACCATCATCGATTTATCAGAAAGAAAAGTGACGGAAGAGACTCAAGTTGGACAGAAACAAGGAATGTTTCACGTATTCCACAAAGAAATAGGCCCTGTTCCAACATATGGTTTCTCATTTAATTTTGGAGGCAGTGAGTTATTCTTTTGTGCATCAGTTGATTTATTTGAAAAAGGCTGTTGAAAGAGAACTGATTACCAAACTGAAATAGACCTGAACTTATTTAGCAAGTGCGTAGAGGAGTGCATGCTAAATGTTTATGTGATCAAATTCCTCAGGTTCATGAGGAAATCATGAAATAGGCTGTTTGCTTCAATCAGTGAAACAGTTAACAAAATGTTAACATTTAAGATCACATCAGCAGAGAATAGTAAGATTGAACGAGAACTTACCAGTTCGAAGGTTGATCTTTATTTCATGAGGAGTCGAAGTGAGGGATTTCGTGAAGAGCCCGCCGGCGCGCATGCTCGACATACTTCAAAGTAGCGGCGTGGAATCACAGAACCAACAATAGAAATGACTTCGCATAGTATGATTGAATTGACTAAGATTACCAGATGAAGGTGATTGAGGGTTGGGCGAGGAGGGCACGAAATCCCTCACTTCGACTCCTCATGAAATAAAGATCAACCTTCGAACTGGTAAGTTCTCGTTCAATCTTACTATTTCATTTCGGAGTCACGTGAGTGACTTCGTGAAGACTTCAAAGCTTCTGTGATTACACGCCCTGGACCACGTCCATGCTGACACACCACTACCAGGGATGGATGGGAGGAACAAACTGGCTCAATAGCTCATACTGCAAAACAAAAGCATATTTATTAATAACAAATCAAAAACCCCTCATGCGGGGACATCTCCACGTTCTTGACCTGCATTCAGCACGGCTTCTGCAAACTGTAGAGGAGCAGCAACAGGCTTGTTATAAAAACGCTGGAACACAGCTTCATTCGCCCATCCTGCTGTGGCGAGAATTTGGTCCATGGGCACCTCCATGACCCTCGCCGCTGACGTCGATGCAGCCCTGGTGGAATGAGACTTGAACACATTAGTGTCAATACCTGACTTACCCAAGACGACTCGAAGCCACCTGGATATCGTCTGGACTGTCACTCGATGATGAGGTCTCTTATGAGTGACAAGCAGGTATCTCTCCATTCCTCTGATGCGTGCCGTCACCTTGACATAGTGGCGGATATGTGAGGCTAAACATAGCCTAGCATCTGCGGGGTATGCCGGGAACTTCAGCTGCAGCCCTGTGCACCCAGGTCTATGCTGCTTTAGTAGCTCGTCAACGAAAAAGACTACTTCTGTAGGGGTAGATGTCATTCTGTCGACACGCAGTTTGTGTAGTGTCTGTACCCTCTGAGCTGAAGTCAGCGCTAGTAACATCACCAGCTTCATGGTGAGTTGGTCCAGTTGGAGCCCTTCCATGGGAGACCACGTCCTGAGCAGGGTTAATACGTCCCTGACATCCCAGGTGATATTATAGCGTGGTGTAGGCGGATTCATATTGAATATACCCCGCATGAGTCTGGACACTAGCCTGTTGGATCCTACCCCAATCTTGAGGTAGAATGATAGCGCACTTCTGGCGCTGTTGATGGCACTGTAACTTAAGTGTTCATCATGGTGCAACCCCGCGAGGAATTCCAGGACGTCGGTTATTGTCACGTCATCGTACGTGATGCGAGAGCGGCTGCAGTAGGCTTCCCACTTCTTAATATGCGAGCGGTATCTTCGCCTTGTGGACTCTCGACACGACGCCCCGATGGTATCCATGGTCCGAGCCGAGAGGCCGTATTGGACTAACGGCCTGTTCAGAACCTGCAAGCCAACAAATTTAAATAGCCATGGCAGGGATGTGGCTCCCCTGACACAGGGTGAGTAACCAATTGTGGGCAACCCTTCAAAAGGACCCAAGGTTCGTTGAGCATGTCAAAGACCACCGGATACCAAGGCTGTGTGGGCCAGTCAGGTATAATAAGGATGCCCTTGGCAGCATCTGCCTGAATCTTTCGCAATACCCGACTGATGAGGCAAAACGGAGGGAAGGCATAGAAAACCCAATTCCCCCAGTCCAGCGAGAACGCATCTAGCGCTATTGCCCCAGGATCTGGTTCCCATGAAACGTAGGCTGGTACCTGATGGTTCAACCGTGACGCAAAAAGGTCAATGTCCGGTTTACCAAATTTGGCTGTGACTTTAGCAAAAATCTCAGGATGCAACATCCATTCAATGTTGTCATTAAATTTGCGTGACCTGGTGTCCGCCACAGTATTAAGCTCACCTGGCAAATAGGTAGCTGAAATCCAAATGTCTCTTTGAATACACCAGAGCCAAATTGAGTTAGCCAATTTGTCACACGAAACTGACCTGGTACCACCCATATGGTTTAAATATGCCACAGCTGTGGTGTTGTCTATTTGGAGACGGACGTGTGCTCCAACAAGCTTGGAACAATATGCACGAAGTCCGTGGAATGCTGCCAGCAACTCCAAATAGTTAATCCCTTGAGTCAACAACATCGATGCCTCAAGGGTGTCCCATCTACCCCCACAACTAGAGCAATTATCAGTAGCTCCCCAGCCATTGGAGCTTGCATCAGTCTGTAAATATACCACCGGATTAGCCTCCCTGACAGGCTTAAATGAGTTGCTAATGTGACACACCCACCATTGCAACTCAGTTATCGCTTCGGACGGCAGCTGCATAGATCGATCGTAATGACCAGCGTTCCATTTTAACGCAGTAATTTTAGCTCTTTGCAAATTCTGATAATGCAAAGGTCCATATCGTGCTGCCGGAAACAAAGCCACTAACTTGCCAATTACTGTGGCTGTATGCCGAATCGATGGTATATTGGTGCCAATTAAATCTCTGCACACCTTAGTGACTTCCTCAATTTTGTTAATTGGTATAGTTATCCTCATGCTCATTGAGTTCACCGTGAACCCTAGGTAATTAATTACCTGGGTAGGGCAGAACTTTGATTTCTCTGGATGGACAATGAATCCTAATTGTTGAAATATATTGACAGCAGCTGCAACACCCTGTTCAGCCAATTGCAGGGTGTGGCCCACAATAAAGACATCATCTAAATAGGCCATAACTATATGATGTCGTTGTCTCAAATAAGCCATGATTGGCTTCACCAATTTAGTGAACAATCTAGGGGCTGTGGTAAGCCCATTAGGCAAAGCCTTATACTGCCAAAGTTGCCCCATCCAGATAAATTTCAAAAACCTTCTATCATCTTTCTGGATGGATACTGAATAATATGCATCCCTCAAATCAATGCATGCCATAAAGCAGCCATGAGAAATCAATGATTTGGCTGTTTCAAACGTATCCATTTTAAAATGAGTATATGTTACAAACGTATTCAAACGGGTTAGATCAATAATGACACGACAGCCTCCATCCTTCTTAGGTCTAGTAAATATGTTCGAAACAAATTCAATTGGCTCATGCACTGTTTTCTCAATCACACCCTTCTGTTCCAAACTTAAAATTTCCTTGTAACCTGCTGCCTGTTCTGCAGCAGACAATTTGAACGTACGACCAGGCATGTGCTGGGATGGAGGAATGTCGCCATTAATAAACTCAATTCTATGCCCCTGAATATTCCGCAACACATACTCATCACCAGTAAAATTACCCCATGCATCCAAAAACAACCGTAAACGACCACCAACATGGGAAGTTGAACAGAGAGAAAAGAGAGAACCAGACCCCCTCACCTCCGTGGTTACCGGCGGTCCTTGACACGTGTGGGTGGCCGTGGAGGTGCTGAGTTGGCTTGAGGGCGCGGCGTCTTCGATTTCCAAAAAGGTCTCTGCCGACCCTGTCCTAAAAAAGACCCTTGGTGCTGGTTCTGGTGTTGTTGTCGTTGTGGAGCTAGAGGGTGAGTCCTCGTCGAGGCACTGGCCGACCCTCGTGAGCGAATGTATGGAGCTTTTGAGCCGGACGGTGTGGGGGCACTCTTAGAGCGCATGATCCCCACCGTTTTGGCTTGTTCGTCAAGCTCTTTGACTCTCTTCGAGAGGTCCTCACCAAAGAGCTGACGGGGCGGCGGCGGCGGCAGTGGTTTGCACAATCCTGCAAACTTCGGGTTGAGTGCTGGGCGGATGCTGTTTTTGCGAAACCCGTTGATTTCGTGCTGGGTCGCGCACAATAAGGCCAGAGCATCTTCCTGGTCCAAATTCAGCTCGTCCTCGTCCACCGACCGCGCAAAGGCGGTAATACCGGCCGTGAGGAGTTTCAGGATCCGCTGCAATTGTAGCTCTTGTTGACGGATAGCCGCACTGATGTTGCCCCATATTGGCGTATTGACCACAGGCACGTTGAGGGAGTTGCAGTTTGATGGAGCCTTGTGACGGCTCATGGCCTGGATGAGGACTTCTTCCTGCAGCACCTGATTATTAAGAAAGTCCACTGTGGCTGCCAGCTTTGAATTGAGAGGAAGACCAGCCGTATGTGGGGCCGCGAATTTGGTCGCCACATCCAAAAGTTCCTCCGCTGGCACCTCCACCGGAGGTGGTACGGGATCCACCAGAACCTCCTCCTCGTGCTGCTCCAGGCTGATAGTAGATGTTGGTGAAGACGCCCTGTGCCTGTTGCTGCCCTGCTGTTGTTGACATTGAAGCAGGAGCTCCAGCAGCCGCTCCATACGGTCAATACGCCCTTCACCCTGAACACTCAGGTGGTCGGAGTCCTCCGGCTCTGAAAAGAAAACCGGGCTCCTGTCATCGGCCCGCACCTCGTCGAGGCCCTGCCGGTGCCGGTAGTTGTCGCTAACAGCCGCCGAGGCGAAACTGCGCGATTCCTGCGCGGGCGTGTTCAATCGCCTCCGTTTAGCGAGAGCTGAAGCCGCTGCCACTAAGGGCACATGCGGCGAGGTGTCGGCACCAGCCGAAGCATGGCTGCCTGGGGCCCGCGCAGTCTTGCCGGCTGCCCACATCGTGGACGTTGCCGACGCATGGTGCCGCCCACCCATCCATGGGGGGCTCGGCGACCGCGACGAGACCCGACTCAACCGACCCGTCCCGGCGTCGAGAGTCGGGGTGTGCCGGCTGGACCTCACAGCCGCCCCGGGTCTCGCCCTGGAACCTGACCGCTCCTCCGCGACAGGCAATGCCTTAGCCCTAACAGGGTTAGGCTTCTGGGCTCCTCCCCTTCCCCTTCTCGGAGGGCTGAGTGGAACAGGCCGTGCAACGGCACGCGCCCTGCTCGAGGTCGCCAGCGAGCCCGCTGACAACCTGACTGCCATGGCAGGGTCCCCCTGCTCTGGCGGCACACCACACTCCTCCTCGTCGAACTCCTCCGAGCTGTGGTGTGCTGGCGGATCTGGACCTGTGAACACAGGGCTTACCCACATCTCCGCCTGAGTCCCGGCCTGCGCTGCAGGTACTGCCGATGGTAAAGGCCCCGGAACTGTTGACCGGCGAACTCGTCCTGACGTCCTCCGGCCCTTCGAACTCCCATCCATGTCCTTGCTGCAAGACATAATCAGACAACAAGGACCACCAACTAAAGGTGGAATACTCACCTCCGTGGCCCCTTATGAAGGGCTGGCGAGGAGCGCGCTCCACCGCCAGCCGTCGCAGCAACGCGTTACGACGATATGTCGAGCATGCGCGCCGGCGGGCTCTTCACGAAGTCACTCACGTGACTCCGAAATGAAATAGAATCTGGAATCATCTTCCAGAAATCACTGCTTAAGCACAATCCAATAACTTGAAAAGGAAGTTGAGAAATGAGAATAATCAGGTGCATACAGTGACATATAAGTGGAATTCATCAATAAGATACTTTACATTCTCAGAAGAAGAATGGCATCATATGTGTGTAACACTATAGACATCCACTAATTCACAAAATTGGAGAGAATTTAATTGGACACATTTGATTTGTTTCTTTATTACGCCTAACATAAAAAGCAAGCAAATTGTAAGGCAGCAAACCTGCTGGAGGCAATGTGGTCAAACAGATGCAAATCATGCACATATCTTCTGCAGTTGCCCAAAAATAGAACCATTTTGGGATAGAGTGAATTCAGAATTAACAGAGGTATTAGGATATACAGTCTGCATGAAGTGTTCCATTTTATACCTGGGTAATATAAATACAGTGGTGCTGAAGGAAGACCATTACTTGGTTAAAATCCTACTCACAGCTGGCAGAAAGGCCATTACAAGAAACTGGCTTGGAGGGGACACACCCAGACTTAGACAATGGTTAGACATAGTACAGGAAATATTTGTCATGGAGAAAATGACATATTCTCTAAGAGCGAAAGAAGACGAGTTTAATAGAAAATGGGAAAAATGGTTTAGGTATAGAAATAAAGATATCAACACTATATAATTTTATAGACAATAATGTAAGTTATTGGAAAATGTTTTAATATGAAAATAGTTCTGTATACTGCATCATTAATTGTAAACTGAACCCCCCCGCTGCACTGTTGGACGTTTCACTGTAATGTTGTATGTTTCGTTGTTATATTTGTATTTTATTTGTGTATACATAAAAGCAATAAAAACTAAAGTGTAAAAAAAAAAGATACTTTACATCTTTGATTCGATCCACGAAGATGATAAGTTTCTGAATCATTCTGGCCACAAAAATTACATCCATCATGTCCATGAAGCTTGCTGCATCCTCAGTGTAGACTATCAGTTGGTGGGCACACGCAAGGGCATTGGTGGCATTCACTGGAATCTGAAAGCACACATCAAAAGTACAGATATTATAATATTCACGTAGGTTAACCATCTTCTAAATTTATAGAACTAGCTTCAAGTTAAGATAGACACAAAATGCTGGAGCAGCTCAGTGGGACAGGCAGCATCTTTGGATAGAAGGAATGGGTAATGTTTCGGGTCAAGACCCTACTTCAGACCCCGAAGCGTCAAGCCTCGACCCGAAACGTCACCCATTCTTTCTATCCAGAGATGCTGCCTGTTCCGCTGAGTTACTCCAGCATTTTGTGTCTATCTTTGGTGTTAACCAGTATCTGCAGTTCCTATCTACACATAGCTTCAAGTTAATTACCACAGGACCACAAGAAAGCCATTGACCCTTTTCAAAGGAGCCTATTATATAAAATGCCACTCTGCATCTAAGTACGGAGGAAGGGAAGGGTCATTTTTTTTGCTGTAAACTGCTGCCTGTGCACCTTACTGTGCGACATAATTATTCAGCCATCTACACGCAGCTGCAATCATATTTTTAATGCCACATGTGTTCAAGCACAAAGGCACCTACACTCTGTGTCTTTACTCATTCAGTTTTTTAATTGTCTTCTTTTAAACAAAATAAAATGTATTCTGATGTAATATGACTACCATGGCAAAAGAAAAAAAAGAGGTATCAGGTGAAGTAAACAATACTACTGGCAAGGTTCCCTGTGCAGGCGAAAACAAATGAGCATGATAATTGGAAAGTAGACCCTGCCAGGTATGTGGCTTAGCAACAGAAATTAGAACCATTATCAGACTATAAATCATATGGGTATTTTAATCATTTCACCACATAGCTATTTTCCCTTGCCTCATGCAAGGACTGTGTCTTTACCTTAATTAATTGACGATTAGATGCTTATCTTTTGTTTATGAACACAATGCAATATGTGTAACGTTGTGACAGAAAATTATTGTTTTTGTTTTGTATTTAGATTACATTTAACTTAAGACTATGTGATTGATTTTATTTAATAGGGAGGTTACACGGCAGTCGGGTCACGACCCATTACCCGTGCTGTTGCTACGCCACCCCAAGTGGATTACACGCGATGAACTGCAGGTAAGCACTTACAGCGTAGCGGGCCCTTTAAAACCCGCCGAAATGGTCACTTTTGGAATTCTGAAGTTGGGTACAAGTCTCTCACGCTTACCCCGACTGCCACAATTTTGTACAGCGCAAAAAGTCAACATTTTGGCGTTTTTTAACAGGTCAGAAAGTACGCGTTTCTTGCATTAATAACATGTACCGGAAGTGACGGATGTCCTCCAGATGGATTGAGCGGCTCCGTGTGTCAAATCCTATGACCCGGTGACCTTACATACAAACCCCCTATACAGTTACAAGCGGATTTCATTTTATTTGATTTAGAACATATTTCAATTGACTGACAGTGCATTACAATTGTTTCCTTATTAAACATTTATTAAACCTTTATTACATTATGTACAAATCTCATTATTACATTATGTACAAATCTCACACCAGTTAACTGGAAGAGTATTTGATTAGCACAAAATACTGGAGTAACTCAGCGGGACAGGCAGCATCTCTGGAGAGAAGAAATGAGTGTCATTTTGGGTAGAGACCCTTCTTCAGATAATTTGAAAACACCATACTATTAGTGCCTTTAAATATAACTTTGGTTTGGGTCTGATGAAACATGCATAATTACACATTAGTGTATTTTTTAAATAAAATGTAAAAATTAGTTTATGACAGGTTTCATGGATTCACTAGAAGCACAACTGTTCTTTGCCCTTCTTTTGAAACTCATGTTGCAGGACGAAATAGTGACCTTCTTCTCGGATGTGTCACCAGTCAATGAGCTGGAATGTGCCACATCACCACTGATGGCCAACACTGAAGGCGTCCGCAAGCCTGCATGTTCTGTTTCTGGATTGTGAGGAGCCACTTCAATGGAAGGGAGGATGGGAAATGCGGCGAGCAGTGGCTGCGGACTGGAGACCCGGCTGGAGGCCTTTTTCGAGGTTCTGCGGTCTCAATGACAACCGGGAAGACCCCGAAGGCTTGGCGGATGGCTCGAACCTGCCTGGAGCTTGTTCGGTGTGGAGGTTCCGTCGGAAGGCTGGATGGGAACGGAAAAGGTCTGACAGGAAGGCAGAATGAGCACGGGCACTCTTAGTCGACGGAGCCCTGCGGCTGGACTCTGGCTTGAGGAAACCCCATGGATGGACTCTGGGTCGGCGCTCTGGAGGCATCAGGAGTGGACCTGGCGGTGATCATCGAGGTTGTCGATGCTGGGGTCATTGAGGTCGGCAGTCGTCGACAGCGCTGGCAGTCGAGGACGGGTCACGTGGGAGCTGGAGGTCGTCGGGAGTAAAAGAGGAACCAGCATGGAGGAGACCACTGTGAGAGGGGAGGGGAGAACAATGGAGGACCCGGCATGGGAGAACAACCGGGAGGGAGGAAGGGGGATGAACAAAGGAGGACCTGGTGCGGGATACTTCGTAACGTTGTCGGTGGCCGTTATGTGGTAACACTTTGCATACTTTGGGTATGCAAAACTAAGAGTTTCACTGAGATTGGTCACATGTGACAATAAAGTATTCATTCATTCATGAGTACCTGGTGAGTATAAAGGGAGCATGGCAAACAATACCTGTGAGTCAGATGCCAAAGCATTGGGAGTTCTGATAACAGAATATTAGTGTTTTATTGTACATCAAATATTTGTCTGCACTTCTTTTTCAAAGGGTGGGCATAAAAGCTGGATTCAAAGTGCACCTGGATCCTCTTGCTTCTGATCTCAAGGTCATTTTGTACTTCTTCACTTGGCTGAGCATGGGAGGTTCCAAATCAGCTGTGCTGTCAGCCAGTTGTCCCTGTGGTTCACAGGCTTCACAGTGTCAATCTAACTTTGCTTTTGAACTAGCTATTTATTGAATTAATTAACGCAATTTAATTTCCCCAACTGCCTTGCTAAGTCTGAACTCATGTCTCTGGATCATTGGTCCTGGCTTCTGCAATATTATCCAATCACCCAGTACAGGCTCGTAAATGGCACAGCTCTCATTCACAAGGGAAGCAAATGCAGGCAGGAAGTCATCGCTGCTTTAGTACTGGGGCAGGCCATTTTCACAGTCAAATCTGTGCTATTGACATCATTTTGTCTGAGCCTGTTCTATTTTCTCCTCTCTTCTTCACTCTTCGCTTCACTTCCTCTTTTGTAAATCACTACATTTTATTTTAAAGGAATTAATTTAATCTGACAATGTGAGACATAACATTCTACACTCGAACCACAGAGATGAAGCAAGTAGTTTTGTGACTCACAGCTCCAGCAGCCTGAGTTCAATATTGATCTTTGGGATTGCGCGACTGAAATTTGTATGTTCTCCCTATTATCACATGGATTCATTCTGGATGGTCTGGTTCCCTCCCCCATCCCAAAGAGGTGCAGATTGGCAGGCTAATTGGCCATGATATATTACCGCAAGTGTGGATGAATAGCAGAATCAGGGGGGGAGGTCATGGAATGTGTGGGAAGGAACTGCAGTTGCTGATTTACACCGAAGATAGACACAAAATGCAGCATCCCTGGAGAGGATTGGGTGATGTTTCAAGTAGAGAACCTTTTTCAAGACTGAGAATCAGGGGAGACAGAGTCTAGAGATATGGAAGGGTAAGGTGTGAAAATGACAGATCAAAGCAGATGCTGATAAGGAAATGTAGAATGGTCTGAAGAAGGGTCTCGACCCGAAACGTCGCCTATCTCCTTCACTCCTTAGATGCTGCTGCACCCGCTGAGTTTCTCCAGCTTTTTGTGTAACCCTAGAATGGTTCATTGTTAGCTGAGGGGAAGGTGACAACGTGGCATACAATAACATTGAATCAGGAGGAGAGTAGAACTAGTCGGATAACTAGGATGGTGGAGGGACGGAGAGAGAGGGAAAGCAAGGGTTACTTGAAGTTGGAGAAATCAATATTCATACCGCTGGATTGTAAACTTCCCAAAGGGGGAGATGATGAAAATTATTTTTCTCTGTGTGATACTGTGGGTCCCCTCTGTGTCTGCTCGTTTCCTTCCACATCCCAAAGACATGCAAGGCAGTAGGTTATTTGGCCACAGTAAATTGCTTGTTATGTGTAGCTGAGTCGTAAAATCTGAGGGGAGCTGATGGAAATGTGTGAAGAATTAAATAGGAGTGTACATGAATAGCTCGATGATCAGTGATTTGGTGAGCCAAAGGGTCTGTTCTCATGCTGTAACATGTTATAAGTATTTGAATATCAATGCATCACCTTCACATGTAACCCTTCTGTGAGTGTGGATCTACTAGCACTGATGCTCCAGACCTTAATGGGTTAAAATGACCAAGAGAGAGGTCAGGGAATATAAATGTTGAAGTTCACATGAAATTCTCACATTTAGCACCACTAGAAGACAAAAATAATCTTCCCCTAGAGCTGAATATAGGCTATATTCTGAAGAAGGGTCACGGCCCTAAACGTCACCTATTCCTTTTCTCCAGAGATGCTGCCTGACCTGCTGAATTACTCCAGCGTTTTGTGTCTATCTTCATCTTACATTTTAACTCTCTTGCCCAGATTAGGTGAATCGAGGACCAGAGGACTTAGGTTTAAGGTGAATGGAAATAATTTAATAGGAATCTGAAGGGTAACTTTTTCACACGTGTATGGAACAAGCTGCCAGAGGAGGTAAATGAGGCAGGGACTATTCCAACATATAAAAAACAGTTAGACAGCTGCATGGATAGGACAGGTTTGGAGGGGTCAAGAGCCAAGAGTGTATTATTGTCATATGTCCCAGATAGAACAATGAAATTCTTACTTACTGCTGCACAACAGAATATGTACACATAGTACATTGTAAACAATATGAAAAAATAGAGAGAAAAAAAAAACGTTCAGTGTGTATACACATACTCCCAAGTACGCATATATCTATCTATCTATCTGTCTGTCTGTCTGTCTGTCTGTCTGTCTGTCTGTCTGTCTGTCTGTCTGTCTGTCTGTCTATCTTTCTATACTATTACTAAAACTCTCATCTTAACCACTTCCGGTCTACATTGGTTTTAAATTGGCGCAAAAACGGTACCTTATATCATTAGGATTTTTCCGCCAGCTTACTCACAGTTCTCCTCTGCTCTAAGTTTTGTTCCGATCGATGGAATATTACAAAGGTTATGAAGGTTTAAAAAATCGTGAGATGAGCAGATTGGTCTTCTTACCTGTCATTCACCATGAAGTTAATGCCCATTCTGGGGGTGAGGAGAATAAAACCCCAGAGGCCGGGCGTGAGTCCACATGTCGGGCGTGAGTCAGTCAGCAAGCCCGGAAGCCCGGAAGACAGGAAGCCCGGATGCTGTGACTGAACTGTGGCTCCAGAAGCCATCAGTGAGTGAACTGTAGCTCCAGAAACCATTAGTGAATGAACTGTGGCTCCAGCAGTTGTCAGTGAGTGAACTGTGGCTCCAGAAGCCATCAGTGAGTGAACTGTGGGCCCAGAAGCCGTGAGTGAGTGATCTGTGGGCCCAGAAGCTGCCTGGTGTGCGGAGACGGCCCAGAGCACAGAGCCTGCCCGATTGCTGCAAACTCGAGATCCTGGGGAAGGGAGAGTGGGGGAGATTGAGGTAGCCGGGCACTGGCGGGGCCGGCACACACTCCTCCCCTTGCACATGTCCCTCCCCCCCCCCCCCCCCCCCCCCCCCAGTGGCAGTCTACAGAAGCGGTTCCCCCCATTAACCCTTGCCTGAAACTATCCCCCTCCCCTGGCAACAGAACTCTCCCTCTGGCCCCTACCTGAAGTCTCCCTGTCTCCAGCTGCAGGACTAGCCCACAAATCCATACAGCCCACAATTGTTAACAGTCCCTTTGGCCCACAACACCTATACTAGCGCTCCAGAAAGCCCCTACTCACTGGCCACCACCTGAAGCCATCCCCCTCCCCCGGCTGCATGACGCTCCACCCTTCCCCACCTTCCCCCAACAGCCCTGCCAGAAGCTGAGCTCCCTAGGCTGCAGGATGCTCCACCCTTCCCCACCTTCCCCCAACAGCCCCCGCCTGAAGCTGACCCACTCCCCGGCTGCAGAACGCAACAAGAGGCACAACAAGAAAGAATGGACTGAATAAATCTCCTCTTTAACATTTAAATTGTTGTTATATTTAAGTGTTATTCACATTTTAAGCTTTAATAAATCCCTTTTCCATTTGCCGTGCCTGTCAGCTGCATCTGCGCAGTAATACCTGCGCGTTCTACGTCACAATGGGAACCCAATGGGAGGGAATGGCTGCGCCGCCGGAGAGCCGCTAAGAGTGCATGGGGGGGGGGGTTGAGGGGGGATGGAGTGAGTGCGTGGGGGGGGAGGGCAAGGGGTGCAGTGGGGGGGGGGGTGAGGGGAGGAGGGGAGGAGGAGGGATCAGGGGCGTCACAATGGGAACCCATCAGCCACGTCTGCGCAGTTGCGAGTGAGTGATAGAATTTTGGAATTGGTGGAGAGGTGGAATATTGCGTTGGAGGACCAGGCCTCCCATGTGAGAATGGGACCCAACGGGCCCCACTTAGTCTAGTACATAACTAAAATTCTGATATTGTGCTCTTCCGATTTGCGTGGTTTTTCTCTATGCGCCAAAACGGTACGCGATAGTGCTACGATTTTTCGTCAGCGCACTCACTGTTCTCCTGTGCTGCGCGTGCAACAAGTTTTGTTCCGATCAGTGGCATATTGTAAAAGTTAGCGAAGTTTAAAAATCGCAAAAACCTCGCGTGCGCAGATCGATCTCCTCTCCTGCCAGTCAGCACCATGCAGATTGGTCTCTTCTCCTGTCACTCCGCGGGACGGTCCGCCCCTTCCTGCACGATCGCATCTTTACTGGGGCTGAGGATGGCCGGCGGAGATCTCCAACCAATGTTCGGAGAGACCGTAAGCAACCCGGCCCGGTCCAGCGCGGAGTCAGAGATGTCGCCAAAGGGAAAGCAGAGAATCTGATCCCGGCAGAGTAGAGCGTCCAGTGACCATTGTGAATCCCAAATGCACTGCCATCGCAACGCCCCGCAGCTCCAGCCCCTTCCCCTATGGTCCCGCACGCCGGCTCCTGCCCCCTCCCCTGTGATAACCCCCTCTCCCCCATGGCACTTCCCCCGTCTTGTCTCCAAGCTTTCCACACCCCCCCCCACCCACACCGGCGAGGCCATAGCGGCTGGTGCCTCCGGGCCGTGCTGAGGATCCGAAGTCTGGATCTAAGGGCACCGACGGCTGATGCTCTTCAGGCGTGTGCAAGAAGGGAGAGGAGCGGCAACCTTGAGATCCTGGGGAGGGAGAGAAGGGGAGGAGAGGGGATAGAGGGAGAGAATGGAGCAGGGAAGGAGGAGGAGTTATGGAGGGTGGGAGGGAGTGACTGAGCGTAGGGAAAAGGAGAGGTGAGGGAGCGAGTTGGGGAGGGGAGGACGAGAGGGGAAAGAAGAAGGAGGGTGAAGAGAAGGGGGAGAGATTGCTTGGGATGAGGAGAAATGAGGGGAAATACACACATAAATATATTCTCATACACATACACACATACAGTACTCACAAGACCAACAATAGTAGAGCAAACGCAGGCAGGTGGGAGTTGTGTAGCTGGGGCATGTAAGCCGGTGTGGGCAAATTGGGCCGATGAGCCTGTTTCCACACTGTATCACTCTATGACTCCATAACTCTAACTGGTTGCCAGCTTTGATGCAAGCACACGTTTCTCCCTAACCCTGACGAGCATCAATGAATGCAAAAGCGGGGTGATCCTTTAAATAAGCAAGTTGAGTAATTCCTACTATCTACAGCATCAGTGACAGAACAGAAAGATTACAATCTATTATTTTAACAAAATCAGGCAGTCAGATTCTATGAATATAAACAGCCGTTTGCATTATCTTCCTGGTGGCATTTAAAATAAATGTAGTTCAATTGCAGTTACAAAGCACCAGCTAGATAATCAGATGCCTTATTTATACAACAGCATTCTGAATAAATACCATAATTCCTCCAATCAAGTTGTAACAAATGATGTGAAATCATTATTAAATATATTATTATCCACTGAGCTGTCATGAAAACATCTAATGCCACGGACATATGGAGACCGATTGCAATAATTCAGGCTCTGAACATTGAATCTATTTATTAAGAATGATAGCATGGTGTTATTTTGAATGTGATTAACATGGCACTGCATGTGGAATGACTGTTTTTCTCTGTACATGCACGGGAATAGGACTTGTATTTGAATAATGCACTTGACTAATTTCACAGTGATCTGAAGATCATACAGCTGATTTAACTATGATCGGTGTGGAAAAAGTTGAAGAAAATGGCATCCTCAATGGTCTTGTGAATGGGTAAATAAATGGGGTAGGTAGCAATGTGAAGGTTAAATAGTAGATTTCATGATGAATTTCGCAACTAACATTACTGAACTGCTTGAGAGTTCAGGATTTTGTGCTGATATAGCAATATTTTTCTAACTATCGAAAGTGAACAACCAATTGTTAATCAATTGTTAACCAATTGTTCTTGTTTGGATGAGTCATGTTGGCCAGGTAAACTGCTTTTGTAAACAAATGCTGGAGTAATTCAGCAGGTCACACAGCATCTTTGGAGAACACGGATAGGTGACGTTTCTATTGTCAACCATCTATGCTCTCCAGAGATACTACCTGACCTGCTGAGTTAATCCAGCACTTTGTGTCCTTTTGAACCAGCATCTGCCGTTCTTTGTCGCTACTCTCTTAACTGTGTGACTTATTTTAACATAATTATAGGAACAGATAAAGATGAACATGAGGGAAAGTCCTAAATTACGTTTTGGGTCGTTTCACCAGAGCAGGTTGTGATTTTGCAAGAGTGGACTGGAAACAGTTTCCTGAAGGTAAATCAGCATCAAAGAAATGGGATACATTTAAGGATAGTTCATTGAAATGATTCCCAAAAAGAAAAAAAGAAGGAATTGCAAAACTGCACAACGACTTGATATTGAATAATACACAAGGAAACAAGTGTAATGGGACAAAAAAAGAAAAGGAAACCTACATCGCAGCACTGCAGGAAATTTAAAATAATTTAGCAGGACTGTGGTGCAGCTGGAAGGAACTGCTAGCACACAGCATTAGAGCCAAATTTAATCCTGACCAGGGCTGCTATCTTTGTGAAATTTGCACGTTCTCCCTCTGACCATGAGGGTTTCCTCTGGGTGCTCCAGTTTCCCCCCAAATCGCAACAATGTGCAGGTTGGTATGTTAATTGACTGCGTTTAGATGCCTATGTGTAGATGAGTGGTAGAGTTGAAGACATTATGGAGAGAGTAAATCAGTTAGGATTTATATAAATAAGTGATTGGACTCGGTGGGCCGAAGGTCTTGTTTTCATGCTGCACCTCTTTCTAACTCTATGAATATTTAAATGAAAGGGTGAAATTTGAAAAGTGGTTTTGTAGACAGAGTGTGCATGAAAAAAAAAAAAATCTCAGAAAACTCTATGATGTTTTATAAATTCATAAAGAGAAAAAGGTTTGTGAAGAGTAGGGAACAATGGAATCAAAAGCTATAATCTAAATGTGCAAGTAGGAGGTGTGGATTGCAGATGGTTCCTATTATATTTTGTCCCTAACTTCACTTAAGAAGGCCACAACACAGAGATGGAGCACTTATTAAAAGTCGATAAATCATCACATTCAGCTAAAAATAATCCCAGGCTCTTAAACGAAGCAAGTGGGGATTACAGTGGAAACTATTATTTTCCAGTGCTCCTCACCTGATGTTTGAAATATGGTACCATTGTTCACGGAGTGAGAAAAAAAACAGACAACATAATTATATAGCTGTCAGCTCAGCATTGATGGCAGGTGTAATACATGTAATATCAGTTGGTGCCACTTTGGGAAAGTGGGTTGTGATCAGCTGCTCCGTATGATGCCACAATGTTACAGTTTAGATGCAGCCACAGGCTATCCGAACTACAGAGAAACCTACTGTATGGAATGGTCCTGCAGCGAACGTTGTTGTTATTATATAAATAAAATAAATACCAATTTGTTAGTTTAAATTATTAACTAATCCACCAGCATTCACAATGAATGAAAGAAGATACTTACTGAGATAAGTAATGGTTGATGAAATTTTGAAACCTGGGCACTGGACATATCACACAGTGACAGCAAATGTTATGATTCAATTGAGATTGCAGAAATAAAGCTATTTGCACCAGTGGATTTCCAGGCAGATAGCCTATCTAAAGAATGGTGTCTAAGCAGGGAACGGTTTATGCATCATATTGACCCGCATTTTTTTTTTTTTTGTTAAATATTTTTATTAGAAGTACATATCAAAATAAAAATATACATGTCATATACATTCTTAATGTTATTAATATTAATATTAACTGTTATGTCTAATTTTTACTTCTAAGAATTTTTCATTTTTTATATAGATAGAAAATATAAGAGAAAAATAAAAAAAAAATAAAAATTCAGAAAAATGAATGAAGTATTAAGCAGTTTGTACATCATTGGAGATATATCATGGGTTATTATATGTAAATCTTCGTCTATTTCTTCGCTCAGGCATCAGTCAGGTTCTCGCACCGAACCACTTTGACCCTTTAAATATTCAATAAATGGAGACCATATCCCTCTGAATTGATCCAACTTGCCCAGAAGGACACGTCTTAATCTTTCAAAATTAAGTGTCTCCGACATTTCAGTGATCCACATTTTAATTGTGGGGGATGTAGGACCCTTCCAAAATTTCAATATAAGTTTTTTCCCAATTATTAAACTGTAATCAATAAAAAATATTTGATTTATTGTTATTAATTGATCTGTTTCTAATATTCCTAATATTATTAGTTTTGAGTCAGGTAGCAAATTTGTATTAACAACATTCGAGATTATCTTAAAAATTTCTGCCCAAAAAGTCGTAATTTTTATACAGTTTGTGAATGAGTGCGTTAGATTAGCTTCTAAATATTGACATTTATCACATATGGCTGGTATATTTGAAAAAATTCTATGTAATTTTGATTTGGAATAATGTAATCTATGTAGTACTTTAAATTGTATCAAGATGTGTCTAGCATTTAACGAACAATGATGTATATTTTAAAACTTTCATTCCATATTTCTAGTCTAATTGTTTGACCTAATTCGTTTTCCCATGATTGCCTATATGTTTCTGTCGTTGGTACATTATTTTCTAATAAAATATTATAAATATATGATATCAATTTTTCTGTATTTGGATGTTTATTGAGACATTCATCTAAAATTTTTGCCTTTCTATTTCTAATTTCCTGTGTATTTGATTTTACAAAGTCTCTGATTTGTAAATATCTAAAATAATCTTTTGAATGTAATCCATACATTTGTTTTAGTTCTTGAAATGAAAGAAAGGTGTTTTCCCTGTAAAGATCGCCCACCCTATTAATTCCATAATTTTTCCATTCTGAAAAACCTTTATCCATCATTGAAGGTTTAAATGTGACATTGTTTACAATGGAGAGAGCTAGTGGTATACATTCCAATTTTAATGTTTTCTTAAGTTGTTTCCAAATACGTATCCCACTCTCTATTATAGGGTTTTCTTTATAGGTTTTCTTAGCTAGTTTAGCATTGGCGAATAAAATCGTACTAATGTCAAAAGGTGTACAATCTTCTTTTTCCATTTTTAACCAATTTGGTTGTTTATCTAATTCATCCAGCCAAAAATTCATATTTTTAATATTAACTGCCCAGTAATAAAACATAAGTTTGGTAATGCTAGACCTCCATTTATTTTTGATTTACATAAGTGTTTTTTATTTATTCTATGGCTCTTATATTCCCAGATAAAATTGGTAACTATAGCGTCGACTTTAAAAAAAAATTTTAGGAAGGTATATTGGTATAAATTGGAAAAGAGATAGTATTTGTGGAAGAAAGATCATTTTTATTGCATTAATTCTACCTAACATTGAGATAGGTAATGTTTTCCAATATAAAATATTCTTATTTAGTTTATTCAGTAATGGTGGGAAATTAGCTTTAAATAAAGAATCATATCTTTTTGTTACATGAATTCCAAGATATTTTTTTTTCCTTTTGCTATCTTAAAAGGATATTGTTGTAATGTATGTCGATTATTTACCTTTATTGGCATGAGTTCACTTTTATTCCAATTAATACTATATCCTGAAAATGAACCAAATTCAGTTATTAAATTTAATAAATTTAAAATACTAATTTCCGGTTTTGTAATATAAAATATTGACCCGCATTTTGGCAGACAAACCAGACCAGATGAGAAAGAAAGATGCTATTGCATCTCACTGATCACGTGGAATTGTACCATATCACAAAGCCCTCAAATCAGCCCCTCGATCGTGCATTAGATACATTGCAACCATACTGCAACTCATCTAAAAATGAATCAGTTAAACATTACTGTTTTCTTTACTGGCAACCAGGAAAAGAGAGAAATCCTCCGATAGTTTCTGAAATGAGTGAAGGCTGTTAACAAATTGTTGAAATTTCACAGACTTGAAAACATTAATCGGAGACCAAATTATTTGTGGAATCCAAGGGCCCATCCTGAGGGGATGGATTTTATATGAGACAGAATAAACTCCAGTAAAGTACATACAGTCATACTACGCTGCAAAGCTATATAAAGCCCTCCATTCATGTTGGATGGCCAATAGTGCAAAGTAAATCTGGTAAAGTGTGAGACAAAAAACAGAATAGGAAATAGCATTACCAAGGTCACTTAGATGTTGGAATTTTCTTGGAGAGCAATAGAAGTGGTTGTTAAAGAAACATCCTGTGTGTGGGAAAGAGTGCTCGTGTTATGAAATAGAAAATAATTTCTACCATAAAGCGGACATTGAAAGTCCATGGAGTGGGAGAAATGAGACATTCAGTGACAGAGACAGTCATATTCAGAGTAGCAGGTGAGCACAATGTACTTCATGCCAAACATGGTCATTACTGTAGAACGATGCTAAGATAATGTGTTAGAAGGAACTGCAGATGCTGGTTTAAACCGAAGATAGACACAAAAAGCTGGAGTAATTCAGCGGGACAGGCAACATCTCTGGAGATAAGGAATGGGTAATGTTTCGGGTCGAGACCCTTAAGATAATGGTGTAAGTCCAACCAGTGACATTTCATGAGCACACCACCAGTCTGAAAGTGTTGCAGTTAATACTAAGTAATGTAATTCTGATGCACATTAAGGCTACATTGAAGTCTGCTGGAAAATGCTCTCTGAAGGTGACAAAGCCAAATAATCAAATTAGGTACAAAGTGGATGTTATTGTAATCAACCAAAAATATGTCAATCCTATCTTTGGAACTATCAAAGCACAGCAGATAGAATTAAGAAAAGATATACCATGGAGGATCATGGATGTTACTACAAGGTGGGCATTCACAGTGGACAACCACTTCAACAGCACAACTCATAGGTAGATACGCAGGAAAAGCAGACATGCAGAAGGGTGCAGGAAGACAAATGAAGGAAGCAAAAAGAAGACAGGTATACTACCACCACGGAAAGAAACAAGATGAGGATGTGTTTTAGATCCCCCCAGTCTAGTTTCAGTCAATAAAATACTGAGTCAAGCACTTGCGCAACTAAACTTTATTTTGGAAAACACAATAACAGTTCCCCACTACTATACGTAACCACCACTGGTTTGATCCTTGTATCTGCTTGGCCAAGCCCTTCTAGCCTCGTGCAAGCAGAGAAGCTCCAAAACGTCACGCAGTCCCAAGCATTCTTCCAGAGATCGACACAGGACCTCGCGGGAACTATCTTTTATAGATCCCCAAACTTTGAGGGGCTGAACCACATGGGGGTGGTCTCTTTACAGTCCAATAACAAATATTGATTAACACAGTACATGATAGACAGTTCCCTAACCCAATAATACAGTGACTAATACAATGTATCTGATGATGTTTCCAGATACAAGTTAACAAAGATGAATTATGCAACATGTGCCTAGATAGTCAAGAAACCCAGACAAGGCTCAACACTTAACCCAATCAACATCTAGCATAGTAAAACTTTGTAACATTATTTACAATGTGTATGCATTCGCCCGATCCGTTTCACGCAATTGACACCTAATTGTAAGAATCGGCAGATGTCCCATTCTTTCCCTGCAACTCTTATGTGGGTCACAGATAAACTGGCACCATTCTGCAGCTTGTCCCAGTTCTGCAAAAGGCACATTTAAATTGACCAAAATAGCCTAGCAGCACAGAAGCCTTTACTCAATTTTAATGTCCAGGCAGCTCCAATTTGGCCAGAATTAACAGATGAAGCCCACATGAGATTGTTATGAATTGTGGCAGAAAGTTATGGTGACTTGACACTCGCAGATACAAGCTCATGATAAATGAAGTTGTCCCAGATAGGATGAATAGGCAAAACCACTGAAGAGGTTTACTTAATGGAAGCAGACAAAGAGACAACAGAGAGGGCAGCTCCAGTCTTGCAGCCTGGCATGAATACAAGAAGAAGGGGTAGCAATAAAGGTGCTGGTTGAAACCAAAGATAGAGACAAGGTGCTGGAGTAACTCAGGGGGTCAGGTAGCATCTCTGCAGAAAATTGATTGGTGACGTTCTGGTCTGAAGAAGGGGCCCGTCCTGACACGTCACACATCCATTTTCTCCAGAGATGGTGCCTACCCGCTGCGTTCCACCAGCACTTTGTGTCCATCTTTGTTTTTAACCATGAGGGGGACAGTCAAGAGATTCTGCGGTAGCAAATGAGACTCCAGGGTGGTATGTTGCCTCCCTGGTGCTAGCAGCTGTTACTTCATTGCACCTCCAGCTTGATCTGGAGGAGCTATTAAGTATTTAGCTGAGTAAAGTAATTATTCATGAAGATCTGTTAGATTTAACTGAGTAGAGGGGAGGGATTGTTCTCTCCTGGTGGCTTTGTCTCCAATCCGTCCTATACTGAAATAACTTGAAAGAATTCTACATATCATCAAACAGTTCAAGAATCAAAACTGAGGCCAATAGAAAACGACAAGCAATTTTCAAAGGTATCAAATCTTTATCACGTAATAAATCTTGTTAGGGGAATGATTTCCCTTGTTCAGTGTCTGCATATTATCCTTTATTACAAAGTCATCAAGATTTTTGGGTTGACAGACAACATCACCACCTAGTCCTAAATGACTATCGTTTTCCCAGTGCTCATTGGAGTCATTGAGACATGGAGTCACACAGAAACTGGCCCTTTGTCCCAACTCATCTATGATGACTCAGATACTCCATCTAAACTACTTGCCTAGTATTTGACCCATATCCCTCTAACCCTTTCCTATCCATGCACCTGTCCAGGTATCTTTTAAATGTTGTGTAATAATTAGGTATGTTACAAAACTTACCTTTAGCGGCGCTGCACTTCTGCCGCTCCCCGTGTGCGCGACTTTCGCTCCTTGCAGAGGGGGGCGGGCTTAAAGTGCCGTTTTTCCACAGGCCTGGATAATCGATGAATGTCGGGCGATTTGGTTGCTGAAGAAAAATCGCTCCGACATTTAATGAATGGTGGTATTTTTAAATTACTCTAGATTATTTATTAACTAGAGTAATTTAAAAATCACCTTCAAAAGCCGTGAGCGCAGACAACCGGAAGCATTTTGCGTAGGGGAGAAAAAAAGGTAAATACTTTTTTTTATATTAAAAGTTGGTTTTTCGGGAGGCATTAATAATATTTTTATGTTGCGAAATGCGGTCCCCAAAAAGTGTATGAACCCCCAGTATTTTTCCCCCCGACTTCACTGCTAACCGCAACGTTCCAATCCACCGCATTCCACTAAAACCCACTTGCTAGTTGATTTAAATGGCCATTAATTTACAGGCATAAAGCACTAAATTCCTTCCATTTGGCCCAGAAATTCATGAAAATTAGATTTAAAAATTATGTTATATTGTGGATTATTGTGTGAATGTTATTTGGACACTTAGGCAATTTTAAAAAAGTTTATCTTTTCTTAAGAAATTGATAGATGTTTAGATCTACTCATTGAATTTTGTAATTAGCTACAATTAGATAACTAACTAATTATATGCTTTAATTTCAGGTAATCCAAGTAAGATTGTTTAATATTTGTTTCAGAATGCTTCAATCTATAATAACTGAAAATTTCATTGAGTTCTCTTAATTTTTAAGAATGTTATGGACTTTTAACTTTTCCAGATCACAGCTTTTGAGTTAAGTCAATTGAAAGGCAATGGGAAGCAAGATGCTCATTTCCGAGTATGAAAATGGCCATAACTTTCTTAATACTGAAGATATGAAAGTAAATTAGGTGTCAAATTAAACTTCTTTTTATGCTTTATCTGATGGGATAAATTGCAGACTTGATTTTTAAAATCTCAAAATTTTGTAACATTGCTATAATAATACCGGCTTCAACTACCCCATCTGGCATCCCATTCCATACGTATATCCACGACCCTCTGTGTAGCAAACCTACAACACATGCCCTGCAGTAACATTACATGCAAAAGAGCAGAGCAGTGGTATTCTTCAGTGATTTCACTACTTGGATTGGTTTGGAAGATACATGAACGGGTGACGTTTTGTGTCGAGAATCTTCTTCACCCATTCCTTCTCTCCAGAGATGTTGCCTGTCCCTCTAAGTTACTCCAGTATTTTATGTCTATCTTCAGTGTAAACCAGCATCTGCAGTTCCTTCCTACACATAGCTTTGAAGAGGCTTGAAGTACTCAGCAGAGTGGTAGAGAAACAGGAGTAAGCTAATTCCTTTCAGGCTGGGCTGTGAACATTAATCTCACACTGATACCTCTTTAAAATCATACTAATTGCTGCATCATTCCTCTGTACCTGGCCATTATAAAGATGACCAGAACAGTAATCAAAAATGATAGTCAACTCTTGGAAGAACTTCATTAATCAAGTCATGTCAAATTGCAAAGAAACATTTATGCATGGTTCGAGACTGAGGGAACTACAGATGCTTAGAACGCAGTGTTGGAGTAATTCAGAGGGTCAGACAACATCTCTGAAAGACATGGATAGGTGGAGTTTCAGGAGTCCAAAGTAGGAACTTGAATTGAAACATTTCCTTTTCATGACATCTAGAGATGCTGTTTGATCCACTTTGATACTCTGGTACTTTATGTTCTCAGCAGGATTCAGCAAAGCATGAATGCATGAATGGTGCAACACTACTGATTCTCTGTCCATCAGAAGCACTTGGAGAAGACCTCACGTAGTTGTGGTTTAAGAAGCCCAGGCTTTGGACTGCACCATTTCAGTATAAACTGCAGCAATGGCACAGGCAAAGAGGGGGCATTGACTTCACATGTGCTTTCTGCCATGGAGAGGACAGTCAATTGGTTGCACCACCTCAGTAATCTTAGTCATTTGTTGGAGAACACATTGTTTAAATTCCTTGGCACTCGGCTAGTATTTTCACATTGGTACTTGGGATCTGGCTAACAGTAGTCTGAGTTTGTGCAGTATGAGATCCCGACACTAGGGTGCATCTATCTGTGCTTGAAGGGAAGCTGGGCACCAGGTATTGCAATATTGTTTGTTCTTAAGATTACTGATAGAGTTGTCCATCACCCAGGCCCCGAATTCTATTCAAAGTCCCGTGCAAGGATATTGCTGGTTTTCCTCATGCTTCTCGGCATTACCTGTAGAGCTCCTAGTAGACATGCCAAAGCTCTATGCATCAGTGCCTTCTCAAAAGACGGCTTCCAAAGGCTGCCTCATCTAAGGTCTCTGCATGAGAATGGCAGTATGGTCTCAAACCTTGGAAAACTAGCAACTACTTGCCCTTCCTCCGTGTCCTGGCGAAACTCACTTGTACTTCGCCACTCTGCACGTGAAATGTAGGACTCTGAACTGACTGTTGAGTCATGTAAAGAAGGGAGTGAGTAGAGTTTGGGGTGCTTGCTGACAATAATTCCCCTTTGTAAATCAAAACAGATTGCAGGGTGAGGAAGAAATGAAATGTGAGGAGGATGATATAAGATATACATTTATGGTTTCAAATCCACTTTTTGATTTTTGGTTCAGTGATTGCTATTCAATTATTGCAAGCACTAGTTTCTCCTTGTGTCCTTGACAATGCAAAGCCTATCCCTGCTGGTCCATTGAAGGTTTGCCTTTTTAACCCGCCAATGACAGGAAACGTGTTAGTGAATGGCACACGTTTTGGTAATGCGGCTGTTATGACAAAGTAGTTGTCAGTGTGCAGTAGCTGTGGGATGTGATGTTGAGATGTCTGGCAGCGGTAAGGATGTGAAGGTACAGCGCGATACGAGTATTGATTGATCAAAGTTGTTGGTAGTTGTTGATGGGGACATGACATACTGTGTTATGTCTGAAGTTACCGGTGCAGCTGGTGTGATGTGGCATCTGAAAAATGATTCACGGAGAATATTATTAAACTGACCTTGAACACACATCATTGAAGTTTAATATGACTCTGCATTCAAGTGTTCTGGGACTTGGTGCTCTGATATAAACCACTGCTAATACTTGGTCCCATAACCATTCATTGTCATTAAACAACAGTCCTCTCTCCGATTTTGCATCTCCTCCATTAAGCTTAATATAGACCTCCCTCTCAACCATGGAGTCATTCTTCATTGTCTCTGATTCTTCACGGAGCACAGAATTCCTGCATGTACCTACTGCGGCCACAATCTGCCTATTCTTGAGGAGATGAATGTTACAGCTTTAAACACTGCATATTAACTTAAGTGGAAGGGGTGGCTCAAGAAATTGACTCTTGCTCTGTGAGGTCACTAATCATGCCACAGCTGGTTTTGCTGGATCAATGGATGTGGGTTTGTCATTCACCTCTCCGTCTGTTTTCAGGGCCATCCAATTTATATCTTTCTGTTGCTATATTACAAAAGCAGTTTGTAACAATCACAATGTGACCAATAAACGGTCACTTTTACAGCATTAGAACTGCCTTTATTTGTTCCGATCTGGCAATCTAAGAGTAGATTGCCAAGGCATCTTCATCAACGCTACCAGTGGGAATGGTCTGTACTAAATAATGCACAAAACAACCAAGTTCAGCTGGTAATTGAATGCGGCTTTCATTCAGATAGAGTGTTGAAATTACTTACTGCGCTATTGTGTGCAACTTGGATTAAAATAGCTAGCTGCACATTATATCCAGGAAACCACTGTGTTAACTTTCTGAACACGTAATTTCTGCTGCTGTTTAAAAAGCTCTCTTTGCTCTTACGTTTTCCACCAGTATCCCAACATCTACATCGAACAAAAATTAAACCGCTGGAAGAGCTCAACAGGCCGAGCTGCGTCAGTAGAGGCAAAGAGATGGTCAATGCTTCCCGTTATGATCCTTCCCCAGGACAGAGAGAGTAGGGGGAAGATAGTCAGTATTTGGGAGTGAGAAGAAGAGGTGAGACAGAGGGCTGATAGGCCAAAGGGAAGATGGAACCAGAAGGGTGTAGGTATGATGGTCAGATGGAGGCAGATGGAGAAGTGAAGACCAACCTCTTGCCTCCACAGATGCCATTCAACCCACTGGGTTCTTCCAGCAGTTTACTTTCTGCTTCATGTCCTCAGCCTTCTGCACTGCCAGGCTGAGGCCAAACACAACAGGAAGAACACCACACTATATTCTGCATGTATGTGGCATCAACAGCAATTTTTTAAAATTCAAATCACCCACTCTTCCCCGGTTCCTTTCGTAACCCCTCTTTTTAAGAAGGGGGGGAGAGAGAAAAGGGGAATTACAGACCAGTTAGTCTAACATCGGTAGTGGGGAAACTGCTAGAGTCAGTTATTAAAGATGGGATAGCAGCACATTTGGAAAGTGGTGAAATCATTGGACAAAGTCAGCATGGATTTATGAAAGGTAAATTATGTCTGACGAATCTTGTGGAATTTTTTGAGGATGTAACTAGTAGCGTGGATAGGGGAGAACCAGTGGATGTGGTGTATCTGGACTTCCAGAAGGCTTTCGACAAGGTCCCACATAAGAGATTAGTATATAAACTTAAAGCATACGGCATTGGGGATTCAGTATTGATGTGGATAGAGAACTGGCTGGCAAACAGGAAGGAAAGAGTAGGAGTAAACGGGTCGTTTTCACAATGGCAGGCAGTGACTAGTGGGGTACCGCAAGGCTCAGTGCCGGGACCCCAGCTATTTACAATATACATAAATGATCTGGATGATGGAATTGAAGGCAATATCTCCAAGTTTGCGGATGACACTAAGCTGGGGGGCAGTGTTAGCTGTGAGGAGGATGCTAGGAGACTGCAAGGTGACTTGGATAGGCTGGGTGAGTGGGCAAATGTTTGGCAGATGCAGTATAATATGGATAAATGTGAGGTTATCCACTTTGGTGGCAAAAATAGGAAAACAGACTATTATCTAAATGGAGGCCGATTAGGAAAAGGGGAGATGCAGCGCGACCTGGGTGTCATGGTACACCAGTCATTGAAAGTAGGCATGCAGGTACAGCAGGCAGTGAAGAAAGCGAATGGTATGTTAGCTTTCATAGCAAAAGGATTTGAGTATAGGAGCAGGGAGGTTCTACTTCAGTTGTATAGGGTCTTGGTGAGGCCACACCTGGAGTATTGCGTACAGTTCTGGTCTCCAAATCTGAAGGACATTATTGCCATAGAGGGAGTGCAGAGAAGGTTCACCAGACTGATTCCTTAGATGTCAGGACTGCCTTATGAACAAAGACTGCATAGACTCGGTTTATACTCTCTAGAATTTAGGAGATTGAGAGGGGATCTTATAGAAACTTACAAAATTCTTAAGGGGTTGGACAGGCTAGATGCAGGAAGATTGTTTCCGATGTTGGGGAGGTCCAGGACAAGGGGTCACAGCTTAAGGATAAGGGGGAAATCCTTTAGGACCGAGATGAGAAAGAATTTTATCACACAGAGAATGGTGGGTCTCTGGAACTCTCTGCCACAGAGGGTAGTTGATGCCAGTTCATTGGCTATATTTAAGAGGGCGTTAGATGTGGCCCTTGTGGCTAAGGGGATCAGAGGGTATGGAGAGAAGGCAGGTATGGGATACTGAGTTGGATGATCAGCCATGATCATATTGAATGACGGTGCAGGCTCGAAGGGCTGAATGGCCTACTCCTGCACCTAATTTCTATGTTTCTATGTTTCCCACTCCCACCAGTCCAGTCAGATGGCCTCTTCCTTTGATCATCTATTTCATACTTCCCCTCTCCCCTTGTTACCTAGACTCATCACCCTCCCCATATGGTTCAAACTGCTCATGATTCCACTTTAGTCCAGTTCTACATCCTACATCAGCCTCTGTTTCTATTATTTTCACTTCCCCACCGGTCTGACACTTTCTCAGGTTTTCTTATGTTCCCACCTACTAACCTCTGTCCCAGTACCGTTCACTCCCATATGTAGCTTCACTAGCAAAGAATCACCTGGTGATTCAAATGGTTTTCCTCTTAAACTCTGCACCACTGTCCAAACATCTTTATTGGACAAAAAAATAAATTGCTGAAAGAACTCAGCAAGTCGAGTCATGTCTCTGGAGATAAAGAGATGGTTGATGCTTCTGGTTGAGAACCTCTATTTCTCTATTGCCTATGAGCCTCTGCCTCTCCCCTCCCTCCCAATGGCTAACATCTCCTTACCCTCTCAGACATTATGCAGAGTGTCAACCTAAAGTACCCCTTTGTCTCCACACATGCTGCTTAACCTGCTGTGTTCTTCCAGCAGATGGACACAAAAAGCTGGAGTAACTCAATGGGACAGGCAGCATCTCTGGAGAGAAGGAATGGGTGATATTTCTGGTCGAGACCAGACTGGTTAGGGATAAGGGAAATGAGAGATTTGGATGATGATGTTGAGAGATAAAGAACAATGAATAAAAGACATACAAAAATGTAACGATGATAAAGGAAACAGGCCATTATTTGCTGTTTGTTGGTGGAAAACGAGAAGATAGTGCGACTTGGGTGGGGGAGGGATGGAGAGAGAGGGAATTCCGGGGTGACTTGAAGTTAGAGAAATCAATATTCCCACTACTGGGCTGTGAGCTGCCCAAGTGAAATGTGAGATGCTGTTCCTCCAATTTGCATTTGACCTCACTCTGACAATGGAGGAGACCTAGGACAGAAAGATCTGTGTGGGAATGGGAAGGAGAATTAAAGTGTTTGGCAACCGGGAGATCAGGTATGTTCTGATGGACTGAGTGAAGGTATTCAGCGAAACGATCGCCCAGTCTACGTTTAGTCTCACCGATGTATAAGAGTTCACATGTTGAACAGCGGATACAGTAGATGAGGTTGGAGGAGGTGCAAGTGAACCTCTGCCTAAACTGAAAGGACTGTCGGGGTCCCTGGACAGAGTCGAGGGAGGTAGTATAGGGACAGGTGTTGCATCTTCTGCGGGTGCAGGGGAATGTACCTGGGGAGGGGGTGGTTTGATGGAAAGGGATGAGTTAACCAGGGAGTTGTGATGGGAATGGTCTCTGCAGAAGGAGGAAAGGGGTGGGGATGGGAAAATGTGACTGGTGATGGAATCCCATTGGAGGTGGTGAAAAATTTGGAAGATTATGTGTTGTATGCGATGGCTGATGGGGTGGAAGGTAAGGACTAGGGGGACTCTCTCTCTGTGCGACTAGGGGAATGGGGAGCAAGAGCGGAGCTGCAGGGTACCGAGGAGACATGAGTGATGGCCTGATCTATGATGGGAGGGGGAACCCCCATTCCATAAAGAATGAGGACATCTCGAATGTCGTAGTATGGAACACTTCATCTTGGGCGCAGATGTGGCATGGGCGGAGGAATTGGGAGTAGGGGATAGAGTCTTTGCAGGAAGCAGGGTGGGAAAAAGTGTAGTCGAGATAGTTGTGGGAGTCATTGGGTTTGTAATAGATGTCAATCAATAGTCTATTTACTATGTGATGGAGACTGTGAGATCGAGAAATGGGAGGGAGGTGTCGGAGACGGTCCAAGTACATTTGAGTGCAGGATGGAAATTGGATGGATGAAGTTGATGAAGTCCATGAGTTCTGCATGGGTGCAGGAGGTAGATAGAGTTCAGGGATAGGGCCAGTGTACACCTGGAACAGGGGTTGTTCAGCGTACCCTACAAAGGGGCAGGCATAGCTGTGGCCCATGGGGTGCCCATCGCTACGCCTTGGACTTGGAGGAAGTGGGAGGAGTCGATGAAAAAGTTGTTAAGGGCGCGGACCAGCTAGGTGGGTAGAGTGTTAGTCGAGGGAAATAGGATGGTTCTGTGGTTGAAGAAGAAACAGAGGGCTTTAAGGCTTTCCTGGTGGGGGATGCCAGTGTATCGTGATTGAACATCAATAGTAAAGATGATGGAGTGGGGGCTCGGTAAGCGGAAGTCATTAAAGAGGCGAAGGGCATGTGAGGTATCTTGGACATGGGTTGGGTGAGATTGGACGGGGGGGATAGGATGGTCGAGGTACGTGGAAATAATTTCAGTGGACAGGAGCAGGAAGAATCAATGGGTTTGCCAGGGCAGTTGTGTTTATGGATTTTGTGGAGAAGGTAAAACCGGGTTGTACGGGGCTGGGAAACAAAAAGGTTGGAGGCTGTGGAAGGCAGACAGCCAGAAGTGATCAAATCAGTAATGGTGTGTGAGATTAAGGCCTGGTGCTCATCTGTGGGATCATGATCCAGGGATAAGTAGGAGGAGGTGTCTGATCGCTGTCGCCTGGCCTCAGCCCGAGGTCAGCACGCCTTCCAGCAGTTCTTTCTTTACTCTCTATTGCAGCATCTGCTGTCTCTTAAAACCTTAAGACAATGCATTTGGGTTGGCAAAGGTAACCTTCAGATTTATAGGGAATTATCTGAAGATGACACTGAAGTAGATCTACAGACACTCCCAGGATTAAGATTTTACCATACGCGAGTTTGTCTGTGGTTGCAGAAAATTAAAAGAATTGAAGCACTGAATGTTTAAAATGCATCAAGCATGCCTTTCATAACCATACACCTCAAATGCTGCAATTGCATATAAATTGTCACAAAGCGCAACCATAAGTACCAGGTAATGTAAAAACATTGGCTTGTGTCTAATTTGATATCTCATATTCTTTGATACCATCAAAATCAGTCAAGACACGCAAGACTGACAAGACATGCAAGACTGACAGGACACAACAAACTACAAACATAAAAAAGCTAAATGTAAATTATTGAAGGTTGAGCGGGTCATGTTATTTGATCAGTTCAATGGAAAGGAATAAAGTCTTGGCAAGAGCGAGATAATATTTCTCTCTGAATCTACATTATTTGGGGCCTTAATCTGTGCGAGTGTAATATCCTTTGCACAGCCCATGGAGTAGTCACTGGCATTGCACTGTTGTTGAAGCAGAAATGGTACCATTAATCAACAAGATGAGGTCTGGCCAGACCTCTGCACCATTTCCCGTTGGCTCTGTTCACTTGCAAAAGAAACAACATTGATCCAAAAGACAGTTATAAAAACATAGAAACATAGAAAATAGGTTCAGGAGTAGGCCATTCGGCCCTTCGAGCCTGCACCACCATTCAATATGTTCATGGCTGATCATCCAACTCAGTATCCTGTACCTACCTTCTCTCCATACCCCCTGATCCCTTTAGCCACAAGGGCCACATCTAACTCCCTCTTAAATATAGCCAATGAACTGGCCTCAACTACCTTCTGTGCCAAAGAATTCCAGAGACTCACCACTCTCTGTGTGAAAAATGATCACCCGACCTCCGCGCGGCCCCCGCTTCTAGTTTGATCGCGTTCATCGCATAGAGTTGCATGCTTGTAGGACAGGCCCTTAACTGGTCTGTAATTCCCCATTTTCTCTCTCCCTCCTTTTTTAAAAAGTGGGGTTACATTAGCTACCCTCCTATCCTCAGGAACTACTCCAGAATCTAAGGAGTTTTGAAAAATGATCACTATTGCTGATTAGTGATAATTATCATTATGACCTGCCCATTGACTAGGACAATTACCTTTCCCTTCTTGGATATTACTATCCAGAAGTACAATCATGGGCTGAATGATTTATTCTAGCATTTGTTCTGGCCTTCCCTGGCAATCGCAGACCTTTCAGTGGTTTGTGCATTTTAACCTAGCACTATATTATTAATGGAGGTTAACAGCACTTAACTAGAAGGATTTGATTAATCAATGCCTCTTTTGTAGTAGGCTGCAGGTTCTACAATTCACTGAGATAGAGGAAAGTCCCTTTTTTTGTGGGGGCTGTGTTGCAGTCTGAGAGAATGATTTGTATTTGGGCAACTCCTCAGTTGCTGCATTGGTTATTTAATAACTGCTTTAAAATAGTCTCCCATGAATCAGACTTTGACTTTTATTTTATTTTATTGATTGAGATTGAGTGGCTATTTTGATGGAAAATTAACTCGCGTTGCATTTCAATCAAACTGTTCTATTTATATAACTGGTATATATAACACAAATGTGACCAATACAGATTTTCCCCTCTGTGGATGGTCTCACAACTCATTCTGCACATCGCAGCACCTGGATTTACTGATCCCAACATCCAATCCCATCCTATCATTTGAAAACAATTTTACTCTCCCCTTGTTTAAAAAGTGCCTTGAATTCATCCTAGTGAAAGGATTGGTCAATGTCAGCATAGATTTATGAAGGGAAAATCATGCTTGACTAATCTTCAGATTTTTTTGAGGATGTAACAAGTAAAATGGATAAGGGAGGGACAGTGGATGTGGTGTATCTGGATTTTCAAAAAGCCTTTGACAAGGTCCCACACAAGAGATTAGTGTGCAAAATTAGAGCACATGGTATTGGGGGTGGGGTATTGATATGAATAGAGAACTGGTTGGCAGACAGGAAGCAAAGAGTAGGAATTAATGGGTCATTTTCAGAATGACAGGCAGTGATTAGTGGGGTTCCGCAAAGCTCGGTGCTGGGACCCCAGTTATTTTCAATATATATTAACGATTTAGACGAGGGAATTAAATGTGACATTTCCAAGTTTTCGGATGACACAAAGCTGGGTAGCTGGGTGAGCTGCGATGAGGATCCTATGAGGTTGCAGGATGACTTGGATAGGTTGGGTGAGTGGGCAGAAGAATGGCAGATGCAGTATAATGTGGATAAATGCAAAGTTATCCACTTTGGTGGCAAGGACAGGGAGGCAGATTATCATCTGGTGTCAGATTAAGAAAAGGGGAGGTGCAATGAGACCTGGGTGTGCTTGTACATCAGTCACAGAAAGTAAGAATGTAGGTACAGCAGGCAGTGAAGAAAGCAAATTTGCCTTCATTGCGAGAGAATTTGAGTTTAGGATCTGCAGTTGTACAGTGCCTTGTTGAGACTGCACCTGGAGTATTATGTGCAATCCTGGTCTCCTAATTTGTGGAAGGACATTATTGCTATTGAAGGAGTGCAGCATAGGTTCACCAGGTTAATTCCCGACATATGATGAAAGAATGAGTCAACTGGGCTTATGTTCAATGGGATTTAGAAGGATGAGGGGATATCTTATAAAAACATATACAATTCTTAAAGGATTGGACAGGCTAGATGCAAGAAAAATGTTCCCGATGTTGGAAGTGTCCAGAATTAGGGGTCACAGTTTTAGAATAAGGGGTAGGCATTAGGACTGACATGAGGAAAAACTTGTTCACCCAGAGAATTGTGAATCTGTGGAATTCTCTGCCACAGAAGACAGTGGAGGCCAATTCACTGAATGTTTTCAATAGTGAGTTAGATTTAGCTCTTAGGGCTAAATGAATCAAAGGATATGGGACACTAATTGGAGATGATCAGCCATGATCATATTGAATGGCGGTGCTGGCTCAAAGGGCCGAATGGCCTACTCCTGCAACTATTTTTCTATGTTTCTATGTTTACCATTTTAAAACACTAGTCACCCTACCCCTAACCCTTGCAAACAGGAGCCTCTGCTTCAGGTGCTGGGAAGATGCAAACTATTGGCAGTTTGGTTTTGTTGTTTCACTGCAATACTCTGGTCCCAATAGTATGAGGGGCACTATCATCTTGGAATCTCTGGTCTCAGAAGACTCAGGGTGTGTGAGATATACTGGAGTGAAATAACAAACATTAACAGCCTATCAATGGCATATTCACCTGCATCCCGTGCAGAGGAAGCTGTATTCAAAGTTGTATTTAAAGTTGCCCCTGTTCAGACACAAGGATAGTGGTGTATAGGAGCAAACATCTAGGCTTTTTTTCCTGGAAGTCAAAGCACTAGGAATGAAATTATCATTTGCTTTCAAAGTCAAAGTCAAAAGAGTTTATTGTCATGTGTCCCTGACAGGACAATGAAAATCTTTCTTTGCATAGCACAACGGAACATAGAAGGCATTGACTACAATTCTATACATAAATACACCCATGACTTAATAAATTAATAAAGTGCAAATAACAGATGGAGGGATATTAATGTTCAGAGTTCCGAGCCAGGTTTAATAGCCTGATGGCTGTGGGGAAGTAGCTATTCCTAAACCGGTTTGTTGCAGTCTTCAGGCTCCTGTATCTTCTACCCGAAGGTAGCAGGGAGATGAGTGTGTGGCTAGGGTGGTGTGGGTCCTTGATGATGCTGCCAGCCTTTTTGAGGCAGCAACTGTGATAAATCCCCTCGATGGAAGGAAGGTCAGAGCCGATGATGGACTGGGCAGTGTTTACTACTTTTTGGAGTCTTTTCCTCTCCAGGGCGCTCAAGTTGCCGAACCAAGCCATGATGCAACCAGTCAGCAAGCTCTCTACTGTACACATGTAGAAGTTAGAGAGGAGTCCTTGACAGACCAACTCTCCGTAATCTTCTCAGGAAGTAGAGGCGCTGATGAGCTTTCTTAATAATTGCATCTGTGTTCTCGGACCAGGAAAGATCTTCACAGATGTGCACGCCCAGGAATTTGAAGCTCTTGACCCTTTCAACCATCGACCCGTTGATATAAACAGGACTGTGGGTCCCCATCCTACTCCTTCCAAAGTCCACAATCAGTTCCTTGGTTTTGCTGGTGTTGAGGGCCAGGTTGTTGTGCTGGCACCATATGGACAGTCGCTCGATCTCTCTTCTATACTCGGACTCATCCCCATCAGTGATACGTCCCACAACGTGTGCTATTTGCTCCTATACACCACTATCCTTGTGTCTGAACAGGGGCAACTTTAAATACAACTTTGAATACAGCTTCCTCTGCACGGGATGCAGGTGAATATGCCATTGATAGGCTGTTAATGTTTGTTATTTCACTCCAGTATATCTCACTCACCCTGAGTCTTCTGAGACCAGAGATTCCAAGATGATAGTGCCCCTCATACTGTTGGGACCAGAGTATTGCAGTGAAACAACAAAACCAAACTGCCAATAGTTTGCATTTTCCCAGCACCTGAAGCAGAGGCTCATGTTTGCAAGGGTTAGGGGTAGGGTGACTAGTGTTTTGTGTGCAACGTGTGCAACATGTGCTTTGTGCTATTTACAATTCTTTCCAAATGGATGACTCTCCTTTAGTATGGATTCCATGTCTGGTATTTTTCCAATGAGGATCCACACCTTTTAACAAATTGGCTCTACCATTCTCTATGATCATAAACCTAAACATTTGGATCAAGGTTTAGTTAATTCACCTGAATAGAGCATATTGATCAGACATAAAACATTCACTCAATAACTTCAGCATGCTCTAGTTTTCCCCAGCATCACCTGATCTACTCCAAAGTGCAACAATTTCATAATCTGCTTCAAATGAATATTATTGTATTCCGAACTCTACTGAAATAGACAACATAAAATTAATTACAGTGTGCATTATATAATTCTTGTGATTTGAGTCCGTTAAAATTGACAGGCAGATTTAACTAGCTGGAGCTTAATTTTTAGTTACAGATATAGGATTTATTCAAGAAATGTTATATTGGAATTTTGACCATTTACAATTCCAGGTAGGAGTGCGTTTTCTTGTGCAATGGGAATAATTTTCTTTGTAATGAAAGAAACATATTACCCTCTGTTTATAAGTGTGGTGCTAGTTTACCAATTGGCCACACAATATATTTTAATTGTTCACTTTGAATTTTCAAGTAATAAGAAGAAACAAGAAGACAATTTTGAAATAAAATGTTAAAGAATAACAAAATGGGAGTGTACAATTTTACACAGTATTATGGTCCAGAAGCAACAAAAAAGCTTTTCACTGTACCTCGGTACACATGACCATAAAGTAAACTGAACAAGAAGATTTTATTAAGTGCAAACAGTGATAGATACTAATGCAAACCTTCAGATAAAAGGAATATGTTTTTAACTTTATTCTTTTCTTTCTTATTGGATTAAAAATGGGAATCATCTCAAAGGTATAGTTGATATTTCTTCTAGTTATTTGGAAGGAGATTCCTTTACCTGGAGATGGAATTGCTTCTCACTTGTCATTTTCAGAATTAATTTTCAGACTCAGATAAAACATAGTATGATTCAGCAGCTATATCCAAAGCTGCCAAAAAAAAGCTCCTATACACATCACTATATCCTTCTTACAGGTAATTTAGGATCCAAGAAGTGAATTTGCTAAATTGGGTTTTAGCAAGTTTGCAGGACAGGTTTTGCACATTCAAACTAATAATTCTATTAAATAATTGGTTTGGAGTTTGTCCAAACTCATGCTTAAACCAGCCTAAAGCTATCAACGACACAAAAGATTTACATGGTGTTTATGTCTAGCAGTAGTAAAATGGTTAATGAAAGCAGAATAAGGTATTGAAACATTTTGCATAACACATCTCATGACAAGAAAAGTACTTCTGTATCTCAAGTGAATGGGAATAATTTTATAATTATTTAGATTGCTCTGAAGAAATTAAGAACTCTTCCAAGGTACTGTGGAACATCCAAGCAAAATCAATCTTTCAACGGTAACTGACATAATGTTTTGAATGATGTTAGATTTAAAAAAAAATAAATGCATTTTTGGGCTTTTAAACTGAATTGTGCCATAAATAGTTCATTTTCCAACATTATGCACATACTAAGATTTCCCATTACACCTTGCAGTACAGCACTTCCTCTTTCATCCATTTCACCACCAACTTCCATCCGGCACTCAAATACACTTGGACCATTTCCAACATTTCCCTACCATTCCTTGACCTCACCATCTGTATAGCAGGTGATGCACTCCTGACCAACATCCACTACAAACCAACTGACTCCCACAGCTACCTGGACTACTCTTCCTCCCACCCTGCTTCCTGTAAGGACTCCATCCCCTATTCCCAATTCCTCCGTCTACGCCGCATCTGCTCCCAGGATGAGGTGTTCCACACCAGGTCATCACAAATGTCCTCATTCTTCAGAGAACGGGAATTCCCCTCCCCCACTATAGATGAGGCTCGCACCAGGGTCTCCTCCATACCCCGCAACACTGCCCACTCTCCCCATTCCCCCACTCACAACAAGGGCAGAGTCCCCCTGGTCCTCACCTTTCACCCCACCAGCCGGCACATACAACAGATAGTCCTCCGCCAGTTTCGCCACCTCCAACGTGACCCCTCCACTCGCCACATCTTCCCATCTCCCCCCCGTCTGCCTTCCGCAAAGACCGCTCCCTCCGCAACTCCCTTGTCAATTCTTCCCTTCCCTCCCGCTCCACCCCTTCCCCGGGCAGTTTCCCTTGCAACCGCAAGAGATGCTACACTTGTCCCTTCACCTCCTCCATCCACTCCTTTCAGGGACCCAAGCAGTCCTTCCAAGTCCGACAGAGGTTCACTTGCACCTCCTCCAACCTCATCTACTGCATCCGTTGCTCCAGATGCCAGCTGATCTATATCGGTGAGACCAAGCGGAGGCTGGGCGATCGTTTCGCCGAACACCTCCGCTCGGTCCGCAATAACCAACCCGACCTCCCAGTGGCTCAGCACTTCAACTCCCCCTCCCATTCCGTATCCGACCTCTCGGTCCTGGGCCTCCTCCACGGCCAGAGTGAGCAACACCGCAAGTTGGAGGAACAGCACCTCATATTCCGCTTGGGGAGTCTGCATCCTCTGGGCTTAAACATTGAATTTTCTCAATTCTGTTAACCCTGGCTGCCTCTTCCCCTTCCCACCTCTCACTCAGCCCTCGGGCCCTGGCACTCCTTCTCTCTCTATCTCTCTCCCACCCAAGTCACACTAGCTTCTCATTTTCACACCACAAACAGCTTACAATGGCCTGTTTCCTTTATCATCGATACTTTTTTGCATATCTTTCATTCATTGTTCTTTATCTCTTCACATCACCGTCTATATCTCTCGTTTCCCTAATCCCTGACCAGTCTGAAGAAGGGTCTCGACCCGAAACGTCGCCTATCTCCTTCGCTCCTTAGATGCTGCTGCACCCGCTGAGTTTCTCCAGCTTTTTGTGTAACACTAAAACAATTGTTTCTTTATCTTATGGACAATTTGCATGATTTTCCTCTATATGTAGATTCCATTGAAGCAATACCTAAGGTTTCAAAAAAGCTGTACATGGTATGCTGCAAACCCCTCTGATTGAGAACCTGGATGCAAGATGCACAAAGGACTAAGAACCTTTATTTCACAGAAGGGGGGCATTTGGCCTATGGTGTCCATGCCAGTCTAAAAAGAGCTACGCAATTTAATCTCACCTTGATCTGTACTCCATCCAGTGCTGTGACATGCTGAAATGTGGTGGCTGGACTCATGAGTAGTACTCAAACCTTGGCCTAGCTAGAATCATGCAGAGCCCTTGTGATCTTATATTTTACTTCGGAGTCACGTGAGTGACTACGTGAAGAACCCCGTACAGCCGTTCGGGCGTCATTGCGTCAGACGTTTTTCGTGCAGACAGCTGTGGAGCAGCGCAGCTCCTCCATGGTAAGTCTAAAAAAGTTGCAGGTAAGTGCTATTTTTCTTACCTGTTCTAGGTCTCTGCAGGAACCTCCGGGGTTTCTGCAGTGGATGTTCGCGATAGCCGACAAGGGAACCAGCCGAGGGCTTTGGGGGGGGAAACCCTGGTCCGACCGCGGAAGCGGAGAGCTGGGAAAGTCGGGTTCGCGATCGGAGTCACTGATAACGCGGTCAGTGACTCCACACGTTGGGTTCCCGGGTAGGGGAAACCCGAGAATAGTGCGGTTTTAGACCGCAGTAGTCCCTAGGGGATGGGGCTTAACGGACCTGAACGGTCTGCCTGGGTTCCCGGTGGAGGGGAAACCCGAGAATAGTGCGGTTTTAGACCGCAGTAGTCCCCAGGGGATGGGGCTTAGCGGACCTGAACGGTCAGCCTGGGTTCCCGGGGAGGGGAAACCCAAGCATATGCGGTTCTAGACCGCAGTAGTCCCCAGCACATGGGGTTAAAACTAACCTAAATGGTTAAGCTGGGTTCCCGGTGCAGGGGAAACCCAGGTATATGTGTGGTTCCCAGACCACAGTAGTCCCTAGGTAATGGGGTTAATTCACATAAATCATTAGCCTGCGTGCCATGAGGGTACCGTGAGTATCTATTTATATATATATATTATATTTATATGGATTCCTGGTGAGGGGAAATTCACCTATGGGGTTCTCAAGCTACAGTAATCCCCAGGATATGGGGACAACTGACAAAATAGTCAGTACAATTGGGAAAGTTGGGAGATTTCACCTCTAGGAATTAATTTAGAGAGCAGCACTTTTGGGTAGGGCTGCTTCATGGGAATGTCAAGTTATGGCAGTGCCAGCCTATGGGAAAGGCTGTGTCAGCAGTACCTTTGTTTAGGACTGCTAATGGGGATGCCAAGCTATGGTAGGCTCGCCTGATGGAGAGGCTGTGCCAGCAGTACCTTTGCTCAGGACTGCTCATGGGGATGCCAAGCTATGGCAGGCTAGCCTATTGGAGAGGCTGTGCCAGCAGCACCTTTGCTCAGGGCTGCTCATGGGGATACCAAACTATGGCAGGCTAGCCTATTGCAGAGGCGGTGCCAGCAGTACCTTTGCTCAGGACTGCTCTAAGGGAATGCCAAGTTATGGTAGGCTAGCCTATTGGAGAGGTTATGCCAGCAGCACCTTTGCTCAGGGCTGCTTGATGAGAATGCCAAATCTATGGCAAATACTGGGCTATGGGAAAGTCCAGGCCAGCAGCTACTTTGTTCAGGGCTGTTTCATGGGCACTAGGGGTACCTTGTTAGGGCTGCTTTATGGGGATAGCAGTTTAGTAGGGTATTCCCATTCACAGTGATCATGGGGGATGAGGAGGCATTGTTAGGATAAGGCAATATAACAGAATGATGACAAAAGTATTCAAAGAAAACTATACACAGTTTAAACGTGCTTGTGCTAAAATCCGCTGTCTAGTCTCAAACTATATTTGAGAAATTGGGCTCCTCTATCCAGTTAGATTAAGTCCTATCAAATAGATTTGTAGGATGTTGGGATTTGCTTTTAGGTATTCAATTGGCCATGATGCCGGCCTGGGCAACAGATTGCAGTCAATAAGACTTTGGTAACAGTTGTTGGTATAAAACAGTTCTAGTCGTTGGACTAATTGTTAAGTGCATAGATGCAATTCAGGTGTGTAAGTAGTGCAACAATTATTTTGTTAAATGGTTGATTAGTAAGTGCCATCTAGGTCATTGTTAACACCAGCTGAAATTAATAATGTCACGATGATGGACAAACAGTGTTCATTACTGCTCTAGTAGTTGTTAGGTAAACCTTTTATTCTATTGCAAATTGGTGCTAATGGCCTAAATGGGAAATGGTGTCAGCAGAGCTGTGTAGCAGGCCTGCTTTATGGCTCCCTCATGTAAGAGGTGAGCATGTGGGATTGGTATAGTTTAACGCCGAGTCTGAGGGTATAGCCATAGAGCATGCCCAAGAGATCGGGGCATGTGCCAGAGGTCTATGCCTGACAAGAAAGTTACCATCCCAAACACAATATGCAGTGAACACCGCTCTCAGGGGGACATTACATTTGGCTGCCGAATCCTCTATTCAGGTAAGACTTTTCCATAGGTGTAACCTGGAGGGTGAAGCACAAGCTATTGGAACAAGCAAGGTTTCATAGTTCTGGCAGCAATGCATCCCATGTCTTTTTTGGCAGTAGCGGTTCACTGAAGTTGCTGGCAGCATGAAAGCTGGCCAGAGGTTCCACGCACTGGACTTGTGCTACTCTACAATTAAGGGACCACTTGCAGTTTGGTAAGGTGTATACTTAGTTATACAGTACAAATGATTGAGACATTATCAGCTACTTTGAACGGTAAATGTAAAATGTACAATATTGGGTTTCAAGCAGGTTAGAATTGCACAGGTTCAGTATAAGGACCAAGATTGTCTTGTTAGACTGGCTCGGAAATCGGGCCACAGTTGCTATTTAAGGTAGTTACCAAGTAGCTGAAAGATCATCTCGAGTTTGGAGATGGAACAGATTTGCATGACTTGCCCAAAAAGTTCTGTTATTAGTATCAACTATTTATAGACTCTACGGGCATTGTATGGGCTATAGAGTGATTGGACAAATAAGCATATTGTCATGCTCATGTTCAGGTTGATGCATTGTGATGATGGCATATGTTAGTCACGAGGGTGCAATCGGTTAAAGAATCACTGGAATGGTTACATAATTTTGTTGCCACAGGAGAATCATCAAGTGTGGGTAATGGCAACACAGAGTTGGTGTTGAATCGCACTGTATTATGAAATTCTGGTTCAATGGAACACCTAATATGAATATATGTGTATACATATGTATGTTGGTTTCATGTTTATTTCACTGGTTGCAAAATAGTTGGCATAGCAGTGGCAAAAGATACATTCTCGCCAAAAAGGAGCAGGTGGGTCTTTTATGGCTACCTCCATTTTGTCTCATCACTCGAGGTTTCAAATAAAGTCATTAAGAGGCTTTAAGTTCTTATTGTGTGATTATGCAAATTGATTCCCGATTTGTTGCAAATAATTATATGACCTTATTGGTTATTTTAAACTTGAATTTGCTTGTTCAGCCTGAGGCTTCGGAAATCAGATGTTTCATGATAAACTCAAATTTATGTTCTGCAGGTCTAACAAACTGTCCTAAGGTTTGGGTTGTTACATCTATCCTTCTATGTGTTCAAAGAGTTTGCATAGCACCAAACGGCTATATTTTCTTTTCCAGGAGATGAAAGAGTTTGTTATGCTAATGTTCCATGAAAAATGGTATTGATTGCTAATGTTTCGAGTTCATGCTAAATGATTGTCTGTTAATTATAGAGTAATACGGCCATTAATTGGCTCAATGAGCTTCCTCATTGAATTGGCTGTAACGAACAAGACTCGCTGTCGGGTCCACACCGGTTATCAAGGGGTAGGATAGTTTCAACATAGGTCCCAGGACCAGTATAATGCCATATGCGATGTTGATATCTGTGAACACTATTTCACCAGGAGGCAGCAACTATATCCTTAAATTTGGCTGGAGTTTATTAGGTAGTTATCCTTCTGGCACTGGTTTAGTGCAGCAGGTTGTCGCAAAATAATTGTGATGGTACAGGATGATAATGTCTGTAAATTATAATATATAATATGTTATAAATACTTGAGCAGACCAGAAGGGGGTCAGGTCTCAAAATAGTCACAGGCATACCAGGGGACCTTTGATAAGGTAAGCACACATGTATACAACAATATGTCAAGGTCATCAGGAGCCTTGGAGTTCTGAACTAGCAATGTTGTTAGTCACAAAGAATTTGGGAGAACGTATTGTTCATGGCATTCCAGATGAGGAAAACGGAGTTGTGTTATGCACTAATGGATTCTGTTTCCAGATCTCATTCCACCAGGGCTGCTACAACATCAGCAGCAAGGGTATTTATGTTCCGCTGGGTCGCATTGTTGCGGCTGGAGTATGGTCCATCGAATGAATCTCCACACATCTGTAATGACCCATTGGTGAACCAGGAGTATTGTTAACTCTATTTATGTTCTGGTTATATGTTCCATCTGGGTGAGAGATGGAAATATTATTGTTTCATTTAAACAGCATCGGCATGTTTTACATCTATGTTATGACTGTATGCATTATGAATGTTTTCCCTTCATTTGTCAATGAAGCAGCTGTGGTTGTGTATCCTCGTTTCACACGGCATGAAATCACAGAGCTTTGAAGTCTTCACGTAGTCACTCACGTGACTCCGAAGTAAAATAGTAAGATTAAACGAGAACTTACCAGTTTGAAGTTTGATCTTTATTTTATGAGGAGTCGAGTTGAGGGACTACGTGCCCTCCGCTCCCAGCCCTCATAGATTTCATCTGGTAGTTCTAGTCTTTATCTTACATTATACTTCGGTTTGCTGTGATTTCACACCGTTGCTTTGAAGATTGACGCACGAACGGCTGTACGGGGTTCTTCACGTAGTCCCTCAACTCGACTCCTCATAAAATAAAGATCAAACTTCAAACTGGTAAGTTCTCGTTTAATCTTACTATTTTACTGCAGTTTAAGGCAGTCTTATACACTATCGACTGTGTGGGCAATTGTTCTATTTCTGCAAATTTTATCATGCCTTCTACACTTAGATCTAAAACATTAATATTTGTATTAAGTTAGGTTGAATCATACCCATGACACCATTCCAGTTACAAAATCACCTTTTGATTCATGCCAATGGGGGAATGTAGGATCAAATTTAACACTCATAAGGTCATAAGTAATAGGAGCAGAATTAGGCTATTCAGCCCATCAAGTCTACTCTGCCAATCAATCATGGTTGAACTATCTCTCCCTCCTAACCCCATTCTCCTGCCTTCTCCCCATAACCCCTGACACCTGTACTAATCAATAATCTATCCATCTCTGCTTTAAAAATATCCATTGACAGCCTGCACAGCCTTCTGTGGCAAATAATTACACAGATTAACCACCCTCATACTAAAGACATTCATTCTCATCTTCCCAAAGGAACGTACTTTAATTCTGACCTCTACTCCTGGACTCTCCCACTGGTGGAAAATCCTCTCCACATCCACTCTATCCAAGCCTTTCATTATTTGGTATGTTTCAATGAGGTCCCCCTCATTCTTCTTAACCCCAGCGAGTACAGGCCCAGTGCCATCAACCGCTCATCATCAGTTTAGTTTAGTTTAGTCTAGTTTAGTTTAGAGATACAGCGCAGAAATAGGCCCTTCGGCCCACCGAGTCCGCGCCGACCAGCGATCCCCGCACATTAACACTACCCTACACACGTTAGGGACAATTTTCACATTTATACCAAGCCAATTAAACTACAAACCTGTTCATCTTTGGAGTGTTGGTGGAAACCGAAGATCTCGGAGAAAAACCCACGCGGTCACGGGGACAATGTACAAACTCCATACAGACAGCACCCGCAGTCAGGATCGAACCTGGGTATTTGACACCGAAAACGCTATAAGGCAGCAACTTCACCGCTGCACCACCGTGCCACCCCAATAAGCTAACCCACTCATTCCTGGGATCATTCTCCTCTGGACCCTCTCCAGGGCCAGCACATCTTCTCTTCCAAGGTGAGTCTGGCATGACATGCAAGACCTTGTCAAAAGCCTTGTAAAGATATTAATTATTATAATTAGGAGCTCAAGTTTTCTAAATATGCGGTGTCACCTAATCCAATAAAGACACTTTTCTGAATATTGTATTCAGTGCGGTCCAATTTGGAGATAAGTTCTTACCTGGCTGAACTGGTGAAGCACTCTCGTAACTTCATTTGCATAAGCACACTCAGTATAATTCCCTTCTGTCCATTGTCCTGTCCTGTCACATTTACGCCAGGCTTTCCCCTGTCGGTGGTCTCCGTAATAAGGTACCGATGCAAATGGATACCGAATGCAAGCATAGTAGGCTGTGATACCTGCCAGTGTTCGAGGCCATCTGCAAGAACAAATAAGATGTATGAGAAAACGTTTATGTTATTAACACTTGGACAGCAATTATAGAAAGGACTGTTGAAATGAAGCAGATATGTTTTTTTTAATGCATCCTTTATATGTTTGCAAATTGAAGCGTTCAATAATTTCACTTACAAACTTTGGGTAAGGTAGTGTAATGCTAATATGACTCTGTTTCAGTGCAGTTTGGAAAATAGTTCTGGAGTTTGACAAGATGTTGCTTACTATCTCCCAGGTGCCAAACACTTTAACTCCCCTTCCCATTCCCACATTGACCTTTCTGGCCTGGGCCTCCTCCATTGTCAGAGTGAGACCAAACGTAAATTGGAGGAATAGCATCTCATATTTCGCTTGGGCAACTTACAGCCCAACTGTATGATATTTGATATCTCTAACTTCAAGTAACCCATGCATCCCCTCTCTCCCTCCCCGACCCTATTCATTGTACCAGTTTCACTGTTCTGGTGAGTTCCTCTGTCTGTTTACTCACTGTCACCTATCAGTGACCTATTGTGTGCCCCACATTTCCGTGATCATTGTTGCTTTTTACATATCTTCCATTCATTTCTCCAAAGTACCATCAATATCTCTTAATCCCCTTTCCCCTGACTCTTAGTCTGAGGAAGGGTCTCGAGAAACGTCACCAATTTATTTTCTTCAGAGATGCTAACTGACCCACTGAATTATTCCAACCTTTTGTGTCTGTTGCTTCCATTTGTCAGCCTTAGAAACTGCATGGGAAGGGTGGGAATTGGGGTAGGGGGGATTCTTTGATATGGCATTAGGGTGAAAGTATAGAGAACTTTGAAGGTGAAACTTGAGATCACAGCTTGATGAGCTCGAATATAAGAAGGGAAGTTGATCCAGCTTATTTCTACTCTGTGGCACTAGGAACAACATATCAAGATACCACATGGCAGATCATGTGAAATATACTCTTACACATTTATACATTGCTTCCTGCATTCTATCAAAAATGTGTCCATGCAAACATGTATATCATCAAATGCTATAATGATACATACTTTAAATTACACAATCGCCTCATTTATTTAAAGAGGCATATGTGCAATTATTAAGTTATTTAGTATCTTAGTTTCCACATTTGCAAAACTCTTTACTACGAGTTGTACTTAACATTTCTGAAGTGTCCACTTCAGCCACTGGTGAATCTAGTAACCATCTCTTCATGTAGGTCGCAAATGAAGAGTGTTTATTTTAGTACTTGAAGTATAACGGGTAAAGTGGATGAACATAGAGCCTGGATTAGTGCATGGAACTCTGATGTTGCTGTCATTATGGAGAATGGGTAGCAAGAGGGACATTGCCGGGTTCCAATGTTTCAAACATGATAGAAATGGGGGTAAAATAATTGCATTACTAATCAGGGAGAATATCATGGCAGAATTCAGAGAAAAAATACGGGTAGTCGAAGGTAGTCATAGATAGTCTTCATTATAGTCGAAGGGAGGTCGAAGGAGATCGAAGAAGGTCGTCTACACTCTCCACTATTCGGTGTCCAATTTTCCTGAAGTTAGTTGCAGCTAGTTGAAGCTGGTCTTCAACATAGTCGAAGGAGGTTGACGGAGGTCTTCTACATAGTCGAAGGAGGCCTTCAACATGTTATTTTTTCAAACTCTCCTAAACTCTTCTAAACTTGCCAATTAGGTTGCCTAAGTGGGACAGCCCCTTCACAGCATTTACAGCGCCAGAGATGGGTGTTCAATCCCGACTATGGGTGCTGTCTGTACGGAGTTTGTACGTTCTCCCTGTCACCTGTGTGGGTTTTTTATGAGAACTTCGGTTTCCTCCCACACTGCAAAGAAGTATGTTTGTAGGTTAATTGGCTTGGTATGAATGTTAACAACAAGTCCCTAGTGTAGGATAGCGTTAATGTGTGAGGATTGTTGGTCGGTGAGGATTCAGTGGGCCGAAGGGCATGTTTCCGTGCTGTATCTCTAAACTAAATTAAACTAAAATTTACTCAGACTTCCTCAGTGCAAAAGGCCTGGACAGGACAGAATTGTTGAGTGCATCGAGGAGGGATTCTTGAAACATATGTGAATAGCCTAACTCGAGAGGGACCACACTGTATTTTGTATTCGGTAATGAATCTGGCCAAGTCCCTGGTATTTGAGTAAAAGAGCATTTTGAGAATAGCAATCACAGTACCATAAGTTTTAAGATAGTTATGAATAAAGATAAATCTGGACCTTTGGGGGAAGTACTAATTTGGGGTAAGGCAGATTACAACATTACGCAGGAGTTAGATGGAGTAAATTAGGATTGTATCTGTTGTTACTCCAGCATTCTGTGTCTTTTTTTAAAAACAGCAAAGGTAGTTTATTGTTTCTAATTGTTGTATCTTCTCTTGCCACTGTTGCGTCCATGTTGTTCCTTTGTTTAGAAAGGGAAGTAGAGATAATTCAGGAAATTATAAACCCGCCAAAACAATATTGCACCACTCACGCATAGCCTCTAACTGCGCAGGCACTGCTCATTTCCCCTCATCGCTCAGCACTCCCTCCCCCTCTGCTTCAACCTCCCTCTTCTTTCCTCTCTCCTCCTCCCCTCTCCCAATCCCTCCTCTCCTTTTTCCTACCCTCAGTCACTCCCTCCCTCCCTCCCTCCATAAAAAGCAGCATCTGCACTTCCTTCCTCCACAGGTCATTCATTATTAGCTGTGGTTTAGATCCTGTTGACTTGACGAGTGTGTGTGTGTGTGTGTGTGTGTGTGTGTGTGTGTGTGTGTGTGTGTGTGTGTGTGTGTGTGTGTGTGTGTGTGTGTGTGTGTGTGTGTGTGTGTGTGTGTGTGTGTGTGTGTGTGTGTGTGTGTGTGTGTGTGTGTGTGTGTGTGTGTGTGTGTGTGTGTGTGTGTGTGTGTGTGTGTGTGTGTGTGTGTGTGTGTGTGTGTGTGTGTGTGTGTGTGTGTGTGTGTGTGTGTGTGTGTGTGTGTGTGTGTGTGTGTGTGTGTGTGTGTGTGTGTGTGTGTGTGTGTGTGTGTGTGTGTCTCTCTCTCTGCGTAAACTACTCGGCCACCCTGCAACCCGACTCTCCCTCCACCCCTCTGCCCACTCTGGCTCAGCCGCCGCTCGTCCCCTCCCCGTCCTGTCCGATTGCCCGCTGCTGCCATTCGTCCCGTCCCCACACTGCCTGCCCACTTGCTGCTGCCTCGCTGTAGCCGCCGGGCCTTGGGTGGGGGGGGGGGGGGAAAGGGTTGGATGGGGATGGAGTCGGTGTTCATCATGGTGGGGACCATGAGTTTAGATGAGCTGATGGAGAAGATCTCCTCTGAGAAGGCCATGAGGGTGAGTTACCGCAACGAGGGGAGAAGACAGAGGAGATGGGGGGAAGGGTAGACGGGACTGCCATTGCTGCAGAGGGCAGGCGGGGGAGAGGGGTAAGTGATAATGGAGAGAGAGACGGGATCAGGGCCTCCACTGAACAACTCCCCCGTGGTCGCCGCTGGTGGTGGGGGAAACGAAAGATAAGTTATTGTGAGGAGGGGAGAGAGGAGTTTGTGAGTGTGGCGGGACAGGCCACTGCCGGTGAGGCAGGAAGGGGCATTGACTGACAGAAGAGACCAATCTGCTTGGCGCTGACTGAAGGAATCTGCGCATCCAGGATTTTTAAACCTCAATGACTTTTACAATATACTACTGATCGGAATGAAACTTGTTGCACTCGCAGCACAGAAGAACAGTAAGTAGCCTGGCGAAAAATCATACCGCTATTGCGTACCGTTTTTGCACAAATAGAAAAACCGTGCAAGATCAGAGTTTTAGTTATTTACTAGACCAAGGGGGATCCGTCGGGTCCTGTCCCCTCAACGTGTAGTTGTGGTGGGGGGGGGGGGGGGGGCGCGGCATCACATACACACCTCCCTCCCACACTCACATACACTAACCACACCCCTTGATACTATATTAATATTATTCATTGGCTCCTTTTACCCTAACCTCACCCTATCCACTGACGCATACGGACATGGGGGAGAGGGGGGATGGAGGGGAGGGGGAAGGGAGAAGGGAGAAGGGACAGGGGGGAGGGGGAGGGGAGGAGATAGGGGGTTAGGTGGAGGGAGGGGGAGAGGGGGCGGGGGAGTGTGGGGAGAGGCTGGAGGGGGGAGTGTGGGGGGGAGTGGGGGGAGAGAGGGGGGGAATGGAGAGGAGGAGGGGCGGGGGAAGGGTGGAGAGAGGGGGGAAAGGGGGGGTCAAGTGGGGGAGGGAGGGATAGAGGGGGAGAGGGAGGGTGGATAAAGGAGGGGGAGGGGGATGGGGATGGGGAGAGCAGTAGAGAGGGGGGAGGGGAGAAGAGGGGGAGGGAGGTGGAGATGGGGAGTGGGGAGACAGAACGGGGAAGGGGAAGAGAGGAGGGGGTGAGGGGGGGAGGGAGGAGGGGGGAAGAGGGTGGTGACATCACTTGCTGTGCATGGAATATTGGGCAGTAGGCCACGAGGAGCAGAGCCATTGTGATGTAATCAGCGAGACCATCTTGTTTATTTACCAAGTTATTTGAATTTTTTGAACATTTTCATGAATAACTTGGGAAATTTTCAGATGAAGCGATTTTTCACATCATGGCGTAAATCTCTATCGGAATATGTAACAATTTCACTGTTAGTGCATCATGTTTTCGAGGAGATGTGAATCACAGACGAATGAACAAATACACAAATAAATACACACACATCCTGGATCAAAGTTTATATCAGAGTATATATATAAGTATAAAGATATATATATATATTTAATGACTTGGAGATAAATGTAGATAGTTTGCAAAGGACACACAAAATCGGTGGAGTTGCGGACAATATTTGATTTGATTTGATTTGATTTGATTTTATTATTTGTCATTCGAACCTCAGAGAGGCTCGAACGAAACTCCGTTTCTACATGCCATGCATAAATCATAAAAAAAAAATACACAGACAATTCAATTCACACAAACATCCATCACAGTGAATCTCATCCTCACTGTGATGGAAGGCAAAGTCTTCTCTCTCCCCCGCACCATCTCACTCCCGAGGTCGAAGCTGCAGGCGGGCGGTGTTAAGTTCCACGGCCTTTGAGGTAGCGCCGGGCGATGTACGGCCCCGTTCTAGGCCCAAAGGTCACAGTTGGAGCCCCCGGCGGGCGCTGGAATGTCCCGCGGCCATGAAAGCCGCGCCGGGCGATGTACGGCCCCCGCTCCAGGTCGCTCCAACCCCACGACACGAGCTGGAGATGTTGTGTTGCGGGAGCTCCGGAGAGCGGTCTCCCACCCGGACCCGCGAGCTCCCGATAGTCCACCGGTCTGCAGCTGGAGCTGAAGCTCCAGAGTCGGGCCGCAGCGGCGAGCCACCACCGCTCCCCACGCTCCGAGGCCAGCCAGCCCCATGACGGTGAGTCCGCAGCTCCGTGAATGGAACACCCAGGTCGTCTCGGTCGGAGGCCGCTCCATGGTGCTAGGCCCCAACAACAACGGAGACCCGACAGGGAAAAAGTCGGGTCTCCCGTGCAGGGAAGAGATTTAAAAGTTTCCCCCTCTTCCCCCCCCCCCCCCCCCACCCCCCACATATACACAGTTACAAATATTGCAAGGTTGTCAACAATACAAGCAAGTGTGGGGTATTGCACTTTGAGAAACTGAGTGTGAGGAGAAAGTATAGAGTTAATGGCAGAAGTCTTAACAGCATTGATGTACAGAGGGATCTTTGCATACAAGTCTACAACTCTGTGAAAGTGGCAAACACAAGTAATTAGAATGGTATAGAAGGCGTATGGTCTGCTTGCCTTCATTGGTCGAGGCATTGCGCATAGAGTCAGGAGGTCACATTGCAACTCTACTTATTGTGATATATATGGTCTCTGGTACATAGACACACTGAAATTATGTTTACATATTCTGTTGTGCTGCAGCAAGCAAGAATCTCATTGTCCTATCTGGGGCACATGACAATAAAACTCTCTTGACTCTTAAATCTTTGTTTAGGCTGTATTTGGAGTATTGCGTATTGTTACGGCCGTCCAATAAAGGACGGATGTGGAGGATGTGGTTTGGAATGGGCGCAGAAGACGTGCACAAAATGCTGCTGTATTAGAGTCTGTTAGTTCTAATGAGGTGTTATACAAACTGTGATTGTTTTCTCTGGAGCATTAGAAGTTGTACATGCAGACAGAGACTAGTTTAACATTGCATCATGTTCATCACAGATATTGCAAACCTTAGTGCCTTATCCTGTGCTGTACTGTTCCATGTTCTATTTTCTAAATACATTCAATCTTCACTATAGTGGTTGCATGAGCATAATCTATATACTTTTTGTAAACAGGAGAGTAAACAGGAGTCACACACACTATGTGATCCAAAATCATCTTTAATCAGCGCATAGACTTTAACAGCATAGAGGATCATTAGTTGTCAGAACATCCTAACTGCTGCTCGAACTGAGCAGTGCCGGAAGTAAGTGTTAGTATAAACGTTACAGTGGGGTGGGGTTAGTGATGCTACTTATATATGATTGGTTGACATGCATAACCAATCTACATCCTTCCCCCTAAAGATTAAGTGTAAAGGGCACCCATGCCATGGAGTTAAACATATTCGCCATATCTATACGGTGGTCTACTAACACGGCCCGAACGCATATGGAACAAACCCTCTCCCCCCTCTCCTGAAAGATTAGGTGGAGAGCCCGGAGGCGAGAATGGTATGGGAGAGGCTTGTGGTGACCGAAAGGGGGAACATGCAGGAGGGGAAACCCTGTGGTTAGTCACAACCACGGGATACGGAGGGGCATAAGGCATGCGGGGATGGGTAGAAGACACGGCAGCAAGCGGCTGGAACACGAGCGGTGGAGCATAGGGTCCGGCTGGTGGTGGACGTGGTTTCCCGCACAGCAAGCAAGTATTAGTATAAACGTTACAGTGGGATAGGGTTAGTGATGCTACTTATATATGATTGGTTGACATGCATAACCAATCTACATCCTTCCCCCTAAAACTCTGTGTATGTGTGTGTGTGTGGATGTGTGTGTGTTATTTTGCATGTGAAACGTATTTCCTCAAAAACCAGACGCAAAAACGCGGAGAATTTTACCATTTCGGTAGGGATTTAACTTATGAGTTCAGAAATCCACTCCTTGGTCAATTATTTCCCCAGATTTTTAATAAAATTGTTCACAAAACTAAATATTTAAAATCTAAATGGCGCTCACCAGCTGCTGACGTCACAATGCCCACATGCCGACCAATCCAGGCCCACCTGCATCCTAGCCCCGTCCCCCCGCAGCTGTGGATTAAGGGCGCAGAGATATCGAGAAAGTTCAGCAGAACAAAGATTCTACAGCTGCGTTCTGCTGTAGCTTCTTTGTTCTATAGATCTCGGGGCAGCGACTCCACACACGCTGAACTCCTCCCTCTCCACCCCTCCCTCTCTCTCCCCCTCCTTCTCCCTCCCCCTCTCCCCTCCTTCTCTCTCTACCCTCACTCTCTACCCCCCCCCCTCTCTAGACCCACCTGTGAGTTGGGGGCTATGCATCAGTAGATGATGGGATAAAAGGAGCACATTAATAATATTAATATATTAACAAGGGGGGTAGTTAACGTGTGTGCGGTGGGTAGTTAGTGTGTGTGTGGGGGGGGGGGGGTGGTTAATGTGCGTGACGCCGCATGCCGCCCCCCCCCTCCTCCTCAACCCCACTTGGTCTAGTTACCTCTATAATTCTGAATAAACTCAATGCAGTTCACACTTTACATTAATCTTTGCACAAATATCTAATATTCCAATTAATAAGTAAATCAAATAAGTACATGCTGTTTTGGCCCAGAGCTGCATACCATGAACTCAGTGGTAAGAATCTGATCTGGTTGCCTTTCAGCATTCTCTGTTTCTTTGTTCTCTTCCATCCCAATTCCCCATTCATGTCTTAAATTGCTAAACCATGCATCTCCTCTTTTCCTTCCCTCTTGAGCTTTTATAGTGAATTTACACACTGATTTTCATTGAGTTCTGCAATTACCATCCACCACTTACATCCCTACTGTCCTGAAGTTATGTCGCACTGTTTGCTTTGTTTGAGTCATTGCCTGATTCTGAAGGCAACTACTGAGGTTTAATTTTTCTTATTACTTCTTTCGTTGAATAAGAGTTCTCAATCTAAAATTGCCTGAGCAACAGCAACCAAGCATTATGACAACCACTTTAAATGATAGACACACATTATTACCCATATTCTCTTTAGCTTTTATCCTTGTGTGTCTCTTGTTTGCTCTAACATCACTAAATGCTTTCTCACCAGGCATCGGAATATGGACTTTTTTTCAATCCTGTAACCAGCAACGCTTCCATTCCTTGACTCAAAGATGTTTTTAGATTGACATATTCTCGTTTGCTCTGTTTTTGTAACCAGTGCTGTTCATTTCTGCTTATTTAAGGGACAATGTAAGTGCATTGAAAGCGGTTCAGAGATTACTTATGGGCCTGTCCCACTTAGGCGATTTTACGGGCGACTGCCGGTGAGTGTCAAGAGTGGAACACACACAAACACATCGCTTCCTTCACCAACCCGTTATATAGGCGGGGGACTGGGCAATCAGGGGGAGGCGCTGTCTGAGTGCAATTCACATGGTGCGAAGCCAAGGTGATACAGACACACCGCGATGAACAGGAAGGTTGTCGCTGTAATTAAGACGGCTAGTGTATGGTAAGTCCTTTAAAAGAGGGGGAAGAAGGGGGAAGAAGGAAGGAGAAGGAGGGAGAATGAGTGGAGACAACATTTAAGAAGCCAGACAACTTTTAAGAAGCCAGAGATACACGGTTGTGAAGCTCGGTGGACATTTAATATTACCGGTCGGTTATCCTTGGTACTGAAAACTACTGCCCGGCAACCACCCGCGAACATGTGACGACCATGTGGCGACCGCATAGTCTCTTGCAGTCGTCTAAAACGTCGCCTAAGTGGGACAGGCCCATTACTAGACTATTACAGAAGTGAGTGGGTTTTATGATGAAAGGTTGAACAAACTGGGGTTTTAGCCAGTGGAATTTATAAAAGTGAGTGACAACCCATTTGAAACATTTAAGATTCTGAGGGGTCTTGACAGAGTGGATATGGAGAAAGAGTTATATCTTGTTCTTGGATCAATTCACTTTGTTGGATCAATTCACTTTGATGAGGAAAAACCTTTTCACACAGAGGGTTGTGAATCTGTGGAATTCTCTGCCTCACAAGGCAGTAGAGGCCAATTCTCTGGATGCTATCAAGAGAGAGTTAGATGGAGCTCTTAAGGATAGCGGAGTCAAGGGATATGGGGAGAAGGCAGGAACGGGATACTAATTGTGGATGATCAGCCATGATCACAGTGAATGGCAGTGCTGGCTCAAAGGGCCAAATGACCTACCCCTGCACCTATTGTCTATTGTCTATTGAAACTATTTTCTGAAACCTTTCCAAATGATATTTGCTCCTATCTGTCTTAACGAAATAAAAAAAATTCAACCTATGATTTTTTCATAATAATAAACTTGAATTTGAGCAATGAGTTAATGTAGTTTGCTAAATTGGACAGGTGCACAGATAGGAAAGGTTTAGAAGTATATGGGCCAAACGTCGGCAAATAGGATGAATGTAGATGGGCATGTTGGTCAACATGGACGAGTTGGGCCAGAGGGCCTGTGTGGCTCTGTGCTGGAACTCATTCTGATTAAAGTCATATTTTCTATCTGATTTTTGCAATACACCTTTCATCATTTGACCTGCTGCTTTACAAATTCTCATCTCTCTTTTACCACCTCGAATAGCATTGTAGTCATCGACTCACTGTTTCATGTAACCAGCACATCCATTCTGTAGCCTGTAATCATTGTCTGCAAGTGTTTGCTCGCTGTCTGCTCAGATGTTGCCTATACACTCTGGTGTGTGAGGGATTTGAATCATCTTGCTGCCAAGGCTACGATCCTTTCAAAAACACAGTCTCTCAGTCTGCGTGTCCTCGTGCTGTCTACTCCGGTGATCGATGGTGCATGCTGATAACCCATAACCATGATGGATACAACCTTCCACCTTATACACGATGCAGATACCATCTTGGACTATCTCAATGGAAAGTAGTATAAATTAACTAGATACGTATCATGTCCCATCACATAATGACTCGCTGTGTTGTGTCTACATTTCATTCAAATACACACAATAAAGTGATTGTCTCATCTTTATCATTCTTTTCAGTTCTAACCTCTGACGATGCTGGGGCTTTGCAGTGAGTAGTCGAGGGGTTACATCTGTTGAAATGGGCAATGGGTGGGAAATGCAGCATAAATCTACTGAAGTCTGGATTCAGCCATCATTTTGGGCAATGATCGGGAAACCCCTGCCAAAGTAGGCTTGTAATTATACAATGTTAATCACACATACTGGCCAACTGAGTAGAAGTGAGTCAGAGCTCTTTAAATCTGCCAGTGAAAGAGAGAGGAGAGCGGTATTGGACTATCATTAGACTATCCTTGATCTACTTTGCTGGCTTTACATAGCGCTAAACGATATTCCCTATCATGTATCTGCACACTGTAAATGGCTCAATCATGTGTTGTCTTAGCAAAAGGATTTGAGTATTGGAGCAGGGAGGTTCTACTTCAGTTGTACAGGGTCTTGGTGAGACCACACCTGGAATATTGCGTGCAGTTTTGGTCTCCAAATCTGAGGAAGGACATTATTGCCATAGAGGGAGTGCAGAGAAGGTTCACCAGACTGATTCCTGGGATGACAGGACTGTCTTATGAAGAAAGACTGGATAGACTCGGTTTATACTCTCTAGAATTTAGGAGATTGTGAGGGGATCTTATAGAAACTTACAAAATTCTTAAGGGGTTGGACAGGCTAGATGCAGGAAGATTGTTCCCGATGTTGGGGAAGTCCAGGACAAGGGGTCACAGCTTAAGGATATGGGGGAAATCCTTTAAGACTGAGATGAGAAAGATTTTTTTCACACAGAGAAACTCTCTGGAACTCTCTGCCACAGAGGGTAGTTGAGGCCAGTTCATTGGCTATATTTAAGAGGGAGTTAGATGTGGCCCTTGTGGTTAAGGGGATAAGAGGGTATGGAGAGAAGGCAGGTACGGGATACTGAGTTGGATGATCAGCCATGATCATATTGAATGGCGGTGCAGGCTCGAAGGGCTGAATGGCCTACTCCTGCACCTAATTTCTATGTTTCTATGTTTCTATGTCTTTCTGCTCACTGGATAGCACTCAACAAAAGCTTTTCACTGTACCTCAGTACACGTGACAATAACCTAAACTAAACTGAACTGGATGTGAATTGAGAAGGTGATTATGTGATCAAAGCAGTTCCCATGGCAGATGTTGTAAAGCTTTTGTTTGCAGTGGTTTTATTGGTTCTTTCCTTAACATACTCTGGAGGACATTTTGAGAGGATTAATGCAATTTGTCTTGCTTTGTTCTACATTTTTGAATCTGCCGACATCCTTGCATCATTTAGCAGGTGCCCTGCACTTGAATATGTACAGTACATTTTAGTTTATTGTCACATGTATCGAGCAACAGTGGAAAGCTTTTGTCGCATGTTATCCAGCCAGCAGAAAGACAATACATGTTTACAATCGAGTCATTTACTGTGCATATATATGTGATAAGGGAATAATGTTTGGTGCAAGGTAAAGCACGCAAAGTCTGCTCAAGGATAGTCTGAGGCTCACTAAAGAGGTAGAAAGTAGCTCAGGATTACTCTCTGATTGTGGTAGGATGATTCAGTTGCCTGATATCAGCTTGAAATAAACTGTCGCTGAATCTGGTGGTGTGCATTTTCACACTTTTATACCTTTTGCCTGATGGGAGAGGGAAGAAGTGGGAGTGGCCAGGGTGCGACTCGTCCTTGAATATGCTGCTGGCCTTGCCGACACAACGTGAGGTATTAGTGGGATCTATGGTTTGTGTGATGTTTCCACAATTCGCTGCAATTGCTTGCGGTCCTGGACTATACAGTAGCCCCCAGCTGAGCCACAGGGCACACAGCCACAGGACAGCAACTGCAAGATTTTTATGATTCATTTCCAGGATCAGAGTATCATTAGCAAAACCAGTATTTATTGCCAAACACTAGCTGCCTTTGAGAAACTAGCGTAAGCTTTCTTCTATAGTCCTATTGGTAAAAATACTTGTGAAATGCTATTGTCAAGGAGCTCCCACATCTAAACCATAGAACTGGTGATATTTTTTCAAATTTATAATGGTGTTTTATTAGAAGCGCAAATTGCTCCCATGAATCTACTGTCTTTATTCTTCCTGGTAAGTCGAAAGTAATCCAATCAACTTCCTGACTTATGCCTTGTGATTGATGTAAATGCCTTGGAGTATCAGAAGGTGAGCCTTCACTGCAGGATGTTCAGTTTCTACCCATGTTACTGATTTGACTTAATCTTTATGTTGCGGTCAAAAGTGACTCCTAGGATATTGATGATGGCTAATTCAGCAATGATAATGCCACTGAATGCCAATGGGTGGCACGGTGGCGTAGCGATAGAGCTGGTATAAATGTAAAAAATAGTTTGTTGTGTGTGTAGGTAGTGTTAATGTGCGGGGATCTCTGGTCGGCGCAGACCCGGTGGACCAAAGCGTCTGTTTGCGCAGTGTATCTCTAAACTAAACTAAACAATGGTCAGAGACTTTTTCTTGTAGCAGATGGTTATTGCCTGGCACTGCTGTGGTGCAAAAGTCATCTAGGCTTTGCTGTACCCTGAACTGCGAATGAACTAAAAAATGTACTTTAGATATTGTAATAATTTTGTCAGTGTTTCAGAATAGCAGTGTCTTGAGAGACAGTTTATCACACCAGGTAGTGGCAGATAACTTCAAGGACTTAAATATGGAAATGGTTGAGAACTGCAAGAAAAACCTGCTTCAGATCTCATTCTTACTATCGGTAGCCTCGCACCTTTACCTGCGATCCAAACCATAGCCCTGATGCCCAATAAACCTCATCCCAAATAAAGGTGATCCCAAATAAGCCTGTTTCTGCCTGTCACTGCAAAACCAGTCAGCTAATCATACATCCACTAACTGGGATTTGCCAATACAAGATGTTGAAGATCACATCAAGCTCCCCACTCTTTATTCCACATGCCTTCAATCCCTCAAAAACAATCTTCTACCTCCACTGGTCCAAAGCTGCCAAGCCATCGCTATTAGACACACAATGCTGGAGTAACTCAGCAGGACAGGCAGCGTCTTTGGGGAGAAGGAATGGGTGATGTTTCGGGTCGAGCCCCACCTTCTCGATCCGAAGAGTCACCCATTCCTTCCCTCAAGAGATGCTGCCTGTCCCGCTGAGTTACTCCACCATTTTGTGCCTATCTTCGTTGTAAACCAGCATCTGCAGTTCCTTCCTGCAGTAAGCCATCGTTGTACTTGTTTCTCCTTCTGACAATTGTATGCAGACCACTTTAGAGATCATTCATCCCTGACCACCTGCCCCTTGCCCCGACATGTCCCTCTACAGTCACCTCCACCTGGCAGAATAGGTTGCAGACTTGTTCTTATGTGAATTATGCCAGTGCTTGCACGATGGCCGATGTGACATCCAATGGAGGATCCATAAACTAGGGACACTTTTGTTACATTCAGTATCCGTCTGCCTCTTCTCTTTTACATCATCAGCAATCCAGGTTTCATCAATTCCAACATGACTTTAAATATCCAAACTGGTTAATGAATGGACATTATCAATTTGTTTGTTTTACCTAATTGGTTGGAAAACCTAATAGACAAAACAGATGAAGCATCACCAGCAGATATGCTGCCAAATTAAAATGTAAAAAATATATATATATATATATAATTTGACAGCATATATATAGGTATATCTATATCTATGTATCTATATATACACACAGAAATATATACATATACATCATTTATTTATTTAATCTGCCAATATTCTTCCTTCATCATTTCCTTCCACCTTAACTAACATTCTCACTTCTTTACTACTGTTAAAAATGCTTTCAAGTGGATTGGTGACCTTCAAGCTATACGTTTTTTTTAACCCTCCGAGGCTCGCAACATATTAAACCTATGCTAGTGTAATTTACAGTACAGTAGCCACGTTTAAAATCACGGGTTCCCCCAGCAACCATCTCCAGCTCAGATCAATTATAATTTCCTTTCTTAGATAAATTTCAGGCCGTTCATTTGGTAAATATTTCCCAATCTATTTGACTTATTCTATATTTTCCTGCAGCTTGCTGTCTTTGACCTTTCATGTTGATTTAAACAAAAAAGTAATTTTTGTTGCACTGTCAGTTTTTTCCAATCATCTCACAATCATCAAGTGAGCACTTTTGCTAAGATTATCAAGTGCATTGCAGCATGCTCCCTGCTGTTATAATTAGCTTATTTTCCAGTAAATTGCCTGTAACTGTCATTTTATGTGTGTGATATCCAGAATAATGGTTTTACTTTGATCCTGTTGAAGATTCACATATTCCTACCATTATTTCTTCCTCATTCTTTCATATAATTTCTGTGTGGCTGAATGGTATGCACAAATATGTAACAACTTTTCAGTGCCAGAATATATCAGTTAACTCTTGTACTTTACCATCCACTATTGACTCACCACCCTGTCAAAGTGATGATTGCATTTCATTTTCCCTGGACAGAGAGGATTGGTGAGAGGGAACTGTGAGGATTGAAGATTTCCTCAGGTGGAAGGTTGTGGTTGAACACCACACATCTTAAATTGGAGTTGCACGGTCACATGCAAATAGACTCTTGTCCATGCCAACCAAGATACTGTGTGTCATCTAAGCTTAGTTCAATTTACCTGTGCCATATGCCTTGCAACCTCTTTCATCCATGTGCCTGTCAAAATGTCATTTAAATGTCATTATCAGAACTGCCTCAACCACCTCCTTTGGCAGCTCATACAATATATTCCACCCTTTGTGTGAATAGTTGAATATTAACTGCACAGAAGACTTTTTTGTTTTCAAATTCATGCTGATTCTCTGCAAGATATACTGTAAATCCACCCCTGTAATTTTCTCACAGCCAGTATTTTTTCCCTTCAAGTACTGATCCGATTCTCTATCGAAAGGCATCATTGAATCTCTCTCCAATAAGCCCTTGAGCAATGTATTCTATCCATTAACCACTTGCTACATAAAAACATAATTCTGCATATCGCTTTATCTTCTTCTGTCAATTACCTAAAATTTGAGCCATTTTGTTCTCTTTCTATTTTGCATAGAATCCTCATAACTTCAAACATTTCTTTAATCATAATTCAGGTAAATCATCTGAACTCTAAGGATAACATCCTCAGCTTCTCCCGCCTTTCATCAAAGTCTTTCATCCCCAAAGCCGTTCGTGTAACTATTTTCTGTTCTCTCCCCCACACAATCACAACATTAATTTAGTTTAGTTTAGATCAGAGAACAGCGCGGAAACAGGCCCTTTGGCCAATCGAGTCCACGCCAACCAGTGATTCCCACACATTAACACTATCCTACACACACACACCAGGAAAGATTTCCAATTTTACCAAGCCAACTTACAAACCTGTACGTCTTTGGAGTGTGGGAGGAAACCGGAGCTCCCGGGGAAAACCCTCGCAGATCACGGGGAAAATGTAGAAACTCCGTGCAGCCAAGCACCCATAATCTGGATCGAACCCTGGCACTGTAAGGCAACAGATCTACTGCAGCACCACTGTGCCGCCCTCTAGGTGATAAGCAAAACTGGAGTCTCAAACACTGAATCTGTTTTACAGGCTCAAAATATCTCTACCATTCCCCATCAGGATGGCCTTGGGCCTCTATTTTTTTTAGTCAAACATAAATCCAACCAGTTCTCTCTACTAATTTTCTTCTACATGTGGCGGAACTTGTGCTCACCCTTAATAACCTCTCATTTGGTTGCACCACTTTTAATAAATAAAAAGCATAGCCCTTCTTTGGCATCTTCCCAGCATCCCTTGTTACAAATCTATTCTGGCACCACTCCTCAACTCTTTCTCAGCTGTATTGATAACTGCATTGGCGCTCCCTCATGTACCCATGGAGAACTTCTCAATTTTAAATTTACCATTAGCATCCAACCTGCCCTCAAATTCAGTGGGACCATTTCCGACACCTCTCCCCTCTTTCATGATCTCTCTGTCTCCATCTCAGAGGACAAATCATACACTGATATCTACCACAAATCGAACTCCCACTGCTACCCCGACTAACCTCCTCACATCCTGTCTTTGTAAGATTCCATCTCTTCCACCCAGTTTTTCTGCCACTGCCGCAGCTGTTTTGCAGACAAGACCTTCCACTCCACAGCATTGGAGATGTCCTCCTTCTTTAGGGAACGGGAATATCCCCTAGTGTAATTGATGGTTGCCCTGACCAGCATCTCTTCCATTTCCCTCACATCTGCTCTCACCGTGTCTTTCCCCCAGAGATAAGAGGGACAAAGTCCCCATGGTCCTCACTTTTCACCCCACCAACTCTTTGCCTTCAGCACATCATTCTTCAACGTTTCTGCCAGCTAGAACACGATCCCAGCACCCATCAAATTTTCGCCTCACCACCCCTTTCTGCTTTCGACAGGGACCACCTTTGTGATCCCTAGTCCACTAAACAAGCATCTTTCCCTGCAATATCTTTCCCTCCATCTCCACACTCACCACCATCCAGGGACCCAAACAGCTTTTCCAGGTCAGGCGGAGATTCCCAGGGACCTCTTCTCACCTTGACTATTGCATTAGGTTCCTTCGATGTGACCTCCCCCACATCAGTAATATAAGGCGCAGACTAGGCAACTGTTTTGCCGAGCATCTCGGCACCATGTCTGCCATAGCCCTCTCTCTACAATTTCCCCCTCCTTTCCCACTGACCTGTCTGTCCTAGGCCTCCTCCACGGCCAGGGTGAGGCTACAGGCAAACTTGAGGAACATCATTTCATCTACTGCATTGGTAGCCTGCAACCCGATGGCATGAACGTTGAATTCGCTAATTTCAGTTAACTTGCTCCTCCTCATCCCTCTATCCCCCCGAACCTTACCATGTATATATTTCTATTGCACAGCATCCCACTCCCTTTCAACCTACTTCTTCTCCACCCTCTTTATCTGCCCATTGTCCACATATCTTCCCATCAGATCCCAACCCCCATTATTCCCATCTGCCCACCCCACCTCTATTACTTGGTCCCATACCCACCTTCCTTTCCCATCAGATCCCATAACCTGCAGCCCTTGGTCCCCTCTGCAAATTACATCCCAGTCTCCGTTGTTTTCTCCATTCCTCTCTCCCCCACCTGACTCCAACCCATCAATCCACTCCTCCTCACCTGGATCTACCTATCCTGTGCCAGATTTTGCCTCTTGCCCCTTACCCCCTCCTCCTTTTCTCCAATTCACGCTTTCCATCTTAGAAATGTACTTCAACCAGTAGTGTTTCCATAACTGCATGTCTACATGATGTGTGACAACACTAAGGCATGCTGAGCATAGCCTGGTGACCTGGCAGTAGTAACTTTGCCATCAGCACTGAGATGACAGTAGGGCAGTCGGTTCCAAGGGGTAGGATGTGCAAGTTGAATGGAGGAGATGTTATGAGACACCCTTGGGTATGAGGTATAGATCATGTACCTGTCTACCTGTAAGCGTAATTTCCCATTCATCTCACTGTCCTAACCTACCTCATTGAAACCTACCAAATAGTGAATGGCTTCAATAGAGTGGATGTGGAGAGCATGTTTCCACTAGTGGCAGCGTCTAGGACCAGAGGTCATAGCCTCAGATTTAAATATTGTTTCTTTAAGATGAGGAGGAATTTCTTTGGTCAGAGGGTGGTGAATCTGGGGAAATGTTTGCCACAGAAGGTTGTGAAGGCCATCAAGGGTTACTTTTAAGGCATTCTTGATTAGTACAGATGTCAGAGTTTATGGGGAGAAGGCAAAATGGAGTTAGGAGGGAGATAGATCCGCCATGCTTGAATGGCAGGGTTGACTTGATGGGCCGAAAGGCCTAATTCTGCCCCTATCATTTATGACCTTAACTTTCTGTCCCTGGCAGTCTGTAACAACATTTTCTAGGTCGCAAAACTAAAATGAAAACCAGAACAAAATAAATATTCCATATCAAATGTATACAGCAAACTGCCAGTGTGCTTCATCAATAACTAAATACCATTGTGCATTCAACTATTACTTTTCTTCCATGCGGTGTTTCCATTTTCAATACACCATTGGTGTTTCGCACGTTGGCTGGTGGAAGGGTTGATATATATTTTAGTGAAGGTGATTGCAGATGGCTCTGGACGTTTCATTTGCACCTTTTTTCACCATGTCCAGGAGCTGTTAGAGTAGCTGGCAAGAGCAAAGATGTTTGAAACCTGCTCTTCTGAACACGGGTGTCAGTCTTGACTCAGTGGGTGTAGTCTCACCTCTGATTCAGAAGGTCGCAAACTCACAGGCAACTAATTCCAGTCCAACCATCAGAAATTATAGAAGTTGTCTTAGTAGTGGCACCAAGCAACACTTACTCATGCAGACCGAGCGGAGGTGTTCGGCGAAACGATCGCCAAGCCTTCGCTTGGTCTCACTGATGTAGATCAGCTGACATCTAGAGCAGCGGATCCATCCGCTACTCCCAATTCCTCCGTCTACGCCGCATCTGCTCCCAGGATGAGGTTTTTCCACACCAGGGCATCGGCAATGTCCTCATTCTTCAGGGAACGGGGTGTTCCCCTCCCCTACTATAGATGACGCTCTCACCAGGGTCTCTTCAATACCCCGCAACACTGCTCTCTCACCCCATCCCCCCCACTCGGAACAAGGGCAGAGTTCCCCTAGTCCTCACCTTCCACCCCACTAGCCGTCACATACAACAAATCAGTCTGAAGAAGTGTCTCGACCCGAAACGTCGCCTATTCCTTCTCTCCATAGATGCTGCCTCACCTGCTGAGTTTCTCCAGCATTTTTGTCTACCTACTGACCGAGGTGCCAGATGCTACACTAAGCTATATCTTGCCTTGAGATCAAGGGCACTTAGTTGGTCTTTACTTACCCCTGGAATTCAAGCTCTTTGCTCCATATTTGTCCCAAAGCTGTGATCAGGACTGGAGTAATATGGTCCCAGCAAAACTCAAACTGGATCCTGGTGAGGAGGTGAGTGAGAAGGTAGACAAAAGTGCTGGAGAAACCCAGCAGGTGCGGCAGCATCTATGGAGCGAATGAAATAGGCAATGTTTCAGGCCGAAAACCTTCTTCAGACTGATGCCGGGTGGGGCGGTGGGGGGGGGGGGGGGAAGAAGAGGGAAGAGGCGGAGCCAGAGGGCTGAGGGAGAGCTGAGAAGGGGAGGAGACAGCAAGAGCTACTGGAAATTGGAGCAGTCAATGTTCAAGCCGCTGGTGTGCAGACTGCCCAAGCGGAATATGAGGTGCTGCTCTGCCAATTTCTGTGGTGCTCACTCTGGCCATGGAGAAGGCCCAGGACAGAGAGGTCAGTTTCGGAATGGGAGGGGGAGTTGAAGTGCTGAACCACAGGGAGATCAGGTTGGCTAATGCCAAGCCTACGCTTGGTCTTACCGATGTAGATCAGCTGACATCTAGAGCAGTGGATGCAATAGATGAGGTTGGAGGAGGTGCAGGTGAACCTCTGTCACACCTGGAACGACTGCTTGGGTCCTTGAATGGAGTCGAGGAGGGAGGTAAAGCGGCAAGTGTAGCATCTCCTGCGGTTGCAAGAGAAAGTGCCCGGGGAGGGGATGGTTTGGTAGTGAATCAGATGCATTTTTACTTCCTGGTGGCCTGAGACTCCCACAAAGACACCATTTTAACAGCACTGACATATTTCCCATTGCTACACTCTGCCTGAGCAATTGTTCATGCTGTAATGTTTCTTAAACAGAGTATATCACCTTCATAATTTCTTAAAGCAAGGACAATCCCTTCAGACTATAAGAAATAGGAAGATGAGTAGGCCATTCAGCTCTGCCTTTCAACAAGTTCATGGGTGATGTCATGCTTCCCAAGTGCGGATTAAAAGACGACCTCAGTCTTGAATATATTGATGGATTCATTCTTACCAGTTTCTGTGGAAGGGAATTCCAAAGATTCACAGAGAACACATTCTTCCACGTCTCGCTTTAAAATAGATATCCCTTTGTTCTGAGACTATACCCTCTGGCCCTTGGATCAAGCATGAATGACAATATCCTCCCAGCATTTTTTCATGTCAAAACTCTTAAGAGACCTACGTATGTTTCAATAAGATCATCTCTCATTCTTCTGAACTCTGAGAATTACAGATCCAACTTGTTCAACCATTGCTAGGCAAATCCTCTATTGCTTTCATCATCCTCATGAACCTTCTCTGAAATGCCTTCAAAGAGAATATATATTTCCTTAAATAAGACGGCCATAATTCTATATGCGGTCTAACTAGTGTCTTGCACAATTTATAGCTAGACTTCCCAATTTAATTTCCCAATCCTTAGAAATAAAAGCCAGCATTCCATTTTTGACAATTAGCTGCTGCACCTTTACACTACCTTGCTGTGTTTCATTTTTGAGTGCTCGTAAATCACAATGTGCTGCATATTTCCTTGGTGTGCATTCCTACATATCGGCGAGACCAAGCACAGACTGGACACCTACGCGCAGTCCGCTCAGGCCTACGCTATGTCCCTGTTGCCAAACATTTTATCACACCCTTTCAATTCCCACACTGACCTTTCTATCCTGTTACAACCACAAACGTAAATGTATTTTATTGGGATTTTATGTGATAGACCAACACAAAGTGGCGCATAATTGTGAAGTGGAAGGAAAATGATATATGGTTTTCAAATTTTTTTACAAATAAAAAACTGACAAGTGTGGCGTGCAAAGTTATTCAGCTCCCTTTACTCTGATACCCCTAAATAAAATCCAGTGCAATCAATTGCCTTCAGAAGTCACCTAATAGAGTCCACTTGTGTGTAATCTGATCTCAGTATAAATACAGCTGTTCTGTGAAGGCCTCAGAGGTTTGTTGGAGAACATTAGTGAACAAACAGCATCATGAAGCCCAAGGAACACACCAGATAGGTCAGGGATAAAGTTGTGGAGAAGTTTAAAGCAGGGTTAGGTTATAAAAAAATATCCCAGGCTTTGAACATCTCATGGAGCACTGTTCAATCCATCATTCGAAAATGGAAAGTGTATGGCACATACCAAACCTACCAAGACATGGCCGTCCACCTAAACTGACAGGCCATGCAAGGAGATCATTGATCAGAGAAGCAGCCAAGAGGCCCATGGTAACTCTGGAGGAGCTGCAGAGATCCACTGTTCAGGTGGGAGAATCTGTCCACAGGACAACTATTAGTTGTGCACTCCACAAATCGGGCCTTTTATGGAAGAGTGGCAAGAAGAAAGCCATTGTTGAAACAAAGCCATAAGAAGTCCCGTTTGCAGTTTGCCACAAACCATGTGGGGGACACAGCAAACATGTGGAGGAAGGTGCTCTGGTCTGATCACACCAAAATTGAAGTTTTTGGCCTAAATGCAAAACGTTATGTGTGGCGGAAAACTAACACTGCACATCACCCTGAACACACCATCCCCATTGTGAAATATGGTGGTGGCAGCATCATGCTGTGGGGATGCTTTTCTTCAGCAGGGACAGGGAAGCTGGTCAGAGTTGATGGGAAGATGGATGGAGCCAAATACAGGGCAATCTTGGAAGAAAACCTGTTAGAGTCTGCAAAAGGCTTGTGACTGGGGCAGAGGTTCACCTTCCAGCAGGACAACGACCCTAAACATAGAGCCAATTCTACAATGGAATGGTTTAGATCAAAGCATATTCATGTGTTAGAATGGCCCAGTCAAAGTCCAGACCTAAATCCAATTGAGAATCTCTGGCAAGACTTGAAAATTGCTATTCACAGATGCTCTCCATCCAATCTGACTGAGCTTGAGCTATTTTGCAAAGACGAATGGGCAAAAATTTCAGTCTCTAGATGTGCAAAGCTGGTAGACTTGCAGCTGTAATTGCAGCGAAAGGTGGTTCTACAAAGTATTGACTCAGGGGGGCCGAATACCTTTGCACACCACACTTTTCGTTTTTTTATTTGTAATAAAATTTGGAAACCATGTATCATTTTCCTTCCACTTCACAATTATGCACCACTTTGTGTTGGTCTATCACATAAAATCCCAATAAAATACATTTACGTTTGTGGTTGTAACGTGACAAAATGTGGAAATGTTCAAGGTGTATGAAAACATTTGCAAGCCACTGTATATGCTGAGTACAGATGGAAGAGTACATGTTATTTTTGTTTTGTCAGCGAATATGCATTAAGGTCAATAACTTACACATTTATTTTGCTTTACAAAGAGTAGGCAGGGGTACTATAGCTTCAGACCCAAGTCCTGAAATGCCAAAGCGATACATCGCTAGTTCAATAAAACTGCTGAACTCAATCAATAAATTGGGTTTGTAACAAACTAGTCACATCTGCAACTTTGCCTGGAAAACCCTGCCTTTGTTAATGAAGCAGGACACACACGTTTGTTTGCATTTTTGGAATGGGAAGTGATTAGCAACTGCAAACGTACACGGCAATTCGTATTGCAATCATATCATGGTGCCACGTACCTGAACACGCCTTTGTTGTTGGTGATGCGCTCGGCAGAACAGTATGGTGCAGCAATTTCCAGTGCCACAATCTCCACCTTCTTCGTGCTGTTTCCTCGGGAGGTAGTGATAAAGCACTCCCATTCTCCTGAAGCAGCTACATCAATGTTCGACAGGATCAGCTCACTTAATAAACAAAAAAAAAGATACCATGATGACCTTGTCATTTGGAGACATTAGGGTGATTCTGACAATCAAGACAGATTGTACCTTTTCAAAAAGTGCTGACGATAAGCACTTAATTTACCAGCTTCGAAGCTTATAAAATCTGCATACTATCAATCATGCAAACCAAACATTTCCTGTAGCTTACCAATTGATAGTGAATAAGTAAGATTAGAGACCATTGTGTTATTTATAATTAGTTGCAAGTGAATTGTCAACCATATTTTGTATTTTTATTCTGAAGAGATACCAAAGAAAATGATAAAGTTGTGAAAAGCTGTAATGTGTCAACGAAAGGGCTGCATTAAACCAGAATTTACAAGTTTGAACTTTCTGAATAGCTATGTGCAGATCCAGCAATCAATCTGGCTGTTACTTCACTCGAGATAGAATAAGAGCCATGAAATAGATTTATGGTTACATAATCATTTCAAAATGTTTCACATAGATTTAGCAGAAAATAACCAATGATTCAAGATCACACAGGATAGTACAGTGTCATACAATACATTTATTATTCACGGCATCATATAGAATACAGAAGGTCCTTGAATTCCTCCTACAATTTCTTTCTCTATCACATGATGAGCTCTTCTTTTTTTTCCTACTTTCTTGATTGCATGATCCCCCAACAATAGTTGCATTGATAAAGCTGCTTTAACTTTGTAAAATATAATAGTAAGTTTAAACGAGAACTTACCAGTCTGAAGTTTTATCTTTATTTTATGAGGAGTTACGATGAGCGATTACGTGAAGAACCCCGCCAGTCCGCATGCGCATCAATCTTCAAAGCAGTGGTGTGAAATCACAGAATAACAGTAATTGAAGTAACATAGTCAGATTATAAACCTAGAACTACCAGATGACTTTTGTGATATGAGGGTTGGGAGTGGTGGGCACGTAATCGCTCATCGTAACTCCTCATAAAATAAAGATTAAACTTCAAACTGGTAAGTTCTCGTTTACTCTTACTATTTTACTTCGGAGTCACGTGAGTGATTCCGTGAAGATTTCAAAGCTATGTGATTTCATGCCATAGATACGAATCCAGGCGCCTCACTACACCAATTGACTCGGGATAAGTGAAAAAAAAACAATGCATTGAACCATGACATTGATTTGAAATGTTAACGGTTTATTTAACAAAATAAACAATATCGACCCCTCTCTCCCAGGGGGAAACTATGAAACAGATCTTAAAATGGATTGGGCGAATACCCCCGGTTCGATAAGCGGCTTGTTATAGAACCTTTGAAAAGTCAGTTCATTTGACCATCCTTTGCCCTCTAAATGGTCTAGAGGGACGTCCATTGCCCTCGCTGCTGACGTTGATGCCGCCCTGGTGGAGTGAGATTTAAAATGGTCAGTATCCACTCCTGCACTCACAAGAAACTGTTTCAGCCACCTTGAAATGGTCTGAACCGACATTTTCATATGCGTTTTTTTGTGGCTAATAAGTAATGCTGATTCCGAACCTCTGAGGGTCTTGGTGACCTTAATATAATATAGCAAGAGTGACACTACACACAGTCGTAAATCCGTGAGGTATGCTGAAAATATAACCTTGAACCCTGACACCCCTGGTCTGCTCTGTTTAATTAAATCATAAATGTAAAACGTAATGTTATTACCAGATGATACCATCCTGTCTAGTCGCAGCTTCTGCAATGTCTGAACCCGTTGCGCTGAAACCAGCACCATGAGCATGACCACCTTAAGGGTGATTTTGGGCAGAGGGATGTGGCTGGAGCCCACTGGCGAAGCAGTGCGAACACCACGCTCACATCCCAGATTTCTGAGTACCTGGGTCTGAGAGATTGGAATTAAAAATACCCCTCATAAACCAGGATATTAACGGGTGAGATCCAACAGAATGTTGTTCCGGCCCCAGCCATAAGTATGATGACTGGCACTATTGATGGCACTATAGCTCAACCCTTCATCAAAATGTAACGTTGACAGAAATTCCAGCACATCTGAGATGCATGCCGTGTGATATGCAATATTCCCCCGTGAACAGAACATCTCCCATTTCCTGATATGAGAGGTATATTGTTTTTTGGTACTATCCCTCCAGGCCACAGCAATCATATCCACGGTATGATCGGATAGTCCAAGCCCCATGTATGGCCTCCTCAGAATCTGCAAATTAACAGACGAATACTCTCATGTAATGGATGTAAATCCCCAGTTGCAGGGTGCACCAGTAGGTCACTGCATTTCGGAACACCCATAATTGGCTGTGTTGTTATCTCCAAAATGAGAGAGTACCATGGCTGTAGGCCAGTCGGGTACCACCAACACTCCTGAAGCGGAATCCTGCTTGATCTTGAGCAAGCACCGACTGATGAGGCAAAATGGAGGAAATGCATATAAAGACATTCCACCCCAGTGTGGCGAGAATGCATCTACCGCTACTGCCCCAGGGTCTGGTTCTCATGATACGTATTTAGGTAACTGGTGATTGAGTCTGGATGCAAACAAATCGATATCTGGCAACCCATACCGAACAACAACATCATTAAATACTTCATGATTCAACATCCATTCTGTGTTGTCATTGAATTTGCGTGACCTGGTGTCTGCCACTACGTTGAGTCTACCTGATAGATAGATAGCTGAAACCAAATACTTCTTGTAATACACCAGTGCCAAATAAGATTAGCCAATCTATCACAAGATTCTGACTTGATTCCACCCATGTGATTAACGTACGTCACTGCCGTAGTGTTGTCAATCTGAAGTTGAACATATAAGTGAGTCATGGTTGTACAATAAGCTTTAAGCCCATAAAACGCTCCCAATAGCTCTAAATAATTAATTCCATGTGATTGAAGAATAAATGCCTCATGCATATTCCATCTGCCTCCACAGCTAGAGATGGTATCCGTAGCACCCCAACCAAAGGCACTAACATCAGTCTGTGAAACAACTGAGGGTTCCTCAACCAGAATGTTGCGATAGCAATTTGAGACTTCATTATCCACCAGTGCAATTCAGCAATGGCTTCAGCTGGGAATTGCATGAGCCTGTCAAAATGAGCTGCATGTATTCTGAGTTGCTGTTCCTTTGCACATTGTAAATTTTGGTAATGCAAAGGTCCATACACTGCAGCTGGAAAGGAAGCCACTAATTTGCCAACCAGGCTGGCCACCTGTCTAATTGAAGGTTGTTGCTCTTCCATAAGCTTGTTACAGCCTTCAATTAAATTTAATATCTTGCCCCTGGGCAAGGTCACTAGCATGTGAGTTGAGTTAATAGTGAATCCCAAATAATCAATCACTCTAACTGGTATCAATTTGGATTTAAATGGATGAATGAGGAACCCCAATCTCTCGAACATGAGTTTAACAACTGAAACTGATAATTCATCTGTTTCCCGGGTCTTTCCTATTATCAAGATATCATCCAAATAAGTCATTACAAAATGGCCCTGAGCCCGGACTAGCCCCAATACTGGTTTTAACAGTTTTGTAAATAATCTAGGTGTCGAGGTTAACCCATTAGGCAGTGCTTTAAATGGCCATAATTGCCTCATCCAGCTAAATTTCAAATATCTCCGATGATCCCTATGAACAGGCACTGAGTAATATGCATCTTTAAGATCTATACATGCCATGTAACATCCTCTGGAAATCAGTTGTTTGGCAGTAACAAATGTTTCCATTTTGAAATGTTTATACCGCACAAAAGGGTTAAGGCTCGTCAAGTCAAGGATGATTCGACATCCCCCATACTTTTGTGGTCTAGGAAAAATATTAGACATGAATTGGTGAGATTGACAATGTGTCTTCTCAATTACCCCTTTTCTATACAATTTTTTAATTTCAGCCTGTACCTCCAAATTCTCTTTTTGTGAGAAAATGAGTGTCCGACTTGGGGTATGCTGTATGGGAGGACACAAATTGGGAAGGAATTCAATCCAAAACCCTTGTATACTATGCAGTATAAACAAATCTGATGTTATCCCATACCATTCCTTCAGAAACAAGTGTAATCTTCCTCCAACTTGTAAGTGATTCCCACTTAATATGTTCCTACAAGAACCAGACCCACCTACCTCCATGGTTAACTGTGGGTTTTTCTGGCCCCTGTTTCTGGGAAAAGGCATGTTCGCCTGTGCCTCTGTCGGCGCGCGCCAGTTGCGCACATTGGTGAATGGCCGACTTGGTCCTTGACCTGTCCCAGTTTCAGCAAGCCGTTTAAAGGGGTACTGCCGCCGCAGCGCTCTGGCACTCAACGGTACTTTAATAAGTCCGACCGTCTTTGCCTCGTCGTCCAATTCCTTGACTCTTTTTGCGAGATCTTCACCAAACAGCAGATTTGGTGGCTGAATATTACTAGGTTTGCACAGAGCGGCAAACTTCGGGTTGATGGTGGCACTTTTCCTCAGACAGTTTATCTCGAAGAGCGTATTACACATGAGGGCCAGGGCATCCTGCTGTACATCAGACAGGTGCCCTCCATCCACTGACCTAGCGAATGCTGTAATGCTCGAGGGGAGGAGCTTTAGCACCCTCTGAAGCCTCATTTCCTGAGCTCTTATGCCTACGCTCATATGACCCCATATGGCGTGGTTCATAGCCGACACTTTGAGTAGGACACAATTCGCCGGTGTCTCATACTTTTTGGCTGTTTCATTGACAGTGAGCTCTTGAAGCTGGGGTGAAGCCAAGTAGTTAATACTTGCAGCCAACTCTTCACCCATCGGTTCTCCTGAGTCTGTTGGGATGGCAAATCTTGCTGCCAGGAATGGTACCTCTGACTCGTGCCCTTCATCCCTTGAGGTATGCTCTATGGCTATACCCTCAGACTCAACATCAGAATAACACTGACGCACGCTCTCCTTCTCCAAGAGGGATACATTAAGCAGCCCTGTTCCAGGTGCTGCTGGCGCGGGCTCTCCCAGAGGCCAGCGCTGACACAACTCCTCCTGTTGGAGTGCGTCTAGATGGAGCATCCTCTCCATTAGGATCTCCATTCTGGATAACCGTCCCAAGACATTATCCCTTCCTGGAGAGGAACCCTCCCGGCCCGACTCGTCAGAGTCTACGGGCCATGCAGACTTTTTGGTGGTTTTCCGCCCCAATGGAGCAGCCACGGTGCTTTCATGCACCAAGTCTGCAGTCACTGGTCGAACTGCTAGCGACTCTGTAGGTGAACTAGGCAGCCGCCCGCTACCCGCACTTCCGCGGTGTTCCATCAGTACTTTCCCGGCGCCTCGCCTTGACTTCACCCGTGACGTTCTCTCCGTACTTGGACTTGCTCCTGAAACAAGAATTTATGAAGCGCAGAAAACGACCTCCGACTAAGTTTTACACTTACCTGAGGCTTTTTAAAAACTTACCGTTGGAGGAGCGATGCTCCTCCCAACTGGTCGCTGCCCCATGCGTCAGACGTAATGACGCGCATGCAGACTGGCGGGGTTCTTCACGGAATCACTCAAGTGACTCCGAAGTAAAATAAAGATGCTTCACGACATCAATTACTAAACAAACTGGGCAAAGTTCAGTTTCAAATATAGGTTGAAAGTGACATTCTAAAAGAGGAGAGAAAGTGAAGAAGTTTATGGAGGGAATTCTTGAGTTCAGGCTCAGGCAAAGTAAGTAGAAGATAAAGAGAAAAATAATAAGGATTTTGATCATTGATGATTGCAAGCTTAGAACAGAGTAGTTTATCTGAGAGAAGGCGAGCTTGGAGGTCCAGCAAGAATAAAGTAACTCCCGAAACAGGGGAGCTGATAGACAATAGACAATAGACAATAGGTGCAGGAGTAGGCCATTCGGGCCTTCAAGCCAGCACCGCCATTTAATGTGATCATGGCTGATCATCCCCAATCAGTACCCCGTTCCTGCCTTCTCCCCATATCCCCTGATTCCGCTATTTTTAAGAGCCCTATCTAGCTCTCTCTTGAGAGCATCCAGAGAACCCGCCTCCACCGCCCTCTGAGGCAGAGAATTCCACAGACTCACAACTCTGTGAGAAAAAGTGTTTCCTCGTCTCTGTTTTAAATGGCTTACTCCTTATTCATAAACTGTGGCCCCTGTATTGTCTTTTTGGACTATCCCAACATCGGGAACATGTTTCCTGCCTCTAGCGTGTCCAAACCCTTAACAATCTTATATGTTTCAATGAGATCCCCTCTCATCCTTCTAAATTCCAGAGTGTACAAGCCCAGCCGCTCCATTCTCTCAGCATATGACAGTCCCGCCATCCCGGGAATCAACCTTGTAAACCTACGCTGCACTCCCTCAATAGCAAGAATGTCCTTCCTCAAATTAGGGGACCAAAACTGCACACAATACTCCAGCTGTGGTTTCACTTGGGCTCTGTACAACTGCAGAAGGACCTCTTTGCGCCTATATTTGACTCCTCTTGTTATAAAGGCCAACATGCCATTCGCTTTCTTCACAGCCTGCTGTACCTGCATGCTTACTTTCATAGACTGATGAACAAGGACCCCCAGATCCTGTTGTACTTCCCCTTTTCCCAACTTGACACCATTTACATAGTAATCTGCCTTCCTGTTTTTGCTACCAAAGTCGATAACCTCACATTTATCCGCATTAAACGTCATCTGCCATGCATCTGCCCACTCCCCCAACCTGTCCAAGTCACCCTACATTCTCATAGCATCCTCCTCACAGTTCACACGCCACCCAGCTTTGTGTCATCTGCAAATTTGCTAATGTTACTTTGAATCCGTTCATCCAAATCATTGATTATATTGTAAATAGCTGCGGTCCCAGCACCGAGCCTTGTACTACCCCACTAGTCACTGCCTGCCATTCTGAAAGGGACGCGTTAATCCCTACTCTTTGTTTCCTGTCTGCCAACCAATTTACTATCCATGTCAACACTCTACCCCCAATACCATGTGCCCTAATTCCTAGTTTCATCTTCAAAAAATTCCAGAAGATTAGTCAAGCATGATTTCCCCTTTGTAAATCCATGCTGACTCGGACCGATCCTGTTACTGCTATCCAAATGTGCGGCTATTTCATCTTTTATAATTGACTCCAGCATCTTCCCCACCACCGATGTCAGGCCAACTGGTCTATAATTCCCTGTTTTCTCTTTCCTGCCTTTCTTAAAAAGTGGGATAACATTAGCTACCCTCCAATCCACAGGAAATGATCCTGAACCTATAGAACATTGGAAAATTACCACCAGTGCATCCACGATTTCTAGAGCCACTTCCTTAAGTACCCTGGGATGCAGACCATCGGGCCCTGGGGATTTATCAGCCTTCAGTCCCATCAGTCTATCCAACACCATTTCCTGCCTAATGTGGATTTTGTTCAGTTCCTCCGTCACCCCAGATCTTCTGACCTCTACTATATCAGGAAGATTGTTTGTGTCCTCCTCAGTGAAGACAGATCCAAAGTACCTGTTCAACTTATCTGCCATTTCCTTGTTCCCCATAATTAATTCACCTTTTTTGGTCTTCAATGTTCCAACTTTGGTCTTAACTAATTTCTTCCTCTTCACATACCTAAAGAAGCTTTTATTATCCTCCTTTATATTCTTGGCTAGCTTATCTTTGTACCTCAATTCTCCCCGTATTGTCTTTTTGGTTATCTTCTGTTGTTCTTTAAACATTACCCAATCCTCTTGCTTCCCGCTCATCTTTGCTACGTTGTACTTCTTCGCTTTAATTTTTATACTGTCCCTGACGTCCCTTGTCAGCCATGGTTGTCCCTTTCTCCCCTTGGAATCTTTCTTCCTCCTAGGAATGAACTGATCCTGCACGTTCTGTATTATTCCTAGAAACACCTGCCATTGTTGTTCCACTGTCATCCCTGCTAGTGTATCTTTCCAGTCAACTCTGGCCAGCTCCTCCCTCATGGCCCCATAAATGAAAGATCCTCATCATTTCTCACTGCGAATGAAGGAAAAGCTCAGAAAAGCTCAGAAAAAAACTAAAGTGACCAAAATAAACGACAAAATGATTAAGTCATTTTAAGTAGCTTGCTTTCCAAGAGTTTAATTTTTGTTGATATTTGTTCCTTTAAAAAAAGGCAGTCATAACAGATGCAATAATTATAATTTAGTACTTTTCAAACTTAATAAAACCCTGCAGCATCGCATTACTTTGTGGTAAATGGTTCAATGAAAACTGGAAATATCCAGGGGGGCAATGCAATCCGCCCACATAATAATTCCTTCACGCAACTTAGTGTTCATAACCTCCGTGCAAACACCACTCTTCTCAGTTCCATGATAATCACATTGCTCAACAGTTCTATTTCAGTTTTCTTCAGGACCTTACAATTAAATGAAAAAAAAAAATGTTTTATACAAGAGCCACTGTCACAATTCTGATTCTCTTTCCCTCTCTCAGGCAACATCATTCATGATCAGCACTAAATTGAGTGATGATAGACGCAGTCATTCTTATGAGTCCAAAGCCACAGATTTAAGTGTGGCCTGAATGGAAGTAGCGTAATAACATTAATGACACAACAATAAATTGTGTTATTTCACCCCAAGGCTTTCTTGACAAAGGAAGGCCAGAAACGGTACCTGCTCTTCCATCTTCTCAATCTAGTCACAGTCTTAAAAGACTCACGTACACCAAGCATTCTCCAATGTGGCATCAGCTGTCACAAAGCTATCTCTTGAGCAGAGCCATGCTCAAGATCACCTTCATTACTGAATCTTCCACTGAGCAACAATAAGGCACTTCTCTCTATGAATCACGAATGCAAGCAAGAAGAAATAACCAGGTACACTCAACAAGAAGCAGCATTAATGCCATTAATGACATAATATGGTAAATCTCTCCAAGTTGGGACCATCATTTGGAACGACCACCCATGACTTGCAGCATAGTCCTGAGACCATGTCCTGAAATCCCCCTCACAATCTTTAACATGAGTCGAAGCTGGCTTGAGGTCAGTGCCAGTGAAGCTTTCCCAATCCTATCCTATATTTCCAATTTCAATCTTATGTATCTCAAAGTCGTTATTTAAAAAATCATGAAAATTATGCAAAATAATTAATACAATAATATTTCAGGGATTGTTGCTGGACTCAGTCTGGCAATAAAGAAGAGCGAAGGATGAAGATGACTTTTCATGGCAGATTTGCATTGTGTGTGAAACTACACAGCCTAAGAATGACGGCTGGCACATTGAGCATTGTACCTCATTTGTAAATAAATATGGTTCCTTTGACTTTGCTTTGGTCCAAACAAATATTTCTTGTGGCAGGTCACGTTTTGAACTTGTTCATACTTCCTCCTCTTTGATCAACTCCATGTGACTATTCTGTATAACCTTGACTAGGCACACTGTCACTGCCTTCCCTATGGATTCATGCAGCAAAATCTTCACTTTGGTCTACAGTAATGTAAATGACACTCACAACGTTTGTGGCACATAATGAACCATTTCGCCATTCAGCAGCTACGCTAAGGATTCTGAAGAGAATCACAAGTCAGAGCTGAAGAAAATAACACTTATTTCTGTTAGCTACCATTCAAACATGGCTGGAAACTAAATACATGCTGGAAATGTTCAGCAGGTCGAGAAACATCTGTGGAGAGAGGAACAGTTAATGAGTCAGATTGTATTGATAGCCAGTGTCAGTTAAGGACCTGTCCCACTTGGGCGTCATTTACACGACATTGTTTATGCGTCATGATGCACGATGCATGGCGGGCATTCGCGCGTATGGCGTGAGGTGAGGCATGGTGGCGTAGGCAATGACGCGCAGCACGCCAGGATTTTGGGATTCACAAAATCTTTGCATGCCACCTGCGTGACGCGCAAGTGCCACTCAAGTGGGACAGGCCCTTTACAGTATGTAAAGAAGTGTGCACTGGAACATGTGTTTCTGCATTCCTTTGTTTGATTCCCATATCAAGTATCTGTACACTGTGAAAGGCTCAATTGTTATCATGTATTGTCTTTCCACTGACTGGTTAGCACGCAATAACAGCGTTTTACTGTACCTCGGTACACGTGATGATAAACTAAACTAAACTACACTAAGCTGAAGATAGACTACCAAAAGCTGGAGTAACTCAGCGGGATAGGCAGCACCTCTGGAGAGAAGGAATGGGTGGCATTTCGGGTCAATACCCTTCTTCAGACTGGTTAGGGATAAGGGAAACAAGAGATGTAGATGATGATCTAGATGGATAAAGAACAATGAATGAAAGATATGCAAAAAAGTAACGATGATAAAGGAAACAGGCCATTGTTAGCTGTTTGTTGGGTGAAAACGAGATGCTAGTGCGACTTGGATGGGGAAGGGAGAGAGAGAGGGAATGGCAGGACTACCTGAAGTTAGAAAAATTAGTATTCATACCACTGCCCAAGCTGCCCAAGCGAAATATAATATGCTGTTTCTCCAATTGGCGTTGGGCCTCACTCTGACAGTGGAGGAGGCCCAGGACAGAAAGGTCTGTATGGGAATGGGAGGGGAAGTTAAAGTGTTTAGCAACTGGGTGATAGTGATGTTTTTTAAAAGGTTATTTTAATTAATATTCATATCATTATTCAATTTATATTTCATGGTAGTATTTTCAAATTACAACATTTTAAAATATATTTTAAACCTTATTAAAATGGCAATCTTTTAATTGTTAAAGTATATCTTAATCATTTTTTTTTAACTTTACGGTTATCAAAGACAATATCAGACTACAGAAAGGCACGAGCAGGGAGAGGCTGGAACTCAATTTGCGCTGCTGTTCACGGACTGCTCCACCTTGAGGAATGGTCACAGCAACGTGCCCTTGTGAATGTTGTGAGTTACTGGCTGTAAAATAAACTCATCTGTAGTAATCCAACAGGAGGCTTATACCAAATAGGGGTGGATTCAGTATAATCCAATCTGGTGTTTCAGTTTATCTTTTTAATGCTGCCGGTTTGTTGCATAGTTCCACCATTTTCTATTTTATTTTAGATTTGCAACATCTGGAGTGCTTTGCTTTTGGATGGCTTAATACAGTATTGTAGAGGAATGGTGTATCTGCACCAAATAAATGATTCATCACTACCTCCAGAGATTCCGATGTGGACTGTGAGCATGATATTTCTATAGTCCAACAGCAGCTTTAGATGAATGGAAAATAAATAATTTCCAGTCCTAACTGCACAGAGGGTTGTTAGAGGAATTCAAGGGTCACACAGTTACATTCCATCATGATCTGCATTGTTGCCAACCCAGTCAGCATTAGAAAATCTGGTGCCATTCCAGCTGATGTCCATTTTTGAAGAATGAAGGCTTTGCCCCTCGCAAGTGTGGGACTTCTGACCTATTTACGACTGCAAACTGGTTGTCGGAGCCATTTATGTTTAGGCTAGCTACTGTTGGCATATTATATTATTTTGTCTAGATATATCTTGCAGTATTATTTTGGACACTTGGGGGCGGTCATTAGATGCACAGAGTGGTGTATATATATGGGCATAGGGGACAGGAAGTGACAGGCACAGGGAAGGAGAGCATACAGTTCTCACCAGACCAGGGACAGAACAGCCAGCTACAGTTTGCATGCAGAATAAGGAAAGCCTGGTACGTTCATCTCTTTGTTTGTACGACTACTTCAATAAACAACCAATTAAACTGGAAATAACGACTGGAAGATCTGTTCTATTAGGTCTGCATAAGATCGCTCCTACTTACCTGCATAGTAATGGCAACTGGAAAAGAGTACACGGGAAAGGTCGGAAATTTGCCATTAAACTGGCTGTTCTGCTCTGTCCCAGGTGTTTAAAAACTTAACATGGTGCAGACTTGCACTGGCACTGAAGGAACTGACCATGCTGCTGACATGATCTGGAGGTTGGTCTGGCCATTCTCCCAACCTCATAAGGAGGAAGCAGTGAAGATGCACCTTTTCTGACATCCAGCTGGTTTTCATTTGGGGCTCCCTGAATTAAAACTAAATTTAAATTTATTACCACCTGCCTCCTTTTTCTCTGATGTGAATAAAGTACTTTTGGAAGGCCAATAAATTTTCAGTTTGGAGGTTTTTATCCACACCAAGGGGAATTGTAATTGTTCTCCACTGCATTATAAATAAGTGCATAAAATGTGCTAACAAATAACACTCGCAAATAGATCCAATTCCATTTTCAGCTACATGTGTGCACAGGTTGTGCATGGAATTGCTACATAATGTGAGAAGAGTAGGTATTGGAAATTTTGAAATACCAGATTGTGAAGTTTATGATGGGTATTAACAACATAAATGATTCAACACTACCTTCGGATTGTGATATGGATTTCAACTATTAGAAGTAAGTTGGTGAGTTCAGTTGGAGGGATTGGGTGATTGGATCTGAACATGCTTACTTTACAGTCACCAAGCATAAGATCAACTGAATAGTTAATCAGATGAACTGCATCAAGCATTCACATGGGCAATATTTATTCTGCACAATTTCAAGGCCTCAGATCTTAAGACCTTGTTAAGTGCCTATATCTGGTGTAAAGGGAGCAGTAACAGCCTAAGATTAGTTCTGTTCAGTTTATTGTCACGTGTACCGAGGTACAGTGTAAAGCTTTTGTTGCGCGCTAACCAGTCAGCGGGGAGACAATACATGATTACAATCGAGCCATTTACATTGTATAGATACATGATAAGGGAATAACGTTTAGTGCAAGGTAAAGCCAATAAAGTCCGATCAATTATAGTCCGAGGATCCCCTCGGGTGCGACTAAGATTATTAATGTGGTCAAATAACACCGATGGATTAATTTAACAAAAATCAAATTTTCACAGTGTTTTCACAGTGCGTTAAATGAAAAAATCTGTCATTTTATGTTTTTATTTCTTATGAGATGGAATAGTCATCACTTTAATGGAACACATAATAAATGTTGTACTAAACTGGAATACCAGTCTGACAAAAACATCCTGAACCCTGCTTATGTGCAATCATCTAACTGTGAAGTTGATTGTTTTGTGGCAACTCATCAAAACCAGTAATTTTTCTTCTCAAATCAGTTGAAGTCCTACATAATTCCCCTTTCTAATCTTTAAACGGCATTGCGTTGTAATGCATCCCACGGCACCTGTCCAAACCTATTTTCAGTGCCTCATTTCTTGTCAATGCCAAACGATTTAGTTGCTTTCAACCTGACACAATTGTGACCAAAACTAGGTTGCTTTATCTCCTGTTTACAGAAATTGTTCAGTCACATTCTTGTATTTCGTGCCTGCAAAAGGAAAAAAATCCCGAATTCCATGAATGTTATTGTAATAGAGCCTTTAATATACTAGTCAAAAGCAAGATATTGCAAACCCAATGATCTGCAGATTATTTAAAATATGCTAACATGTAGAACATATAATATAGAACAGTACAGTATGGGAACAAGCCCTTTGGCCCACAATATCTGTGCTGAACATGATGACAAAATTAAACTAATCAATGTTCCTGCTTATAATCCATATTCCACCTTTCCCTGCATATTCATATGCACATTTATAAGCCTCTCAAATGGCATGATTGTATCTATTTCTACCTCCATGTTTGGCAGTATGTTCCAGGCACCAACATCTCTATGTATAGAAAATTAGCCTCGTACATCTCCTTGTACATCATCAGCATCCTCAGAGACCCACAACACCCTGGCCAAGCACTCAATTCACTCCTGTCACCGGGAAGAAGATATAGGAACCTGAAAACTGTAATGTCGAGCTTCAGGAACATCTACAACCATCAGATTATTAAACACTACAACAACCAAATAAGCTCTGAACTACATAGACTTGGGGGAATTGGTTTTGTCTTTTTGCACTACAATTGGTTGTTTGTTTTTATGTGTATGTATGTATGTATGTATGTGTGTGTGTGTGTGTTTACGTATAATATATATAATTATATATAATACATGTGGCCCTTGTAGCTAAAGGGATCAGAGGGTATGGAGAGAAGGCAGGTACGGGATACTGAGTTGGATGATCAGCCATGATCATATTGAATGGTGGTGCAGGCTCGAAGGGCCAAATGGCCTACTCCTGCACCTAATTTCTATGTTTCTACATGCAGTGAATGTTTTAATATTGTTTACAGTGTGCTATGTTTACATATTCTGTTGTGCTGCAGCAAGTAAGAATTTAATTGTTCTATCTGGGACATATGACAATAAAACATTCTTGATTCTTTAAACTTCCATGTCCTGGTATGGAACATCTCATCTTGGGTGCAGATGCAGCGTAGACGGAGGAACTGGGAGGAATATTTACAGGAAGCAGGGTGGGAAAACATGTAGCCTAGATCGGTGTGGGAGTCAGTGGGTTTATAATAGATGCCAGTTGATGGTCTGTCTCCTGTGATGGAGACGGTGAGATCAAGAAAAGGTAGGGAGATTTTGGAGATGGTCCAAATGAATTTGAGCGCAGGATGGAAATTAATAGTACAATTAATTTAGTCAGTGAGTTCTGCATGGGTGCAGGAGGTAGCACCGATGTAGTCATTAATGTAGTGGGGGTAGAGTTCGGGGATAGGGCCAGTGTACGCCTGGAACAGTGATTGTTCGACGTGCCTTGGATTTGGAGGAAGGAGAAGTTGTTAAGGGTAAGGACCGGCTCTGCTAGGCGGAAGGTCTGTCCACAGCAAAACCTCACTTACGTTCCCCGGCACCACCACCTCAACGAGTTCCGGGTCCACCAGAGAGTGGCGGTGGTGGCGGTTGGTTTGAAATAAAGCACAGCAAATGGTTGTTGGTGGCGGTTGGTTTGAAATAAAGCACAGCAAATGGTTGTTTGAAATGGCTGTAATTTATTTCAAACCAACCGCCACCAACAACCATGTGCTGTGCTTTATTTCAAACCAACCACCACCAACCATTTGCTGTGCTTTACTTCAAACCAACCACCACCAACCATTTGCTGTGCTATACTTCAAACCAACCAGTTGCTGTGCTTTATTTCAAACCAACCGCCACCAACCATTTGCGGTGCTTTACTTCAAACCAACCACCACCAACCATTTGCTGTGCTTTATTTCAAACCAACCACATTTTCATTTTCAAACCTCATTAAGGGCACTCAAGATCAGTAAACCCACTCTCAGTTTAGTAGACATGTGTTCAGTGTTATTCATAGCTCAGACTGAGACATGACCCGCTCACTCCCCATCTTGCAGAGACTGAGGCACTCAACACTTCCGGGTTTTATAGTCCCTCCAGGAGGGGCGTGGCATTCAGGAGAGAGAATCTCAACATTTTTAAACACTAATAACTCTTTTATTTTTCATCAATAGGAAAAATCCTCTTGTCCTGCGCAGCGGAGGACGACTCTGAGTAAGATGCCCATGTATGTATAGGATCTAGAGGATCTACTTACATCCACTTTTCTGGATCTGTCTCCCATGAGGGACCTTGTCAAATGCTTTACAAATGTCTATCTAGACAACATCCATTGCCTTATCCTCATCAATCATCTTCGTCACCACCTCAAAAAAACGCAATGAGTTTTGTAAGACATGACCCATCTAGCCGTCTCTCCCTAATCAGCTCCTCCATTTCCACATGACAGTAAATCCTATCATTAAGAATCTTCCCTGATAGCTTCCCAAACACTGATAAGAGGTTCAGCAGCCTACAATTTCCTGGATTATCCCTACTTCCCTTCTTTAAAAAAAATAAGTAAGTAAGTAAGTAAGTAAGTAAATTTATTGGCCAAGTATTCACATACAAGGAATTTGCCTTGGTGCTCCACCCACAAGTAACAGCATGATATACAGTGACAGTTACGAATGACTCAGAAAACACTAAACATTAATGATAAAACACCATTGATCAAGCATGTGAACCAACAAAATACCAGATCAAAGGGAGGCTACAGATTTTTGGCTGTTGAGTAGAGCAACTACTCGTGGATAAAAACTGTTTTTATGTCTGGCTGTGGCAGCTTTGACAATCCAGAGTGGCCTTCCAGAGGGAAGTGACTCAAAGAGTTTGTGGCCAGGGTGAGAGGGGCCAGAGATGATCTTGCCCGCTCCCTTCCTGGCCCTTGCAGAGGTAAGGTTGCAGCCAATAATCTTCTCTGCTGATCGGCCAATTCGCTGCAGCCTCCAGGTGTCGTACTTGGTGGCTGAGCCAACCCAGACCATGATGGAGATGGTGAGAACAGATTCTACGATGGTCGTGTAGAATTGGACCATCATTGCCTGTGGCAGATTGTGCTTCCTCAGCTGCCATAGGAAGTACATCCTCTGTTGTGCCTTTTTGACTGTGGAGTTGATGGTAGCCCCCCACTTAAGGTCCTTGGAGATGATGGTTCCCAGGACCTTAAAATACTCCACTGATGTGCATCCAACATTGGCTACAGTCCTGTCCTCTCGGACTCGCTATACGATCTTTGCAAAACTGCAGCAATCTCTTTTCTTTCTTCGCTCAATAACCTGCGATAGATCCCATCAGGTGTTGGGAACTGATCCATTTTAATGCTCTTCAAGAGAGCTATCACCACCTCCTTCTTGATCTCAAAATGCCCGAGAATATTGGTATGCCCCACATCAGTCTTACTATCCTCCATGTCACCCTTGGTGAACAATGATACAAAGTAGAAACAAGGAACAGATGCTGGTTTACAAAAAATGTGTAAGAGTAACTCAGTGGGTCAGGCAGCATCTCTATAGAACATGTATAGGTGACATTTTAGGTTGGGACCCTTTGTGGTTTGTGGGAGGCGGGGGGGGGGGGGGGGGGGACAAGGAAGCTGGATTAGAGAAGGGGCAGGAAGGAGCCTGGAGAGTTTGTAGGTGGATACAGTGTGAGGGGTTGTTGATAGAGTGATAGATGGGCAAAGGCCCGGATGAAAAGACTAAAGGGCCTGTCCCACCAGCATGCGACTGCATGCGGCGAGCGTGACCAAACGTGGTGGCTTGAGGCGTACGGTCTCACATGGCCGGTCCCACTTCGAATCGTGGAGCCATATGGAGCTGGTCCCGACATCACACTCACCAATCAGCTGGGCAGGCGGCGGGCCGACTGAATTTGGATGTCGCACGGCGTCTGGCGGTGACGTCATCACGCAATGGCACGCCAGGCGGTGATGTCATCGCGCAATGCCACCCGCTATCAAGACGCTGTGTATGGCGTCCAGACGCTGCGTACGGCGTCATGATGCTGCGTACGGCGTCGAGACGTTGAGCACATCCTCGATGCGGCTGCGGGCCGACAGGCCGTTGCTGCGCGGGATTTTTGAGCAGTGTCAGTTTTTCGGAGCCCCGCGCAATGTCGGGACCAGCCCCACACAACTCCATACGGCTCCGGCGAGCGGTGGGACTGGCTCCGCAAGAACGAACGGCTCAAGCAACCATGTTTGGTTGCGCTCGCCGCATGCAGTCATATGCTGGTGGGAAAGGCCCTTAATGGTGTGAGATAAGAATAGAAGGGTTGTGCTTTGTGAAGGTAGAGGAAAGTATGCAGGTGGGAGGGGAAGGAGAGACGAGGTACAAGAAAGGAAAAAGGGGGGAGCGGGAAGATTCAAAGTACTGTTTTAGAACCTTGTCTCCATCCTTTGACTCCAAGCATAAATGCACTAATTCGAGTGATCCTATTCTTCAACCTACTTACTCTCTTGTTCTTAATGTATGTATAAATTGGCTTGGTACTCTTTTTAATTCTACACACCAATACATATAATTCAGATACAGTGATTAATTAAATTCAAATTCCGAAACAAATACAAATACTACTGAACAAAATATTAGTTGGGAAACCATTGGTAATATTTTTAGGGAATCTAAAATGTTACTTGTGGCTGATTTAATCTGTTTGTACTACATGTATTAGTGCACTGGAAAATATGAGATAAATGCTTTCATTAAAATAATTCATCGTTGGACTCTTCCCTGAGTCCAGATTAGTTTTCAGATACAGATTTCACGTAACATTTATAGTGAAACAAAAAAATTAACTTTAGTATCTAATTTTTTTTCTTCCTCTTTCTAATGCATTGGTAAAAATCAAGATTCCTTTGCTCCAGGCAATCTGTGACCCACGAGATGCCTCGTGATAAATTATTGAGTGCATACTGTAAAAAAAATGAAAGATGTGGAAGGCAATTCTCCACACTCAGGCTTTTTATTTGAATACATTTGATAACCAATTCACATGTAGTTCAAGTATTATCAAGTTATTTTAAATAATCAAATATGACCAGGATTCTGAGGCCAGCAGGCAACAAATGACATTAGGCAAATGTATTAAAATGCCTGTGGAGTTTTAATATTTTGTTTTGCAGTTAGAAACACTGTGATTAGAAGGCTTCTTCAGGGAATATGGGACCTGACCAAGCAACTGTTACTGTGTTAAGTGAGTAGATTGAACCATCCATGCAGATAAGGAGGGACCAAGAAACTATTTTGGGAATGGGTGCATGAAGACAGTGCGATTAATCTGTGCCTGTTTTCTTCAGGTAGCATGGCAAATTTGTGCTGTCTACCCACTTTAATATAGTCAGCATGTAAGCAATAAAATCAATGCTGTTTGCCGGCTATTTAAACTCCAGCAAGGTACCCATATTTTTAAGTGTACACTTCCAATTAAATCCAATTTGCACTAGTCAGAGCCAGCTTACATGATTCACAGTATGTTTGTAGATGGTGAGGGCAGGTAATCAGGAAATCAGCTGTCTTGGGTGTTTCGATAATGGTGAAACACAGGAGAGTGTGAGTCCAGTTTTACAAAGGGCCCACGTGTCCCTCCAGGCAACGTCTCAGAATGTAGTGGGAGGAGTTGTCTGAAGCAGTTAATGTCAGGAATCAAGGCTCAAGGATATACAGGTAGATGCAGTGATGCAGGAAGTTCAATCGCCTCATAAATGTAGCTGACAGTGAATGCATCTTCAAATGCCACATCCAACTGACTTCACCACAAAGCTTAAACACCCTCATCAGTCCAATGACAATAAATTCTTCAGGGCAGGTCATCAAATAAACAATTATATGATCCACGAAGGAAGGGTAGAACAAGGGATGTTCACCAGGCATTTATTAGAATAGACAAGTCTAAAAATAACAACAGGTTAATTAGGGTTTTTGCTGCAGATTAATTGAGGCAGAAGCGGAGTTGGTGTTTACTCCCAGTTGCGACTGTCTGCAGTGAAACCATCAGCCACAGTGACATGAAAAAAGAACGCCCATTTCAACCTCCTTATTGGATCTCAGTGATGGTCTAAAGCTCATCTCAGGGTCAAATACACCAACAATGTAGTGAGCAAATGCCACGGCACAGGCTGGAGATGTCACCCAGGAATAGAGTTTCTAACATATCTGAAGATAATGGCTTTGGTGAAAACATGCCTTGTGAAAAGTGATTTCCCAATTCAGTCTTCCTTTAATTTGTATATCAATTGATGAAACACTATTATACTCCAACCAGTGGGTCAATCAGCATCTGACAGTTGATGTTTTGGACTGATGCAGGATCTGAACACAAAATGCCCACCATCTGTTTACCTTCACAGATGCTGCTTGACTTCCAGCAATTTACTTTTTAACTCCAGGTCCAGCATATGCACTTTCTGCTGCCTCCGTTGTATTCCAACTATTTGTCGAAAACAATCTTAAAAATGCACCATACTGAAACCAAAATGGATCAGTGTTTACCAGATTTCCCAATAGATATGACACTCATTTTCTTTGATGGTTTAAAGAATATTAAATTATGAATGGCTATTGGCAGATTAGTATTGCACTGCAGAGCTTGACAATTCCCAGATGTGACATCTTGTCTGCATCTCTGCCAGCAACACCGCACAGCAATACCACATCAATCTCCTTGCTGGACTACTTCAGCAGAAACAAACACTAGCACATATTTTTATTTAAATGGCTGGTAGATCTGTAGATATCAAAAAAGCTTCCCCCAAACAAAATGTGTATATCTCTTAACATTTTGTTGCCCATGGATCCTCCACTACCATTTCTTATGATCAGAATTTTGTGCTCATCTAATTTCTTGTTTCATCCCAGCCGTTATCAGGCAAGTGAATCATCCTGCCACAACCAGAGAGCAGTGCTGAACAACTATCTGCCTCATTGGTGACCCTCGCACTATCCTTGATCAGACTTCGCTTGTAAATGGATCGATTGTAATCATGTACTGTCTTTCTGCTGACGGGTTAGCACATAATAAAAGCTTTTCATGGTACCTCGGTACACGTGACAATAAACTAAGCTGAACTGAACTGTTCTTAAGTATCCAAAAATGTATCCAACTCAGCCTTGAATAATGGAGCACATAAAGACTCATAGAATCATACAGTACAAAGCAGGCCCTTCAGCCCAACAAATTTGCTGCAGATCATCATGCATCCATTTACAATAAACCCATTTTATTCGAGCTACATTACCCCCATATTGATGAGATTCTCCTGCTCATCAATACACAAGGAATAAGTTACAATGGCCATTCAACTAACCTCACATCTACTACAAACCCACTGACTCCCATGACTATCTGGACTACACTTCTTCCCACCCTGCTTCCTGAAAGGACTCTATCCACTATTCCCAATTCCTCCGTCTATGCCGCATCTGCACCCAGGATGAGGTGTTCCGCACCAGGGCATCGGATATGTCCTCATTCTTTAGGGAACGGGGATTCCCCTCTTCTATTATAGATGAGGCTCTCACCAGGGTCTCTATATCCCGTAGCTCCGCTCTCACTCCCCATCACCCGACTCATAACAAGGGCAGAGTCCCCCTTGTCCTCATCTTCCACCATATCAGCCATCGCATACAACATATAATCCTGCAAAATTTTCGCCACCTCTAACGGGATCCCACAACTGGCTACATCTTCCCACCTCCTCCCCTTTCTGTTTTCCGCAGAGACCATTCCCTCCATAACTCCCTGGTCATTTTGTCCCTTCCCAACCATACTTCCCCCTCCCCGCGTACTTCCCCTTGCAACCGCAGGAAATGCTACACTTTTCACTTTCCCTCCCCCATCGATCCCATCCAAGGACTCAAGGAGTCTTTCCAGGTGCGGCAGAGGTTCACCTGCACCTCCTCCAACCTCATCTACTGCATCCGCTATTCCAGGTGTCAACTTCTCGACATTGACGAGACCAAGTGCAGGCGCGGCGATCGCTTCGCCCAACACCTCTGCTCAGTTCGAACTAACCAACCTGATCTCCCGGTGGTTCAGCACTTCAACTCCCCCTCCCATTCCAAATCCGATCTTTCTGCCCTGGGCCTCCTCCATTGCCAGAGTGAGGCCCAGCGCAAATTGGAGGAACAGCACCTCATATTTCGCTTGGGTAGTTTGCACCCCAGCGGTATGAACATTGCCTTCTCCAATTTCAGATAGTCCTTGCTTTCTTCCTCCTTCCCCTCCCCTTCCCAGCTCTCCCACAGCCTATTGTCTCCGCCTTTTCCTTTCTTTCCCCCCCCACGACATCAGTCTGAAGAAGGGTCTCAACCCGAAACATCGCCTATTTCTTCTCTCTGTATATGCTGCCTCACCCGCTAAGTTGCTCCAGCATTTTTGTCTACACCTCTTTGAATTGTGGGAGGAAACCAGAGCATCTGTAGGAAACCCATACAATCACGGTGAGAACCATGGTGAGAAAATTGAGTCATTCTTCTACAAAAGCATAGTCTAAAAGAATGGCTCGGTGCCAAGTCTGAATGACATTGCAAATCATATGCAAATTAACACAATATGGAGAACAGGTTGTCTTTTCAATAAAGACATTAAGATGGCAGCCTGCATAATAACATGTGCTTCTTTTCAAGGCCATAAAGAAGTCAAGATTGAAAGAAATAGCTGATGCCCCAGAGATACGTAATAAATTGTTATTGGATGAGCTTGATTTTGACCCAGCTTTCCTATATTTTGAAAGGCTGCAGAATCTTTCAGTCATGCCATATTCAGACTTGGTAGGAGTGTTTTACTGATAAGAAAAATGTATAATTGCGCTAACTTTTCTTTGTTCTGTGTGGAGCCCGAGAAGCACTGAGCAACGTTTGTGCTCATTGTAGATCTTTGCCACTCCCATCTGACGACTCAATTAAAAATCGCCATGGTTTACCTTTAACAGTTTTTGTTGCGATCTGCTTTTTAAGAAACAAACTTTAAAAGCTCCACTATCTTATCACTCTGTATCTGAAGTGATAAGCAGAGAATTCCTGAGGTGTAAACCTTTTGTATATAGAAATGTTTCTTCATCGCAATCCTTAATGACTTACCCATTGTCCATTGTCGTGTTTTAGATTTGCTTGCAAGATAAACTACACAACAGATGCCAGTGCATATAGGCTAATCTTACTCAGTCTTTCTCTATAGAACACTTCTCTAATCATAGGAATCAACCTACTGAATCAATGGTGTGCTGATTCCAGGTCAAGGAAATCCCTTCTTGTGGATGAAAACCTAAACTTCATCAAACCATGTGTGGCTAAGGCCCTTTCCAACCTCAGGAAGACTCCATGTTTTGTATTTCAATTCCCTTGCAATAAAGGTTAAAGGACCATCCTAATGTCCTGCTCTGCTTTGATTTTTACTTTCTACATCTCATGAAAAATATCCCCTTTATACGCAACACTCAACAGGTCGGCATGGTGGTTTAGCGGTAGAACTGCTGCCTTACAGTGCCAGAGACCCGGATTCAATCCTGACTATGGGTGCTTGTCTGTACAGAGTTTGTACGTTCTCCCCGTGACATGCATGGGTTTTCTCCGAGATCTCCGGTTTCCTCCCACACAAAGACGTACAGGTTTCTAGGTTTTTCCTTTCTTCCCCCCCCCGCCTCCCCCCACACCCCATCAGTCTGAAGAAGGGTTTCGGCCCGAAACGTTGCCTATCTCCTTCGCTCCATAGATGCTGCTGCACCTGCTGACTTTCTCCAGCATTTTGTGTACCCTCGATTTTCCAGCATCTGCAGTTCCTTCTTTAACAGGTTTGTAGGTTAGTTGGCTTGGTATAAATGTAAAATTGTCCCTGGTGTGTGTAGGGTTGTGTTAATGTGCGGGGATCACTGGTTGGCGTGGACTCGGTGGGCCGAAGGGCCTGGTTCCGCGCTGTATCTCTAAACGAAATTAAGTTTGCTAAAATGTTCGCACTATTTGTTTTCTGTTACCAAAATGCACAATGCTACATTTCCCAATATTATACTTCATCTTCCACATGCATACCCATTTTTTATTTTCATAGATTAATTGAATATACAAATAACTTGTATATTCAAATACAAGCAGACCAATTGGCTCAATTCATCCATATTAATGAAGAGAACTATCTAAACTAATCCCACTTGCCTGCTTTTGATCCATAGTCTATATTTGTATTGCTTGTGTAGATAATTTGCATCCTCTTATCAGTTTAATTTTCCACCTATCTTTTTTTCATTACTTGCACATGCGTTTTCATTTGTCCTTGAAAATTGAATATCCAATCCCCATGGAACCTGATATTAAAATTCCTCACCTGAAAATAACCCATTTATTTCTATTTCCATTTTCAGTACTTTAAGTAATCCTCCATGCATACTAATGCGATATCTCCAAACACCTGCGTCATAATATTATGCAGCGGCCTTTTATGTGGGATCATTCATGTTCGCCATGTTGGGGTAGTCACAGTTGGGGGAGTCACCAAGGGGCCACAGTTTAAGAATAAGGGGTAGGCCATTTAGAACGGAGATGAGGAAAAACCTTTTCACCCAGAGAGTTGTAAGCTTCAGAAGGCAGTGGAGGCCATTTCACTGGATGTTTTCAAGAGAGAGTTAGACTGAGCTCTCAAAGATAACAGAGTCAGGGGATATGGGGAGAAGGCAGGAACGGGGTACTGAATGTGGATGATCAGCCATGATCACAGTGAATGGCTGTGCAGGCTCGAAGGGCCTAATGGCCTACTCCTGCACCTATTGTCTATTGTCTATTGTATCAAATGGCGGTTGCTAATAGTGAAACTATGTTTATATATTCTACAATAGAACAGAAAACACATTCTCAGTAGCCTTAAATTGTAACAGCATGAGGAATGGCCTCAATCCCGAAATGTGGTTTGTCCAGTCTCTCTATTGTTGCTGCCTGACCCGCTGAGTTCCCTCAACACTTTGTACGTTGCTTTAAATTGTAACAGATGGGATTGTAGTCTTTAATTTGAATACTACTTTGTTCACATTATCAATGTGTCTGTGTTCTTATTCAACAATAATGCTTCCTTTGCACCCTAACTAAATTCTGCCTTATATCCATCAACCTTGGAACCCATTATGTTAATTTTATTACACATAATTCTCAAACAATTGTGTATATTTCATGCTAACGCCATGACCACTTTTCATCTGTTGCAGTTAGTCTTCACCTTATGTCACTGTAGATGGAAATGTTCTGTGTAAATGGATACGTTTTCTGTGTATGTTGGAGATGAAAGGAGGAGGGTAAAGAATTTTTGCTGGTCCTTTTGCAGAAAATAGTTTCATTTCTTATATCATTTCTCAACTATTTATTGTTTTATCAGGCTATTAGCCCGAAATGTTAATACTGTTTCTATTTCCAAAGATGCTGTCTGATCGCTAAGTATGTCAAACACTTTTTGTTTTGTTTATACTTTACATATCTGCTCTATTTAGATGTTGTATTTTGATTATTATTTCATGCCTTTTCTCTTTGATAGATAATTCTAATTTTCTTTGTTTCTCTCTTCCAGGTGCATTTAATGATTTAGTAAGATAGCAGTGGATGCCTTGTCTTATTTTCCCTAAGACATTAGTTTAGTTTAGTTTAGTTTTATAGTTTAGAGACAAAGAGCAGAAACAGGCCCTTTGGCCCACCGAGCCCAAACTGACCAGCGAACCCCTCGCACATTAACACTATCCTACACACAGAAGGGACAATTTACATTTATACCAAACCCATTAACCTACAAACCTGTATGTATTCAAGAGATTCAAGAGTTAGATTTAGCTCTCAGGGCTAACGGAATCAAGGGATATGGGGAGAATGCAAGAACCGGGTACTGATTTTAGATGATCAGCCATGATCATATTGAAAGACAGCGCTGGCATAACGAACCCGGATCTCTCGCGCCGTAAGCGCTGTAAGGCAGTAACTCTACCGCTGCGCCACCGTACCGCCCTGAATTGCCACAATTCACAGAGTACTTCTACATTTAAGAGGGACTTAATTCAAAATCAATAGTGTCAACACTGCTCCCTTACCCAACATCCAGCAATTTGCCTTTGCTATGACTGTTTTACATGATTAGAAGCTGACAACTAATGACAAGGATGATTCTCTTTCCAGACCACTAAATTGAATTTAGTCTTGTTTCTAGTTTTGTAATCTTCCTAATGTTAGGTAAATATGCTGACAGAGTGAACTGTTCAATAGTTATAAGGTTTGTCACGTTTGATTTCCCACTAGGATACGGATTTGTATTTATAACTACAGGTTATGGAAAATTTGTTTTAATTTTCAACATCATTATTATTTACTTAAGGCGACATCATGACTTACTTATCATTTTCCATTGGATGACTTATCTTCATTGAGTCGTCATGGTATCGTCCAACTAAAGATTTAGATTTAATAATGCAATTTTTGTTCCTTCTGTTCCCTTTTGTTCACTGAGACCTTGGCTGTTTTTAGTAATTGCTTCTACAACATTGATTCCCTTCATTTATTCAGAAGATACTGACATGTCTTGTGATTTTCTTCTGGTCTGTAAATCCAAAGCTGTCAAAAGCTATGCAGATGATTAGAGCTGACACATTGCATGGTCCCAGTTTTGAGCAAATATTCCATCCTATATTCTCAAATCTGCATAGGTCGCAGCCTTTCTAAATACACCATTGGTGTGGGATCTTTATTTGAATATCCAACCTTTCTCATATTTTAACTTTTATGCAATTTTAATATCTTTAGCTTTGGATAGTTTAGCAAATGCATTATACTATTGCAATGGTTTCACTTCAGCTCTCAGGCTCTCGTTGCTCTTTTTCCCTCCATGAATGTCTGTAAATGGAAATATGTTCATTTGCAGTATCAAACAGATATAGAGTCATTGAGGTGCACAGCATGGAACAGGGCCTTCAGACCACTCCATCCATGCAGACCGAGTTGTCTCTCTGAGCTATACCTACTTGTCTGAGTTAGAGTCCATAACCTTCTAAAGTCTTCCTTTCTATCACGGCTGCCAACTCTCACGCTTTGAGCTTGAGAATAACGCATTTCGACAAATTCTCACGCTCTCACTGAGGGAGGGATGGAAGGGCGGGTACAGATGCGGGGGGCCCGGGCTGGCGAGTGTTTGCTGGGCTGCCTAGTGTTTTGTGGGCCTGGCGAGTCGCTCGCTGCAGTTCCGGTCATGGAGCAGCCTCAGTGCAAGAGTCCCGGGCCGTCGGAGGCGTGGAGGCATTGCGCCGCTGCCGGGAGAGTCTCTGTGATGAAGGGACAGAGACTCTCAAAGGGAGGGGGAGAGAGAGAGGGGAAGGAGCAGGGAGACAGGGGGGAGAGAGAGAGAGGGGGGGTTGAGAGGAGAGAGAGGGAGTGATACAGAGGGGGAGAGAATGGGGAGAGAGAGGAGGGAGAGAGGATAGGAGAGATGGGGCGAAGGAGGGGGAGAGAGAGGGGAAAGACAGGGGTGGTAAAGAGAGAGGGGGAAGAGGGAGAGAGGGGGAAGAGGGAGTGAGGGGGGAAAGAGAGAAACGGGGGAAAGAGAGAGAGAGAGGGGGAGGCAAAGAGAAAGAGGAGATAGAGACAAAGGAGAAAGAGAGAGGGTAGAGAGCAAGGGGAAGAATGAGGTGGGAGGGAGAGATGGGGAGAGAGAGGGGGGAGAGAGGGGGGAGAGAGGAGAGCAAGAGGCTAGAGTGGGAGGGAGAAAGAGAGAGAGAGGGGGAGAGAGAGAGAGAGTGAGAGGGGAAAGAGAGGGGGAAGTTGGAGGAGGGAGACATGGGGGAGAGAGAGAAGAAAGAGAATGGGAGATGGAGAGAAGGAGGGAGAGAGGGGGAGAGCGAGTTAGGGGAAAGAGAGGGAGAGGGGGAAGGGGGAAAGCGGGAGAGAGAGGAGAGAGGGCAAGAGAAGCGGGGAGTGAGGTGGGAAGAAGAGGGGGAACAGAGAGTGGGGGGGAGAGAGAGGAGAGGGGGAAAGAGGGGGAGAGAGAGATAGGGGGAGAGAGAGGGGAAGAGAGGAGAGGAAGAGGGGGGAGAGAGGAGAGAGAAGGAAGGGAAGAGCGAGGGGGGAGAGTGAGGGGGATAGATAGGCAAGGCTGCCAACTCCCATGCATTGAGCGTGAGAATCACGCATTTCGCAAAATTCTCACGCTGATCACAAATTTCTCACGCTCTGTCGCGAGAAATTCTGTGATCAACAAAAGTTAAAAAACTCATATCAACTTCATGACCCACGGCTGTCCCCGCCGCTGCTTCTGTTGGAAGCAGAAGCAGCGGCGGGGACAGATGCAGACGGCGTGTGTTTGCCGGGCTGGAGAGTCGCTCACTGCACCTCTGGCAATGGAGCAGCCTCAGTGCAAGAGTCCTGGGCCGTCGGAGGCGTCGGAAGCATTGTGCCGCTGCCGTGAGAGTCTCTGTGCCAAATTCGCCCAGGTGACCGGCATGGATCAGGCGGCGGCTCGGTGCATCATGGAGGACAACCAGTGGCTGCTGGAAGTAAGTACCAAGCACTGCATAGAAACGGTGGAAGATAGTGAAAGATGGGGGTGGTTGGAGAAAGCATCCTGCGTGCCTGCTAGACTTTCACTTACTGTAACTGCAGGAAAAATGTTCCCGATGTTGGGGGTGTTCAGAACCAGGGGTCACAGTTTAAGAATAAAGGGTAGGCCAGTTAGGACTGAGATGAGGACGCATTTTCTTCACGCAAAGAGTTGTGAATCTGTGGAATTCTCTGCCACAGAAGGCAGTGGAGGCCAATTCCCTGGATGTTTTCAAGAGAGAGTCACATTTAGTTCTTGGGGCTAACAAAACCAAAGGATATGGGGAAAAAAAAATGGGAAGAGATACTGATTTTAGATGAATAGCCATGATCATATTGAATGGCAGTGCTGGCTTGAAGGGCCAAATGGCCTATTCCTGCACCTGTTTTCTATGTTTCTTTGCTTGAGTATATGGCAATAAAACTCGATCACTTGATTTTGAAGCATTCATGCATGGTGGAGATATAATGTAGTCATAGAGTGATACAATGTGAAAACAAGCCCTTCGGTGCAACTTGCCCACACCCGCCAACATGTCCCAGCTACGCTATCTGCTTTTGGTCCATACCTCCAAACCTGTACTATCCATGTATCAGTCTAACTGTTTCTTAAATGTTGGGATAGTCCTTGCCTCAACTACCTCCTCTGGCAGCTTGTTCCATATACCCACCACCCTTTGTGTGGCAAAGGTTACCCTTAAAAAGTTACCTCTGAAAAATACTTCATACAAAAAACATTGAAATCATACTTCTACAATGCACTAAAACATGATTTTAATACATCAAATTTCATAAAGTCCCTATCCAGGGGTGGGGGGGGGGGGGGGGGGGTGGAGGGGACACTCCACTTCCACACCGTCTCCCCACTCGGTTGCTCCCCTCCCTCACCGGGCTTAGCCTCCCCGCTTTCAAAAAATACTCTGTGGCTCCTGGTTCAGATGGAAAACACTGCCAGTTGTGAGCGGGGAACTGGGGCGGGGAACATCACGGAACCAGTTGCCGTGATGTCTGGATCCCAATGCTTAGCGCTTCATGTTTCAAAGTTGGCTAATGTTATTGATTTGTAATTAGCCTGATTTGTAATTAGTTGACAAAACTTTAATTTATTCATCCAGAACATCAGGGGGATGGGATATGTGCAATATTAAAATGACATGCAAGATGTCAGATTGTCTGTCACAACATCCAGCCCCGTTAACCCATTATTTCCTTCAGTTAAATATTGGTAAGGTAGCACTATTGTCATTTGCCACTCAACTATTACCTCACTGACTATTGCTAAATGCCCCTCAATTCCTTTGACAGGTTGAATAGAAATGTCCCTGACTTCCGGTAGGCGGCAGAGCATGGTGGCTGATTAGACAGAGAGCTCCGTACAGTCGGATAAATAAACCTCCCCTAAATTCAAAGTAAGCAAGTATTTAAGTTTTAATGAGTATAATACGAGTGGGGGAGTCAAAACAAAGAGCAGAAAGTTGAAGGAAAAGATGCTAGGAAAGCAAGAAACAGAAGGTCAGGCCCGAAGCGACACAGACGACACAGACGAAACCAAAAACAAACAGGCTGGTGGAGACGCTGCAACAGAGGCCCTCCATGAGGAATTAAAAAGCAGAAGTACACAAATCAGCAATTTGAGAAGTGAATTAAAAGCGGACTTCACATCATTCAAAGACGATTTCAAGCAGGATATGAGAGAAGAGCTGGCCGAATTTAAACATGAAATGAATCTTCAGATGGCAGCGAATGCACAGGTAATACAAGACCAAAAAAAAAACGGAAGAAGCCGCCACCCGAATAGAGGAGCTGGAAACATGGAGTGTCACTGCAAACACTATACTCGAAGAAACGATGAAAGACCAGAAGTCACTTGTCGACAAATTGAATGATCTGGAGTCCCGATCCCGAAGAAATAATTTGCGGATATACAGTGTGCCAGAGGGTGCGGAAGGTAGCTCAGTACCTCAGTTTGTAGAAAAAACTGCTCAGAAGTGAAATGTCAATCCCTGAAATGACAGATTTGCAGATTCAACGAGCGCACAGATCCCTGGCACAGAAACCAAGCCCTAGTTCCCCTCTGAGATCCATAATTGTCCACTTTCTCCAGTTTAAAGTTAAAGAGATGGTCCTCAAACAGGCATGGCAAAAGAAGATCCAACTTGGAGAACGAATGCTGTCTTTTGACCATGACTATACTACCGCTGTAGTACACCAACGCAAGGCATACAAACATGTTAAACGCTTCTTAAAAGAGGAAGGAATCTGCTTTCCGACACCATTTACCAAGATACGTATTCACTGGGAGAGCGGTCACCAAACCTACAACAACGCAAGGGAAGCCGTGCGAGAGCTACAACAGAGAGGGTATAAAGTGGAAGAGCTGCGGGGAGACACGGACATGCCGCCACTGCGTGAACAACTCCACCGAACGGCGCGGTGGCAGCTCGTCGAGAGACATGGAGAATCACAGACAATCAGACGGGCATGGGAGCGCCTTCAAGTATTCCAACAAAAGACTCATGCTTGACCTGAGATATGATTATGAAGTTACGCACAGACATGGATAACACAATGGCTTCTGCCACAATATGTTAGAATGCTGAGTTCTTATATGTATATTCATAGACAAATCTGTTTATAAGCCTGGTTCTAAAAATATCACCAAGCATCACAGACCTCATGTGAGTGTAATTAATGTTGATTTAATACAACTTTCTGTATTAGATAAATCCGACTGTTAGGGAGATTAGCGAAATATTAGAGCTAGAATGAATGGAGGGACCCATAGAGGGTTACAATACAATACCATTTATTGTCATTTGAACCTCATTGAGGTTCAAACAAAATTTCATTTCTGCAGTCATACATACAAGAAAAGAACCAAGACACAACAGAATTTACACAAACATCCATCACAGTGAATCTCCTCCTCACTGTGATGGAAGGCAAAGTCTTATCTCTCCCCTGCACTCCCCATTCTTCTCCCGGTCAGAGTCAAAGCCCCCGGCAGGCGATGGTATATAAGTCCCGCGGCCATTCATGCCGCGTCGGGCGATGCAAGGCCCCACTCCGGGTCTTGATGTTGGAGCCCCCGGTGGGCGCTAGCAAGTCCCGTGGCCATCAAAGCCGCGCCGGGCGATGTAAGGCCCCGCTACAGGTCGTCTTCAACCCCGCAACTCGGGCGGGAGAAGTTGCCGTTGCGGGAGCTCCGAAAAGAGGTCTCCCACCAGGGACCCGCGAGCTCCCGGTGTTACCGTCCACCGGGCCTGCAGCTGGAGCCTCCGAATCTCCGGGGTCGGGCAGCAGCAGCAGCGCGCCACCACAGCTCCTCACGTTCCGAACTCGGCCAGCTCCACGATGGTAAGTAAGTCCGCAGCTCCGCGACTGGAGCCCCAGGTCCGGTTGGAGGCCGCTTCACGGTGCTAGGCCCCAACGACAACGGAGACCCGACAGAGAAAAGGTCGGGTCCTCCGTACAGGGAAAAGATTTAAAAAGTTTCCTCACCCCGCCCCCCCCACCCCCCCACACATATCCAGCTAAAAAAAACACTAACTAACAACACTCAAACGAGACAAAAAATTAAAAAAAGATAGACGGACTGCAGAGGCCGCTGCAACAAGAGTCGCGCCGCCCACCGCTTATCTAGGAGAGGGCTTACCCCGCTTATCTAGGAGAGGGCCCTTTCTTAGTGTTTGGTTTCCCCCCTCAATTTACAAAGGGATTCTGGATCTATGGAGGAGAGAGAATACCCTTTTTTGGGAGTCCATATATGTTTTGATGTTTTGTTTTGTTTTGCCAGGTAAAACACCTTTGTTTGTTCATATGTTTTGGTTTGTCGTTCAGAATGGTTCGGGTGTTGAGTTGAGGGGAAACAGTGAAATCAATCACACTAAGTGTAACGATGCAATGTCAAGGTCTTAAGCTGATGTCTCTCAATGTTAATGGTTTGGGTAATCCAATTGAGAGGGCTCAAGTCATGACTAAATTGAAAAAAGTGAAGATGCATATTATTTACTTACAAGAAACCCATTTATCGCGACAAGAGCATGAGAAGCTGAAAAGATTTGGATATAAAAACACATATATTATAGCTCACATAAAAGGGGAGTGGCAATCTTGATATCAAACTCAGTTAAATTCGAAATGTTTAAAGAAATAAAAGACAAAGAAGGGAGATATATCATAGTAAAGGGCAAAGTTGATAATAATATCCTGACACTGGTGAATATCTATGCTCCCCCAGATAGTGATAAACATTTTTTCAAATCCCTATTTGATATTATTGCAATGGAAGCAGAAGGAATTTGTATATGTGGGGGTGATCTGAATGTTGTACTGAATCATAGGCTTGATACGACAAGTAAAAAGAAGAATAGGAACCAGCTAACAAAACTACTAAACACTACCTGGGAAGAATTTGATTTTCTTGATGTCTGGAGGAATTTTCACCCTCTAGAAAGAGACTATACACATTACTCAATACCGCACTTTTTTACTCCAGAATAGACTATTTCTTAATGCAGCAAGAAGACTGTTATAGGGTAACGGATTGTAGAATCGGTGTGGCAGATGTATCAGACCATAATGCCATATACTTAACAATTCAAATGAACAGGAGAAGGAAGAACACAGTGTGGCGATTAAATGTTGGAATACTGAATGATAAAGCAACTGTTAATGATATTAAATTGGAAATCAAAACTTATCTAGAGGAGAATGACAATGGGGAGGTGGACCCATCCATACTATGGGACTCATTGAAGGCTGTAATACGAGGTAGGTTAATAGCGAGGGCATCACATATTAAAAAGGCCAGAATGAAAACATATAATAAGTTGATACCAGACCTGAAGGATTTAGAACAGAAGTACAAAAATAATAAGGACCAGAGAACTTATAAGCAAATAGAAGATTTGAGGGGACAAATGGATGGAATATTGGGTCAAGAGGTGGAGAAAAAAGCAAGATTTGTAAAACAGGCACATTATGAGCTTGGCCCTAAATCCACTAAAATACTTGCCCGAGGGCTACGCAAACAACAGGCTGACAACACCATACACAAAATTAAGGACCCCTGTACACAGAATTTGAAGAGTGATCCAAAAGAAATAGAATATATCTTCCAGGAATATTATAAAGAATTATACACAAACCTCTACAGTAGATGGGGAATCAATGAGGACTTTTTTTAAATACAATAGATCTGCCCTGTATTGGAGAGACACAAAATAAAATAATCACAGCAGAAATATCACTGGAGGAGATAGAGAAGACAATTGGTAGGATGAAATCAAACAAGGCCCCAGGCAGCGATGGTTTCCATATAGAATGGTATAAAATATTTCGGAATGAGCTAAACCCACTTCTTCTGAGAACCTTTAACTGGATTATCAAAGAAGGCAAGACACTCCCGTCATGGAAAGAGGCAATTGTAACATTAATCCCCAAAGAGAACAAAGACAAGGAAAATTGTACCAACTACAGACCAATATCAATTCTAATTGTGGACTATAAATTATTTCCTTCAATTATCTCCAAACGATTTGAAAAGCTCATGCCAGATTTAATTGATGAAGACCAGACTGGTTTTATAATAGGCAGACAAACACAGGACAGCATTAGAAGAACCCTACATATAATACACAAGATTCAAAAGGAAAGTACGCGTGCTGTTCTGATAAGCCTAGACGTGGAAAAGGCTTTTGATAGGGTTCATTGGGAATTCTTACATCAAACACTAGAAAGATTTGGCTTTACCGAAGATTCAATTCAAGTTATTAAAGCAATTTACCAGCAACCTACTGCAAGAGTAAAGGTGAATGGGTCCTTAACTGAGAGAATTGTGTTAGGAAGAGGAACGAGACAGGGATGTTGTCTTAGCCCTACCCTGTTTGCTATATATATTGAACCATTGGCTCAAGCGATTCATCAAGATAGGGAACTGAGGGGAGTAACTATAAGAGACAGAGAACATAAAATTGGCCTTTTCGCAGATGATATAATGATGTATCTCACGGAAGTAAACACCTCATTTCCAAGGATGATGGGGATCATAGATGAATTTAATTTTTATGCAGGATATAAAGTGAATATTTCAAAAACTCAAATCCTCCTATTTAATTGTCCTCCTCCAGAAGAAATCAAACAAAATTATAATATTAAATGGGATTCAAAATCAATCAAATACCTAGGGATACATATAACAAAAAATATATCAATGTTTTATGGGGCCAAGTATAATCACATCAACCAAAACATAAGAAAGGATATAGAAAGATGGTCCACCTACCCAATGGATTTTAGTAGTAAGATAAATGTGGTGAAAATGAATATTTTGTCAAGGCTATTGTACTTGTTTCAATCTCTGCCAATTGAGGTACCATTAAAACAATTCATGGAATGGGATAAATTAATATCTAGATTTATTTGGGGAGGAAAGAAGGCCAGAATTCGATACACTACACTCCAGTTGCCAAAGGACAAAGGTGGAATGGCACTTCCAAATTTTAGGATATATTTCTATGCAGCCCAACTTCGCCCACTAATTAATTGGTGTGAGGACAGCTATATAGCTGGGTGGAAAGAGATTGAGACATATATCCCTGACTTCCACATCCAAACACTTTTGGGAGAAAAAGCACTTCCTGGACATATCAGGAGTATAATCGATCCAATAATGACATTTACTTTAGAAACCTGGTTCGCTCTTACCAGACAACTTAAACTAAATAAACGACAAAAAGTTTTAAGATGGATAGCTTTGGATAATGAATTTACACCAGGGATGTATGACTCAACATTTAAAGAGTGGATGAAGAAAGGAATGACTGCATTTTGTACTGTTATTGAAAATGGAGACCTAAGAAGTTTTCAAGATTTGAAGGATAGATTTACACTTCGGAACCAAGACTTGTTTAGATACCTCCAACTGAGAGATTATTACAATAAAAAGGTAAAAAGGGAGGCACTAGAAGAAAAGAATCCAGTGATAGAAGTGATAGTTAGTGCGTATCATCAAAAAACATTAAGGATTATTTCTAAACTTTATCATAGTTTAGTGGAATGTCAAGCTAAAACTACATTTTATATAAAATGTAAGTGGGAAAAGGAATTCAACATCACAATCTCAGAAGAAGAATGGCATCATATGTGTGTAACACTACAGACATCCACTAATTCACAAAATTGGAGAGAATTTAATTGGAAAATTGTGATTCGTTTCTTTATTACGCCTAACATAAAAAGCAAGCAAATTCTAAGGCAGCAAACCTGCTGGAGGCAATGTGGTCAAACAGATGCAAATCATGCACATATCTTCTGGAGTTGCCCAAAAATAGAACCATTTTGGGACAGAGTGAATTCAGAATTAACAGAGGTATTAGGATATACAGTCTGCAAGAAGTGTTCCATTTTATACCTGGGTAATATAAATACAGTGATGCTGAAGGAAGACCATTACTTGGTTAAAATCCTACTCACAGCTGGCAGAAAGGCCATTACAAGTAACTGGCTTGGAGCGGACACACCCAGACTTAGACAATGGTTAGACATAGTACAGGAAATATTTGTCATGGAGAAAATGACATATTCTCTAAGAGTGAAAGAAGACGAGTTTAATAGAAAATGGGGAAAATGGATTAGGTACAGAAATAAAGATATCAACACTATAATTTTATAGACAATAATGTAAGTTATTGAAAAATGTTTTAATATGAAAATAGTTCTGTATACTGCATCATTAATTGTAAACTGAACCCCCTGCTGCACTGTTGTACGTTTCACTGTAATGTTGTATGTTTCATTGTTATATTTGTGTTTTATTTGTGTATACATAAAAGCAATAAAAACTAAAGTGTAAAAAAAAAGAATAGAAATGTCCCTAATCTCGTTGTTTTATTAATTGAACATGTAGATGAACATCCTCAAGGCGGGTAATCAGATGGAAACTGATTCAGATGCGATATTTAAGAGCTTGTTTAAAGAAGGGGCAAATTTTAAAGGAGTGACAGAGATACTTGCAGGGGAATGTGAGAGGAGATTATTATTTGTCTTTAGTTTTAGCTTGAACCAGGACATCTGAAGATCCAAAGTTTAATATAGTAATTGTGCTGATACTGACTCCAACCAACCACGTAATTAATATCATCCATTCCGGAGGTTTTACTTTTATGATGCCATTTAAACTTCACTTGGATTTCAATCACTTCAATGTAAAAGTAATTGGGAATGGGGAGCATTGGGACAAAAATTTGCCATCGGTACATAATAACTGTAATATAATAATTAATGCATGTTGGTAGGTGCAATCAAAACAAAGATCTTTTTACCATTGTTGTGTTATGAATGCCACATAAAATATGATGGACTCTCAAGATCACATTTAATAGAAAAATATTGCTTAAATATATAGTTATTGGACTTTGCATTTCGGAAAAGTTCCAGCTGAGAGGATGACAGCAAAATACTGAAAATATTGGGGGTGAAAATTACTTCAGGACAGTTTGTTAGGAAAATAAAAGAAATGGTAACAGAATACATATACAGCTGAGAGAGTATAATGTTATGGATGAGAAATTGTGTTCAACCAAGTGATGACTTCTTTGACAAAGTAACTAGCATGTTAGATAACAAGGAAGCCAATGGATGTGGCAAATTTTGTTATGCATAATTTGGTCTGTGAAGTGCCCCATAAAAGATTACCGCATTAGATAAGCACTTGTGGATTTGAACGTAATAGGTTAAGTCCAGGGGGTCAGATATGTGGCTTTATGTGTGGGCCAGATATATTGTCAGTACAGAGGGGCTAGGACCAAGGCCAAGTGTGCATCCAGAGTCAAGGTCTGGAATAGTACTAGGCATGAAGTCAAAGTAGGGACCAGGTGTAATGCTGGACTCAGGGTCAGGAATGAGAGAAGGTATGCAAGTGGAGTCAGGGTCAGGAGTAGGACCAGGTGTGCAGTGAGACCCAGGTTGGTCAACATGGGCCAAGTGTTTGATTATTATCTGATTTCCATACATGAATTACTAAGATCATTCATGTGCTGCACGTGTTGATCAGAGCCGGGCTCTACTGTGTAATGTAATTAGGAATATAATTTAGTCTAACCTTATTCATAGCTAATCCAATTTAAAGCATATATATTGCATTCAAGTGTAAGTTAAAAGATTTGCTACAGTATGCAACATATTGCACAATTTCAAGATGAAAAATGCAAAAGCTCCGTACCAATGGGTGGGGAACCCTCCTCCTGTATTCAACATATCTATGCCCCTCATAATGTACTATACTTCTACAAGGTCACCCTCGGCCTCTTTAGCTCCAGGAAAAAAAAACTGGCTTCTCCAGTGTTTCCTGAAAACTCAGGCCTTCCAGTAACATCCCAGAATCTTGTCTGCACTCATTCCAGTTTAATAACATGCTTCCTATATCTAGGTGACCCGGAATACACACGATACTCCATGTGCACTCTCGCCAATGTTTTGCACAATGTCCTGACTCGTGTACCCAATGCACTGATCAATGAAGGCAAGTGTGTCCATTTTTTTCTTCAACACTATGTCTGCCTGTGTTGCCACTTCAGCGGACTATGTACACGTAACCTTTGGTATCTCCTGCTTTGCAACACTCTCCAGAGCCCTGCCAATTACTATGTAAGTCCTGGTTTAATATGCTAAAATACAACACTTCATTCTTGTCCAAGTTACATTTCATTTGCCATTTCTTGGCCCACTTCTCCAGTTTAACTAAATAACCTTCTTTACTGTTCACTATGCCACCATTTTTGGTTTCCTTAGAAATAACATTACAGTAGAAGAAGGAACCAGACTAGGCACTGCCCTTTGGCACTGCTTTAAAGTTCCATGAAGTCAAGGCTGAGTTGATCTTAGGCTCATCTCCACTTTCTTGCCTGTTCCCCACAATTATTGACTTATCCACATAACAACCATTGTATTTATGAAAACATTTTACCCTTTAGCTTAGGTAGACAAAAATGCTGGAGAAACTCAGCGGGTGCGGCAGCATCTATGGAGCGAAGGAAATAGGCAATGTTTCAGGCCGAAACCCTTCTTCAGACTGATGCAGCGTGGGAGGAGGGGGGGGGGGGGGGGGGTGGGGAAGGGGGAAGAAGAAACGAGGAAGAACCAGAGGGCTGAGGGAGAGCTGAGAAGGGGAGGAGACAGCAAGGGCTACCGAAAATTGGAGAAGTCAATGTTCAGGCCACTGGGACGCCGACTGCCCATGCGGAATATGAGGTGCTGCTCCTCCAATTTCCGGTGGTGCTCACTCTGGCAATGGAGGAGGCCCAGGACAGAAAGGTCCCTTTAGCTTTCTGTGCTTAATATTTAACTTTTAACTGCGACCTTTGATTCATTTGCACGTCTGCTTTTCTGATTGCTTAGCTAGATTTAACAAATTGTTTACATTTGTAAAGCAAAGGGAAAATAGAAATTCTCAAGTGCTGTCAAGACCAAACCATTTGGAATTCATGATCTATGTTCTCAAAACCAGTTAATTATGAATTGTTTTGGTCATCAATAAAATTATTAAATTGTTTTTCTGAAACATTGCATGTTTCAAGTGTGAACATCGATTAAATCTTTCACAAGTTAAAGTTTGAAATTGGGGCAAGGCTAACGTTTTGGATTCCCCTGCCTTGGGGAAAAACGACTGTGAGTATTTAACATATCTATGTCCCTCATAATGTTCTATACCTCTACAAGGTCACCCTTAGCAAGACAAGAGCTTGCAACAATTGCATGGAGTGGGTTCTTTGCAGGCAACAGGATGTCCTGAAAGTGAGGTGCTTTTAAAAGTGTGTGTTCTGGTCAATGAAGGGCAAGGAAGGTGGGAGTAAGGAACCTGTGATAACCAGAGAAATTGAGGCTCTGGTCAGGAAAAGGAAGGAGGCATAGGTCAGGTATAGGCAGCTGGGATCAAGTGTATCCCCGGAAGTGTATAGGGGATTGAGGAGGATACTCAAGAAGGAAATCAGAATGAAAAGATGGCATGAGAATGGAAGATAAGGATAGGAAAATCCAAAGAAATGTTATGTATACTCAGGGAGAAAGGGTAATTAGAGAGAGAAAAACCACGTCTCATCAGAAACCAAAGTTGTCATCTCTGTTTGGAACCACAGGAGATGAGCACAGATTCTTCAGATTGAAGAAGTGTCTTGTCCCGAAAACTGGTGTCTCAATGAAGACTCAGGAATGTGGGAAATTTAGTGGACATTCTTGAGGACAATCCATGTTACAGTCGAGGAGGTGCAGGATATCCTATGTCATATGAAGAGAGATATATCTACCAAGTCTGATCAGATATATCCAAAGACACTGTAAGAAGCTAGAGAAAATATTGCAGTAGTCCTGGCAGACAAATATTTTAATCATGGGTGAGGTACTGCAAAACAGGAGGGAGGCTAATGTTCTATCTCTATTCAAGAAGGGATGCAAATAAAACAGTTCCTGGTATCTAGAGATCAGTACGGCTAACATCTCTGGTCAGATATTTACTGAAGAGTATTGTGAGGGATATTATATATATATATATATATATATATATATATATATATATATATATATATATATAATATCCCTTACAATCCTCATATATATATATATATATATATATAGGCATTTAGAAAGACTGGGATGAATTAGGAAATTGGTTACGAAGATTTATGAGGGTAGGGCATCAGACCTAGTCGACAGGACTTAAGCAGGACTCTTTGATAAGATTCCACATGGTAGGATGCTCTGGAAGGTTAGAACGTATGGGATCCAGGGTTAGTTAGCTAACTGCAGACATAATTGGCTTCATGGTAGAAAGCAGAGTGTGGTGAGGAAATGTTGTTTATCCAACTCGACCCCTATGACATGGAAGGACTGCTGGGGTCCTTGGATGCATGTGAGGGACCTCTAATTCCCACCAGGAAGTGTCAGTGCCCTTCAGTTCTTGAACAAACACCCGATCAGTTCCCTCTACGAACAAAAGTTAGACACAAAATGCTGGAGGAATTCAGCGGGACAGGCAGCATTTCTGGAGAGAAGGAATGGGTGATGTTTTGGGTCGAGACCCTTCTTCGGATTGACTAACATTCTGCTCCACCTGGCAGAACATGTCCTCACTTTCAAAAGCTTCTCTTTTGAGTCTTCTCACTTTCTTCAAGTCAAAGCTGTGGCCAGAGGCACTCACATAGGCCCCAGCTCTGCCTGCCTTTATATTGGTTACGTTGAACAGTGTTTGATCCAAACATACATTGGCACCATCCCCCAACTCTTTCTCTGCTACCCTAACAACTACATTGGGGCTGCCTCCTGCACCCATGAAGAACTTTGCTTTCATCTCTAACTTTCATACTGCCTTCAATTTCACTTCACACCTTTCTCCCTATTCTCAATCCCTCTGTCACCCTCACAGGAGACAGACCACCAACTGATGTTTACTGTAAACCCATTGACTCCAACTGTTATCTGGACTATACCTACTCCCACTCTGTCTCTTGCAAGGGTATCATCCCCCACTCTCAATTTGTCTGTCTCTGCCACATCTGCTCCCAAGATGGGCTTTTCACTCTTGGACATCTAAGATGTTTACTTTCTTTTTAAGTAAACATGGATTCAGCTAGTTTGAAGAAGGGTCTCGACCCGAAACGTCGCCTATCTCCTTTGCTCCTTAGATGCTGCTGCACCCGCTGAGTTTCTCCAGCCTTTTGTGGACCATGGATTCAGCTATGCTGTTGCAGGTGGACCCCTCACCCATGTCCCCTATGTGTCATATAGTTGTTATCTCAATCACCTTCCCCCAAATAGGATTACCCTGCACCTATCTTTCACCCACCAGCCTCCGCATCAACACATCATTCCTTGACATTTCAGCACCTTCAATGCGATCCCACTACCAGTCACATCTACCCATCCTTTCCTCTTTCCTTGGAGACACTCCCTCTGCAACTCCTTGGTTCACTCAACCCTTCCCTCCCAAACCACCCCTTTCCCAGGTGGTTTCTCCGGCAACCACAGGAGGTGTACATCTCCTCCTTCACATCTTTCGAGGTGATCCCAGCAGCCCTTTCAGGTGAGACAGAGTTTCACATGCACCTCCTCCAACCTCATCTACCCCATCTGCTACTCATGATGTGGCCTCCTTAACGTTGGCGAGACCAAGCATAGATTAGATGATTGTTCAGAGTGCAGGAAGCTGAGGGGCAATCTTATGGAGGATCTCTGCACCCAGTCTGCCTTGGCTGCTGGATCCATTGTATGTTACCCATTTTAACTCACCTTCCCATTCTCATACCAGCCTTTCTGTCCTGTGCTTCCTGCATTGACAGAGTAAGTCCACATGGATATTGGAGGAACAGTATCTCATATTCTGCTTGAGTAGCTTACCCTGGTATGAACATTGAATTCTCCAATTTTAGGTAACACCTCCTCCCTTTTGCCCCATTCTCATCCCAGTGACCAAGCCTGGTTTGTACTATCATGCCCCCTTTTTACTTCCAACTAACTCCTTCCACCTACATCCTCGGTCTGGCCTCACCTATCACTCTGCTTCTCTCCCTATCTTACACACTTTAAGTCCTTCCCATCTCTTGCCTTAGTTCATCTATCCACCAATCCCCCCCCTCCCACTTGTATTCAGCTTTCACTAAGTACTTAGGTACTCCACCATTTTGTGTGTATTTTGTAGACAGTGTAGATGGTTATTCAGATTTCCAGTAAAATCTTCATCTGCTGGGCAAATGGGCTGAGGAATGGCGAATGGAGTTTAATTCAGATAGATATGTGGTGCTGTATTTTATTGGTCAATAAGGACCAATACCTTCATAGTGAATGATAAGATTCTGAGGAAAAGCGTATTCATATATGCATAGTTAGGAAAGATTTGAAGATGTATGGGCCAAATGCAGGCAAATTGGACTGGCTGAGATGGGGCATATCGAACGACATGGGCATTGGGTCAAAGAGCCTGTTTGTGTTTTTTATGACTCCATAATTGATCTATGCTAAAATTGTCATATATATATTGCAAACATCACACATAAAAAATATGAATTTAAATACAATTATAGGTAATTGTTTATAAACGTTCACCCTTTTAACAAATGCACAAGTTATTATAACATTGATCTGGACAAGTTTTAAATGTCATCCCATTACTTATCTTTGTTCTAACGTGTGAGGTACTTTGACCTCAATTACTTCACTGAATGTCACAAAAGTTCAGTTTATATTATGTATCAGGAAACTCTGCTGTTCATTCATAAGCAACTATTAAAAAGGGAAAAAAATGACATCTGAAGTGTCCCAAATAATGAATGAAGATACATAGACAGCAACCACAAGAAATAACTTCAATTCATGATAAGGGGTGATCTTATGGAGGTGTATAAGATCATGAGAGGAATAGATCGGGTAGATGTACAGATTATTTTGCCCACAATAGGGGAATCGAGGACCAAAGGACGTACATTCAGGGTGAAGGGGAAAAGATTTAATAGGAATCCGAGGGGTAACTTTTTCACACAAAGCGTGGTGGGTGTTTGGAACAAGCTGCCAAAGGAGGTAGTTGAGGCTCGGACTATCCCATTGTTTAAGAAATATTTAGACAGGTACATGGATAGGACAGGTTTGGAGGGATATGGACCAAACTTAGGCAAGTGGGATTAGAGTAGCTCTGACATTGTTGGCCGGTGTGGGCGAGTTGGGCCGAATAGCCTGTTTCCACACTGTATTTCTTTATGGCTCGATGTAAACCTAGTTACTTGATGGATAATTAAAATCTAATAACCATATGAAAAGTTTCCTATGTTTTGACTCACTAAATCTCTATTGACGGGATATTAAATAAAAGTAGATTTATTCTGCAGTGATGTAACAGATAAAATTGAATCATTCAATCCTAGCTTTTAACAGATGTTTCAATTACTTTAAACAACAGCAACTTTATTGATTCAAAATAAGCAAAATTTAGATTCTGTGGATCTTGAATTCTTAAATAAAAATCTATGAGACCCCAGTCATGAAATTTCACACAAGAAACGTACTAATTTCAAGAGAAGACTATTTGTTTTTTCTGTACCGCTGATATGAAACTTAATCCATATCATCAGAAGGGCATCATAATATAAATAAAGTAGCCCGAATGCACTTTCCTCTCCAGTGAATTTTGGTACTGAAGAACCATGAATCACAATACTGTACAATGTCTTCAAAATTTTCCATTGCAGCATCTTTGTAAGGTTACCATAAGGAATTACTAATTTATGAATTCATACAGCATTCCCTGTATATATTGGACCTCTAACTTAATTTATATCAAAGATCTCTCCTCCTGTAGGTGTCAGCCTTGGTTAAAAGTTACATGCGGGCATCAGAAATTTAAGAGTTTAAGGATCCTTGAGTAAGTAACCAAGGCAGCTAAGTGTGGATTTGCAAAGAGAGTCGTTTGTTGTATAGAACTTTTTGCCGCGTCCATCAGGAAAGACGTAAGCAGAAGAAGAGTGACATTGCCAGGCAGTGGGGGCACTCAAGTCAAAACCTCCCTGTACATGGACGACATCACCGTCTTCTGCTTGGATCAAGGATCGGTCCACAGATTGATTAGCATCTGCGACCACTTTGAGTCAGCCATGGGAGCCAGGGTAAACCGCAGGAAGAATGAGGCCATGCTCTTTGGCAAATGGCCCGACTGATCTTCCGTCCCGTTCACAATCAAGCCTGACCTCGAAGGTGCTGGGGATCCGGTTCAGTGGGGCTGAGGCATGTGACAAGAATTGGCTGGAGCGGACAGCCAAGGTGGGGAAGAATCTGGAGCTGTGGAAGCAGCGCTCCCTATCTATAATGGGGAAAGATAGTCATCAGGTGTGAGGTGCTCTCGGGGCTGCTGTATTTGTAACAAGTGTGGCCCATCCCTCCCTCCTACGTCACAGGGATCACCTGGGCTGTCTTCATGGTCAAGTTCACTTTCATTGTCACATGCACCAATTAAGGTACAGTGATATTTGAGTTACTCTACAGCCATACAAGTAAAAATAACACGGTAGAGTTTAACATAAACATTCATCACAGTGGAATTTGCATTCCTAACTGTGATGGAAGGCAATAAAGTTCAGTCAATCTTCCTCCCTTTGTTCACCCGTGGTCGGGGCGTTGAACCCTCCGCAGTCGCTGCTTAGGACGGCCCGATGTACAAGTCGTCTCGTCTGCATGATCGAAACTCTGACGTCGGGGATGGATCAGAACACACTCTTTGTGTTCCCGAATCAGCTGCTTCTTACCGGAGACTGCGGCTTCACGATGTTAAAGACCACGGGCCAATGGTCGGAGCACTTCTTCTGGTGATCCCCGGCAAGGGATCCCAGGCTCCGTGATGGTAGGCCCGCACCGCCCCTCCGGCTAGAAGCTCTGAAGACCGCTGCAGTCAGCAGGCCCCCACGGTAGGATCTCCAACACTGGCGACCCTCAGCAAGGGATCCCAGACGCTGCGATGGTAAGTCCGTGCCATGCCTGCTGCTGAAGCTCTCTGGGCTGGTCTCTGATCTAGAAAGGCAGCACCAAACCAGTTTTTAGGCCATGAGGGGGGCGAAAATGCAAAATCTCCATCGCTTCATCTGGGGGTCGAGGATGGTGCCAGATGCGATGGACCACAATGCACTAGTCGGCAGACGACGGGAGTAAAAGCTTGCCCAACGTGGCCTTCATCTTGATGACCACATTCGTGTGTGGCTGTATCTGGCGGAGCCAAGGCGCATGGGCACCAATTGTCACTACCCGCTGAGGTTTTACCTGTTCATGGTGTTGTGAAGGATGGGCTTGGCGCAGATTCCATGGAATGTACCAGTTAGGTGGACATTGCCGCACCCAGTCATTTGTGGAAAGGCTCTTCTGGACCAACACCTTTGACCACGTTCACCAGTCAATGGTCAGCACAGAATGTCCTGTAGGCACTGCAGGGAAATTACTCCATGGATCCTGTGGTGGGTTCCAAAAGCAGGCTGCACAGCTTGCCGGCGAAATGCCTCATCGCCAGAACTCACCAACAAGCACCAAGACCTGGTTTGGCTGGCAGTGAGGGGAGATCTCCCAGTCAGATCCTTCCTGCACCATCGGAACCTCACTACCAGCACACACTGCCCTTGGGACGGCTGCTATGGTAGGAGACGGTTACCCATATCTTCGCAGAGTGTAGATTTGCAAAGAGATTCTGAAGAAGTTTGCAATGGTCCCTGTCATGATTTATTCCAAGCAGCTCCATCACAGAGGACTCTGTGATTTACGGACTGCTCCCAGGGACGCATTCACAGATGGACATTGAGTGCTGCTGGAAGGTCATAAGCCGCTCTTTGGTCTACCCAAGCTTTGTTGACCTCCCAGCAGAGCGAGATGTCTGTTGGGGCATGTTGTTGAACGACGCACTGAAGCTTGGTGCAGCCAACACCAAGGCTCTGTGGGAGAGGGTTCTGTGTATAGCCTCGGAGAACGTCGGAATTTTTTTTTGCATGGTTCCTGTATTGTTTCTATTTATTTACTTGAATATAATTGGGTTTTTTTAAAGCGAGTTTGCTACATGCAATACTTTAAACCAGACAATATAACAGTGATATAATAGTCATTTCATTTGCCAGTAGACGACTTAATTTAATGTCCATCAGAATGATAGGTCCTTTGATCAAGAAGAAAACATGGATTTTGTTTTAGACAGGCTCAAGTACTGGTCGTGATCTAGGTTTTACCACCATATTATGTCTATCGGACAAATAAGTTTAGCTACCTGATACATAACGACCGGTATAAATGTCTTCCGATTAGCTTTTATTTTTATTCAGGAGGTTGTTAATTTCTTTCAACCACCTGTACTAACAATTATCCATCCATCCTGAAGATGTGAAGAGACGTGGGTTGTGTGATCTGATAGTTTACGTAAATGACAAGGTTTCTATGACAATCTTGCATTTTTCAACCTTATTCTTGTAGTGCCAATGCACACCTCACAATGGTGGAATTTAAATTTGTCAACTTTTCTGTTGCTAAAGCAGTAAAAAAACACGAAGAAGCTACTATGCCCATTTGGATATTGTGCTAAACAAAAATAATTATGAAAAGCATGAAATAAATGAAATGTAAAACAGAAGGGACTAGATCCTTCTTGGTCAAGGTCACTGAACATTCTCACTGCTAAACTAGTTGCGATCATCTGACTCATCATAGAGATCTTAATATTTGTCCTCTCGTTGGGAAAAACAGTGAACATTGCGGAAACAATAAAGCGCCAAGGGTTTAAAGTGCACTGATACGTTTGAAGGTATTTTCATTAGTATGTTATAATACTGATAATGAATGTTATTCTCAGGATCTGGATCTGAGGGGAGAGGATCATAATTTCAGTTTAAGTGAATGGTGATTTTGGATTGTCATGAGGAGAAACTTATTCACTTGGTTAGATTTGAATCTTTCAAATTCTACACATAAAAATGCAGAACGTTGGGTGTAGAATTCTGCACCCAAAACAAGTATGTATTAAACTGTCATAAAGTAAGTCCAAAGCTAAGATGGATTGAATTTGGACTGCTAGAGATTTGAAGATGTCTTATGTTTAGCCGAAAACGTAGGCCTTGGACCATTTCAGCACATTTCAGAAAGCTAAGAAAAGCTAATTATTTTCTTGGTGAAATTCCTTATGACACTATTGAATAGTAATGCAGAAATCAGATATATTTAAATTTCAAAAATCTCTGTTTTGCCTTAATTTGTTATTACCGTTAGTTAAATATACTCCTATAGATATATATTTTTTCAATATTAATCCATATTTATTTTAATATTTTCAATAACATTAAGGCATAAATATCAAACTACAACAGCTATTTATAGTTTTCATACTTAAAGTTGTTTTATAAGTTCATATTTCAGGTCAATTTATCTTCAGCAGCAAAGGCTTTCTACAAAAGAACTGAAAACTTTAAATTGCATAGTTTCACATCTTTAACAAGCACACTGCTGTCAGTTCCTGGCTTAGTGATCTATGAAGTGGATGGGTAGATTAGATGTTGTTGCAATTTATAAATGAAGCTCACATCTGAGGATGCTGAGGTTATTGAAAATCCTCTCAAAAACAATTTTGTTCATTTCAGGTATAACCTTATCTGGATAGTCCATTGTTAAATAAGTTTAAAACATCCCATTATATCCCCTCTCACCCCATTGGCTCTGCAATACAAAACAAACTTGTTTTGTCTCTTTCCCTGTTCCAATGAAGTATCCTCGATCTGAAGTGTTAAGTCGTTTTCTCTTTTCTCAGATTCTGCCTGAACTACTGAGCGTTACCAGCATATTCTGTTTTTACTTTATGTTGTTCTGAGATCTGATTGTCATAGGGCACGCTCTGAACTGCCATGTTTTAATTGCCTTGCTCCCTGAGCTGGTCCCAGCTCAGACTGGGAACTCCACAAAAGCATCTTATTTACCTGCCTTTTCTCTTTTGGTCACCTCTCCCTCCACTATAGGATGTACATCCCACCTCCTCGCTATTCTCTTGCTGTTGTCCTGACCACCACACGACTCTATTCACAACTTGATCATCCAATACCTCTGTTCCTGAACAGGAATCACGTGCTGTTCTTTCCGCATCCCTGCAAACTCTCGCCCCTACATTATAACCTTCCTTTGACCCTGGCCATTCCAATCCAATTCTGGCCCAAAACTCATATCTTGCACCATCCCAACTCCCCATCTCCACAAAACTGAATCTGATTCAATATTCCAATTCGGACTGCTTGTTGTTGGCCTTGACCCTTAATCTTCCCTTAATTGATCCTCTGAAGGAAAGTCTGCTATGGCCATTCATAGGTGCTTCACCTTCAGCTTGGGAACCTTTGTTATGCAGGTGTGGACATGCGGTATAACGTTCCTTCAACACAACTTTCCGGATGCCACAGAATGTCTGAGCCATAGACTCATACTTTATTGGCTCAGGGAAACCTTCATTAAAACGCTTTGTTTTTACAAATAATAATCCGTGAGCAAGAACACAGGTATTTTTATATTTTGTCAAGGAAAAGTAAATGTGAAATAAAGGATGAAAACATAACATTAAGCTTCTGATTTGGATTATATGTCAATGAAAGTATCTATTCAAGCATATATAACATGCATACCATTTTTCTATACTTCCTTTTACATACTTTCAGGCTAAGCTCAAATACCAGAAATTCTCAGAAAATGGCCCCCTCCTGCCTAAAATACACATATTGCAAATAGTCAGATTATCCACCTTAACGAGTGACTGGGGCAGAATTAGGTCATTCGGCCCATCATGTCTACGCCATTCATCATAGCTGATCTATCTTTCCATCCCAACCACATTCGCCGGCCATTCTTCTCCCCTTAACCCCTGACACCCATACCAATCAGGAATCTATCTAGAAGGGTTTCGGTCAGAAACATTGCCTATTTCCTTCGCTCCATAGATGCTGCTGCACCTGCTGAGTTTCTCCAGCATTTTTGTGTACCTAGGAATCTATCTATCTTTGCCTTAAAACTATACATTGACTTGGCCTTCACAACCTTCTGTGGGAATGAATTCCACAGATTCACCAACCTCTAACTAAAGAAATTCCTCCTCATCTCCTTCCTAAATGAACGTCCTTTTATTCTGAGGTAATATTCTCTGATCCTAGCCTCTCCCACCATTGGAAACATCCTGTCCACATCCACTCTATTCAGAACTTTCACCATTCGGTAAGTTTGAATGAGGTCCCCGTCATCCTTCTACACTCCAATGAGTAGATGCCCATTGCTGTCAAATGCTCATTATATGCTAAGCCAAACATTCCTGGGATCATACTCATAAACCTCCTCTGGACTCCAGTGCCAGCACATAGTGTTACAATTGAACAAGTGGAGCCATGAGGGAGAAGCTGGCCAAAGCTGACTGGAAGGATACCCAAGCAGGGATGTCAGTGGAACAATAATGGCAGGTATTTCTGGGAATAATTCAGAGTTGAACAGGTACTGTGGATCCGTCTTCACTAAGGAAGACACAAACAATCTCCCTGAAGAACTAGTGGCCAGAGGATCTAGGGTGACGGAGGAACTGAAGGAAATTGGTGTTGGGTAGACTGATGGGACTGAAGTCTGATAAATCCCCAGGGACTGATGGTCTGCATCCCATGGTACTTAAGGAAGTGGCTCTAGAAATCGTGGATGCATTGGTGATCATTTTCCAATGTTCTATAGATTCAGGATCAGTTCCTGTCAATTGGAGGGTAGCTAATGTTATCCCACTTTATTAAGAAAGGTGGGAGAGAGAAAACAGGAAATTATAGACCAGTTAGCCTGATATCAGTGGTGTGGAAGATGCTGAAGTCAATTATAAAAGATGAAATAGCCGCACATTTGGGATAGCAGTAACAGAATCAGTCCGAGTCAGCATGGATTTACGAAGGGGAAATCTGGAATTTTTTGATGATGTAACCAGGAAAATGGACAAGGGAGAGCCAGTGTACAAGTGTACCTAAACTTTCAGTAAGCATTTGATAAGGTCCCACATCGGAGATTAGTGAGCAAAATTAGAACACACAGTAATGGGTGTAGGGTACTGATAGGGATAGAAAATTGGTTGGCAGACAGGAAACTGAGAGTAGGGATTAACGGGTCCCTTTCAGAATGGCAGGCAGTTACTAGTGGGGTACCCCAAGGCTCGGTGCTGGGACCGCAGCTATTTACAATATACATTAATGATTTAGATGGAGGGATTAAAAGTAAGATTAGCAATTTTGCAGATGACACAAAGCTGGGTGGCAGTGTGAACTGTGAGGAAGATGCTATGAGGATGCAGGATGACTTGGACAGGTTGGCTGAGTGGGCAGATGCATGGCAGATGCATTTTAATATGGATAAATGTGAGGTTATCCACTTTGGTAGCAAAAACAGGAAGGCAGATTATTATCTGAATGGTGTCAAGTTGGGAAAAGGGGAAGTACAACGAAGTCAAAGTCAAAATCAAAGTCAATTTTATTTGTCACATGCACCCGAAGGTGCAGTGAAACGAATTTGTCGGTAGCGATACACTTAAAAAGAGCACACATTACACAATAAGATTGAACACAAACATCCACCACGGCATTCTTCACTGTGGGGGAAGGCAACAAATTTCAACCAGTCCTCCTCGTTGTTCACCTGTGGTCTGGGCCATATAGCCTCCATGGTCACTGCTGCAGATTGCCCGATGTACAGGCCCTCTCGTCGGGATGATCAAAACTCTGACGTCGGGATGGTCAAACACACTCCACGGCTTGGAAGTCCTGAATCCGCAATTTCCTACCAGAGACTGCGGCTTCAGGATGTTATAGGCCGCAAGCTGGCAGTCAGCGCTCATCTCTGGCAGTCCCCGGCAAGGGTTCTCAGACTCCGAAAGGTAGGTCCACACCCCGCGGTGGCTAGAAGCTCCGCAGACCACAGCCCCATGATGCCAAAGTCACCAGGCCAGCGATCGGACATCTCTCTGGCGACCCCCGGCAAGGATTTGTCTGCTTCACGATGGAAAAGTCCATGCTGCTCCTGCTGCTGATGGTCCAGGCCCGACTCCGGGAAAGGTCGCTCCAATCCAAGCTGTTAGGCCGCGAGGGAGCCGACATGGAAAAAATTGCCTCTCGTCGAGGAGATGACCGAAAGCTGTTCCCCACTTTTTCACCTCACCACCCCCCGCAAAAGACACACCAAGGAACACCTAAACTAACACCAAAAAACCTCCCAAAAAGGTGAAATAATGAACACGCAAAGGAAGAAAGTAAGCTCGCAGGAAAAGCAAACAGTGAAGAAAGCGAATGGCATGTTGTCCTTCATAACAAGAGAAGTTGAGTATAGGAGCAAATAGGTCCTTCTACAGTTGTACAGGACCCTAGTGAGATCGAACCTGGAGTATTATGTGGAGTTTTGGTCTCCAAATTCGAGGAAGGACATTCTTGCCACTGAGGGAGTGCAGCGTAGGTTCACGAGGTTAATTTCCGTGATGGCAGGACAGTCATATGTTGATACAATGGAGCAGCTGGGCTTGTATATTCTGGAATTTAGAACGATGAGAGGGGATCTTATTGAAACGTATAAGATCATCTAGCGTGTCCAAACCTGCCTCTAGGTTTGGACACGCTAGAGGCAGGAAACATATTCCCGATGTTGGGGAAGTCAAGAACCAGGGCCACAGTTTAAGAATAAGGGGTAAGTCATTTAGAACGTAGATGAGGAAAAACGTTTATGTGGAATTCTCTGCTTCAGAAGGTAGTGGAGGCAAATTCTCTGGATGCTTTCAAGAAAGAGTTAGATAGAGCTCCTAAAGATAGCGGAGTCAGGGGATATGGGGAGATGGCAGGAATGGAGTACTCATTGTGGATAATTAGCCATGATCAGAGTGAATGGCGATGCTGGCTTGAGGCGCCAAATGGCCTACTCCTGCATCTATTGTTTATTGTCTATCCTTCCTCAGATATGTGGCCCAAAATTGCTCATAGTACTCCACAAGTATTTTTATATTTCGTCAAGGAAAAGTAAATGTGAAACAAAAAAGGAAGAAAGCATCACATTAAGCTTTTCATTTTGATTATATCTCAATGAAAGTCTCTATTCAAGCATACCATATTTCTATGCTTCCTTATACCATTGGAAGACATTCGGCCCATTGAATCTATGTTGGCTCACAGAGCAATCCCATCCCCCATTAACCCACCAATCTATCCATGCAGTCACAAGAGAGTGTGCAAACTCCATACATACATCACCAAAGGCCATAACTGCATCTAGGTATCAAGAGTCAAGTGCCTGTCCCACTGTACAAGGTAATTCAAGAGCTCTCCCCAGTTTAAAAAAAATCAAACTCGTGGTAAGCACGTAGAATGTACGCAGCGGGTACGTCGGAGCTCAGGGCGTCTCTTAGCGGCTCGTAACACTAACGGCAGGTACTCAGGAAAGCTTGTGAAGACGCGTGAAGATTTTTGAACATGTTGAAAAAGTTAGATAGTGCTCTTAAACATGTTGAAAAATGTCCACGAGAGCCCCGACTACCTATGAGCGGCTATTACCGTAATTCTCCAAGTTCGAATCAGGGGAAACTCGGGAGATTTCTTGAATTAGCTCGTACAGTGGTACAGGCCCTTAAGATTGTCATATGTTCCGGACGGGACAATGAAATTCTTACTTGCTGCAGCACAACAGAGTATGTGAATATGTAAACATTGTATATAACGAGAAAAAAAAAAAGAAAAAGTTCAATAAATAACTAATATAATGCAAATAACAAATAATAATATAGTCTTTTGCAGTTCAGAACTCATAGCTTATTCGTTGTGTTTAATAGCCTGATGGCTGTGGGGAAGAAGCAGTTCCTGAACCTGGACATTACAGTCTTCAGGCTCCTGTACCTTCTTCCTGATGGCAGTGGTGAGATAAGTGTGTGGCCACGATGGTGTGGGTCCTTGATGATTTTGGCTGCCTTTTTGAGGCAGCGACTACAATACATCCCTTCAACGGTGGGGAGTTCAAAGCCAGTGATGGACTGGGCAGTTGTCACAACTTTTTGTAGTCTTTTTCGCTCCTGGACATTCTGAAGCTGTAAGGCAACAGCCCTTACACTTTTGCCACTGTATTGCCCATATACAATATGTACAGATATATCACAAAAAACTGAATGCCTCAAAAAAATTCCAACATTTAAATAGCACAGAACCATCTACATGGATACAATCAATCTGGAGCAGTCCAAATGAAGGGTGTCCACCTCCAACGTCGACTATCCATTTCCATGCACGGACACTGCCTGACCTGGTGAATTCATCTAGCAGCTTGGCTTTTACCCCAGATTCCAGCATCTGCAGTTACTTGCATCACCATTCAAATAAGACTGGCACAGGGTTCAATCGTATCTAATTTCCATAAAAACTCTTATATCTAACCACTTATATGTAAAACGCTGGATAAAGTAGGAGTTTCTCTGCAATGGGGATTTGGTATTTTCAGGTTTTAATCAGACACCAGATCATTAATGAGCATGCAAAGGTTATATCTGGTGGAAAATAGTGCACACTAAATATTCACATTTGGATTTGTCCCCTGAATCCTATCTGCCATACAGGCAACAGTTCCTTCATATAAGACATTTGCCATGGTTACAATATACAAATTAAAAAATGAGACATGATAGATGAGCTTGTTTCTTCTTAATAATCATGTTAAAAGATTAGATTGATAGAAAGGTAAATATGAATCAGCATAGTTGACCAAAAATACAAGTACATATCTCACACTGATTTAAGTGAATATAATACACATGCCGTATTCATAGTCCTCATGTCCTGGCGTCACAGCCAAATATAATCAGTGCTTGCAGCATTAAGTCTCTTTCTCACATTCTTTTGACATCAAGAAGGCGTAAAATAACCTTGTCAATGCATAGTTCAAATCGTCCCTCTCCCAAGCATTCATCTTTGCTTACTGTTGTCGAATTTATTTATCTTTTAGGTAGGTGATACCTGTAGCCTGAAGAGCTTTTGGAATTTGACAAGATATAGTGAAGCTGAAATCCGGTCTTGCAAGCAAAATCCTCAAAATTGACCAGCTATAGTTGCTGTTCAGTGAGGAATCACAAGGCTGTAGACCCTATCGACCACAGGATTAACTGTTCTTCTCCAATCATCCAACATGAAATTAAGCCACAAAGTCCAACTTTTGTCCATATTGGGGGCTGAGTGTTCATCCATGCAAGAATTTATAAAACCTTTCCAGGATTTTATCTTCCCTAAAATGGAACATTTGACATTTTTGCTGCTTACAACCTGTGCTGAGCTACTGTTCAACACAAAAAAAGCAGGCTGGCAAAAAATGGTGTGGATATCAGAGGCACTGGTCAATTCAAATCAGAGGTAGGTTAGGAATGTGAAAAGCAAAAGAGAAAATCACTAACAAATGTATTCATGTACTGCATTACATTTGGTACATCAATAATTTGGCATTTGATGAAATGGCATTCCTTAAAAATGGGCATATATAAATGAAGAAGATATGAATTTGATATTGCCCTGATGCAACAACTTAAGGGGCTGTCCCACTTGGGCGACCTAATCGGCGAGTTAAAAAGAGTGTCTTCAACCTTCCAGCATGAGGGCACTCATCTGGAAAGCCTCGAGCTGGATCGACCATCCGCGTAGAAACCGTGAGCTGGACGACCCGTCCGCGTTGAAACCGCTCTCTGCATCGACTGACCGCACACACACACACACACACACAAATCGCAACAGCGGGGGTCAGGGAAAGCGGAGGAGCGCTGTCTACACGATGAAGAGGAAGGTAAACGGCTGCCACAGTAATTTCAAGTCCTTTAGAGAGCCTGGAAGGGGGGGGGGGGAGAGAAGGGGAGAGGGGGAGAGAAGTAGAGAGAAGGGGGGGAGAAGAGAGAAGGAGAGAAGGGGAGAGAAGGGGAGAGAAGGGGGTGAGAAGGGGGGAAGAAGAGGAGAGAATGGGGAGGGGGGAGAAGGAGTGGAGACAGTTTTAAGAAGTTTAATAAAGTTTAGTGGGCATTTTACCTACCGGTAGGTTTTCCTTGATCATGAAAACTTCAATGAGCCAATCAAAATGCTCCCAGCCCGACTCCGGGAAAAGCTGTTAGGCCGCAAGGGAGGTGACATGGAAAAAGTTGCCTCTCTGTCGAGGAGGTGACCGAAAACAGTTCCCCTAGTGAGTGAAGGAGACTGCCTATGGCTGCCCTCCGAGTTAAAAAGAACCATGCCGACCAAATTTTATTTGCGGAAAATGTTTCAATATGCTGAAATGTTTCCGCGACCTAGCAGAGGCCGCGAGTATTCGGGAACTTCCCTTGAGCATGAAGGAGAGTTCCAGCGACCCCATAAGACCTCGTAGGACCTCGTGTCGACCATGTTGTGAGTTTGAGTCGAGGGCAAACTCTTATAAACTCGCAGATTAGGTCGCCCAAGTGGAACAGGCCCTTTAATCTTATTTAATTAGTGTATAGATTCTATTGAACTACATCCGAATTTCCAAAATGTTCAAAACAAAGGGAGGAAGAGCAAGAGTGATAAAATAAGTTTTGTTTCTTCCGGGTAGTTGTCTGTCTTGCTGAAGCAAAAGTGGTTGATTTGGTAAACAGATTGCGATAGTCTATGGGTCCAGATGTTTTTTTAATTGGAGTGCCTGGGATCTGTCAGGCATTGAGTATAAGAGTTGGGATATAATATTACAGTCGCGGAAAACATTGAACAGACTGCACTTGGAGTATTGTATACAATTCTAAATCTATGCTACACTGTGGGACTTGTTGGGTCCCATGTTCACACGGGAGAGCTGGTCCCCCAACGTAATATTCTAACTCTCCACCAATTCCAATATTGGTGGCCAGTGGGGGAGAAGGGGGGGGGCTTTCTGGAGCACTAATATGGGTCTTGTGGGCAGAAGGGACTGGTTGCCAGAGGGCTAGAATGGACATTGTGGGCCGAATGGATTCTTGGGCCGGCAGCTCAGTCACTCAGGCCTGGTGGGCTGGCAACTCAATCACTCAGGCCTGGTGGGCTGGCAGCTCAGTCACACAGGCCTGGTGGGCTGGCAGCTCAGTCATTCAGGGCTGGTGGGCTGACAGCTTACTCACGGCTATTCCTTGAAATACAATTTCAAGCAGAGTGCAGGCCACCAAATTCAAATGCAATTTCATACCATTTCAAGCATAGTGCAGGCCACCAAATTCAAATGCAATTTAATACCATTTCAAGCAGAGTGCATGCCACCAAATCCAAGTGCAATTTCATATAATTTCAAGCAGAGTGCAGGCCACCAAATTTAAATGCAATTTCATACCATTTCCAGCAGAGTGCAGGCCGCCAAATTCAAATACAATTTCATACCATTTCAAGCAGAGTGCAGGCCTCCAAATTCAAATGCAATTTCATACCGTTTCAAGCATAGTGCAGGCCACCATATTCAAATGCAATTTCATACCATTTCAAGCAGAGTGCAGGCCACCAAATTCAAATGCAATTTCATACCATTTCAAGCAGAATGCAGGCCACCAAATTCAAATGCAATTTCATACCATTTCAAGCAGAGTGCAGGTCGCCAAATTCAAATGCAATTTCATACCATTTGGGCTTTATACTCCTGGCCCCCCGGAAGGGGCGTTACCTTCATCGTGGTGATTGACAGGAGAGTGGACCAATCAGCTGATCTCAAGATTTTTTAAACATTCATAACTTTTTTTAATATTTCATCGATCGGAAAACTCCTCGGGGCTGCCTCAGCGGAGGAGGACTGTGAGTAAGATGGCCAAAAATCATTGCGATATATGGTGGCGTTATTTTTAAAATCAATATACAGCGCAGACAGGAAGTGGTCAAGATGAGACTTTTAGTTATATCAGTGACTGACCTGCCAGCCCACCAGCCCTGAGTGACTGAGCTGCCAGCCCACCAGCCCCGAGTGACTGATCTGCTAGCCCACCAGCCCTAAGTGACTGAGCTGCCAGCCCACCAGCCCTGAGTGACTGAACTGCCTGCCCACCAGCCCTGAGTGACTGAGCTGCCAGCCCAAGAATCCATTCGGCCCACAATGTCCATACTTGCCCTCTGGAAACCAGTCCTTTCGGCCCACAACACCCATTCTAGCACACCAGAAAGCCCCCCCCCCCCCCCCCCCCCCCCCCCACTGGCCACCAATATTGGAATTGGTGGAGAGGTGGAATATTGTGTTGGGGGACCAGCCCTCCCATGGGTCCCAACAGTCTAATATCACCAAAAGAAAGATGTGGTCACATTCGAAAGAGTGCAGAAGAGATTCACCAGTATATTGTTCGAAATTGAGGTTTTTACTTCTAAAGGGATATTAGGTAGGCTAGTTTTATTCTCACTGGAATTAAGGAGGCTGAGGGTTGAGAAGGTAAAGAACATAAGAATGAATATCTCCCCTCCCACCCGTGGCCTGGCTGTCTCATTGGTCTGTTCTTCAAAATTAGATTGTTTCCAACCTGTTACTCTACCCTCCCTTGTAAAACTGATCACCACCATGAAACCTACGACCTGCCCCCTCGACACTGTCCCCTCTGCCCTACCAAAGGACGTCATCATAATAGCCGGTCCCAGTATCCTCACCATCATCAACAGTTCTCTGGCCACTGGCACTATACCTACCTGCTTCAAGCATGCAGTGGTCCAGCCACTCCTGAAAACCCTAACCACGACCCCACCTTGCCAAACAACTTTAGACCCATTTCTAAACTGCCTTTCCTCTCAAAAGCCCCTTGAAAAGGTAATCTTAATTCAACATGCCTTACATTCACCAAAATACTATCTTGGAAACTTTCCAATCAGGTTTCAGGGCTCACCACAGCACAGAGTCTGCCTTGTTAAAGGTACACAATGACTTACTGCTCACCGTTGACTCCGGCGACTGTGCAATCCTGCTCCTTCTTGACCTCAGCGCAGCATTTGATACTGTCGACCACACCATCCTAATTGACCGTCTCCGGTACGGGGTTGGTATTGATGGCACTGCCCTGAGCTGGTTCATCTCCTACCTCAAAGGTAGGAGTTTCTCGACTAACATAGGCAACTCTTTCTCCTCCCCAGCTAGCCTCTGCTGTGGGGTTCCACAAGGTTCCATCCTTGGCCCCATTCTCTTTTCCCTGTACATGCTCCCCTTAGGCCAAGTCATTGAAAGGCACGGCATTTCCTTCCATTGCTACGCAGACGATACACAACTGTACCTCCCCCTGAAGCCCAAAAAACTATCAAATCTGCTTAACCTTACCCGCTGCCTCGAGGATATAAAGTGCTGGGTGGCCCAGAACTTCCTTCAACTAAACGAGAGTAAGTCTGAGGTCATCCTTCTCGGCCCCTCGGACTCAATCAAAATGATAGCAGGCAGCCTTGGAAGCCTTACCCCACTACTCAAACCTCACGTCAAAAATCTTGGCATGATATTTGACTCAGCACTGAAGTTTGACAAATAAGTCAATGCCGTGGTAAAAGCTAGCTTCTTTCAGCTTCGGATGATAGCTAAAATAAAACAATTCCTCCAGTTTGATGACCTCGAAAAGATCATCCATTCATTTATCTCCTCCCGCCTAGATTACTGCAACTCCCTTTACACTGGCATCAGCCATCTTCCCTGTCCTGCCTGCAACTGGTCCAAAATGCCGGAGCGAGACTCCTGACGGGCACCCGAAAAAGGGACCACATCACCCCGATCCTGGCCTCTCTCCACTGGCACCCTGTGCGGTTCCGAATAAATTTCAAGACCCTCCTCTTTGTCTACAAAGCTCTCAATGGGCTTGCACCCACCTACATTAAAAGTCTTCTCACCCACTACACCACGTCCAGGTCCCTCAGATCGGCCGACTTGGGGTTGCTGAATGTCCCACAGTCTAGGCATAAGCTCAGGGGCGACCGCGCCTTTGCGGTCGCAGCTCCTAGACTGTGGAACAGCATCCCCCTCCCCATTAGAACTGCCCCCTCCATCGACTCCTTTAAGTCTAGTCTAAAAACGTATCTGTTCTCCCAAGCCTTTCCTGACGTCCTCTGAGTGAGGGCTATATGTATATATGTATGTAGCCACCCTCTGACTACAGAAATTCCTCCTCATCTCCTTCCTAAAGGAACGTCCTTTTATTCTGAAGCTATGCACTCTTGTCCGCGACTCTCCCACCTTTGGAAACATCCTCTCTACATCCACCCAATCTAGGCCTTTCCCTATTCTGTAAGTTTTAATGAGATCCCCCTTCATCATTTGCTCATCATTTGCTAACCCAAACATTCCTGGGATCATTCTCATAAACCTCCTCTGGACTCTCACCAGCACCCACACATCCTTCCTCAGATATGGGAGCCAAAATTGCTCATAATACTCCAAATGTGGGCTGACCAGCACCTTATAAAGCCTCAGCATTACATCCCTGTCTTTCTATCCTCGGCTTCTCGAAATAAATATCAGAAATTTACAGAAAGTGGCCTCCTCCTGCCTAACATCATTCATACAAAGAAGATACACATATTACAAATAGGTATGATTATCCACCTGGTTAGCTTTAATATTTGAAAAGGACTACTTCCAACTTGCCATCTCACAGTAAGTTTTTGAGCTGCTGATCACTCATTCTATCCTATTCTGTCCTAGGTACTAGCTTTGATTTCTGTTTTTATAACAGCCAGTGGACTGAGTTCTTTTCCCTGTGGGTGAATGTTTGAATGCCTACTTTGATCGATAAATGCACTAAATTGCTTTGTGAAGATTTGAATTTGCAGTGACAAGTTGGAACAGTAATAAAATAGCCATCAAGATATCAATCTTAATGATTAGCATTCTATTTATAAAATCTTTTTCGGAAATGATATTTTGATTATGTATCTATAGCAACAATTCACCCAGCACATAGTGGGAATTTGTGGCACACTTCCTATAATGTCCAGATATTTTGGTTATATGCCCAAAATATTGATATGCCTTTTGGAGAGGTGAAGCTTTACATCATAAAAAATTGATTAATGCAATGATTGCTTTGTGCCTGAACTTGAAACTTATTCCAGATTTCATATAAGATGTTTACAGATATGACGCTAACTGAAGCACCCATAGCATCACAAGTTAAAACAAACCTAAAGTAAACAGATAAAATCATTTACCAGATAAACATGACACTGAACCAGTCAACTACTTCTGCATTATTAAATATAATTTACTCTGAAAACATTGTTTTCCCACAGTGAAGGCTTTCTAAATATGGATCATGTAAAAATATATTTCTGCATGCTCAAATATTTAAATCAGAAAAAATAAGATCCAACTCTCAGATAAGATTATTATCAAGTACTAAGCAAAAAACAAAATATGGGTGATATCTGTGTTTTGCACCTTTTAACTACAGTACTAAGATATTAAATTGAGTCTGCATGCTAACCCATCTCACTTACTGTAATTACCTTATTTATTTTGTAACAAGATCACAACAATCTGAATGCATAAACTCAAAAATTCATAGTGGGATACAGACAGCAACTGTGTTTTAATAATATTCTGACATCCACACTGTGCAGCTTTTCAAGCATACATCTGTTACCTGGTGAAGATCATTTCTAGTAATATTTACAGTGCCTATGTCTTGGCTGTCAGGAGTGTGATGGTGGTGAGGAAGGGTGCTGAGCACACAGAAAAGAGAAAGAGATTTTGTATTTTTGCAACAAAAAAAGTCTTTAACTTAGAACTTAGGGTGGCACAGTGGCGTAGCGGTAGAGCTACTGCCTTACACCGCCAGAGACCCATTTTAATCCTGACTATGGGTGCTTGTCTGTACCGAGTTTATACGCTGTCTCCATGACCTGCGTGGGTTTCCTCTGAGATCTTCGGTTTCCTCCCTCACTCTAAAGACGTACAGGTTTGTAGGTTAATTGGCATGGTATAAATGTAAAATTGTCCCTAGTGCGTGTAGGATGGTGTTAATGTGCGGGGATCGCTGGTCAGTGCGGCCTCGGTGGGACAAAGGGCCGGTTTCCGCACTGTATCTATAAACTAAACTAAACAAAACCATCTATATTATTACTGAACCTCATCTTGACCACTTCCGTTTTTTTAAAAAATTTGCGCAAAAACGGTACCCTTTATCGCTTTGTTGAGTCAGGAAAGTCGCTGTGTGGATTCGGGAAAGTCGCTGTGCGGAGTCGGGAGGTACTATGTGGATTCAGGAGGTGCTGTGTGGAGTCGGGAAAGTCGCTGTGTGGAGTCGGGAAAGTCGCTGTGTGGAGTCGGGAAAGTCGCTGTGTGGAGTTGGAAAGTCGCTGTGTGGAGTCGGGAGTTGCTGTGTGGTGCCGCGGCACCCTCCACAACCCCCCTTCCCCCTCTCCCCCCTCCCCCTATACTCTTCCCCCTTTCCCCCCTCACCCCCTTCTACAAAATGCTGGAGTAACAGCGGGTCAGGCATCATCTCTGGAAAAAAGGAATAGGTGAAGTTTCGGGTCTAAAGATTCTGAAGAAGGGTCTAGACCCGAAATGTCACCCATTCCTTTTCTCCAGAGTTGGTGGCTGACCCGCTGAGTTACTCCAGCATTTTGTGCCCATCTTCAATGTAAACAATCATCTGTAGTTCTTTCCTACACCTACTGTAAATTACCACTGGTGTAGGGGTGGCAGGACAATCTGGGTACCAAGATCTGGGTTGCTGTTTGCACGGGATATGTCTGGTCTTTCCACGATTCTATGGTCTTTTCTCCCAAATCCCATGGATGGGACAAGTGTAGTTTGGACATATTGCCTGTGTGGGCAAGTTTGCCGAAGGGCCTGTTTCCACTCTACATCACTCCATGACTATAAATCTTTGAGATTTTCATGCTAGCGGCGTATATGACTTGCAGTTTTGTCACAGGCACACATAATTCATAACTTTTCTAGCTATTAATGCTTGTATGTTTCAAAAACAATTGTTCAACTATCATTGCACCATCATTTCGCAATTCAGACAGAAACCTATGATGCATAGTCTTCAGCCATTTACCTTAAACCAGCCTGGCTTTTTGTGCTTTTTATAATTCAGTTACAGCTATAAAAGATTAGATTATTGAATTTCAGAAATGCAAATCAGCAACTGTTTCTGTGCTGATCCAAATGGATCGAATAACCTTCCTACTCCTAGAAAAACAAACCACTTCAACAGCCAGCTTGATGCTAATTCTGGTGAAACTTTCTGCTGACATGGGTAAGTGTATATCAGCAGCAACACAGAAACCTACCATGCATGTAGGACAATGATGTGCAGGATATTATTAATTTTTCTCTCTAAAGCATTGCATATTACAAGAATTATCTGCGCTGTTGAATACCTCAGACCACAAATACTTCAAGGGTGGAATAGCAGTGATGTTAGAAGAGTTACTGAGTGACAGCTGCAGAGACCTGGGTTCAACCCTGACCTCTGCTGGAGTGAATATAAAGCGAATCAAAATGTGAAATTTGCATGTTCTCAGTGATTATGAGAGTTTCAAGATTCAAGATTCAAGATTCAATTTAATTGTCACATGTACCAATTAAGGTACAGTGAAATTTGAGTTACCATAAAGCCATACGAAGTATAAAGTATAAATACACACAGCACATAAAATACATGTTAACATAAACATGCACCACAGTGGAATCCACATTCCTCACTGTGATCGAAGGCGATAAAGTTCAGTCATCTTCCTCATTGTTCACCCGTGGTCGGGGCCTTGAACCCTCCGCACTTGCCGTTGCTGACGGTCCGCTGTTCAAGCCCTCTCGTCGGGATGATGGAAACTCCAGCATCGAGACAGATTGGAACACGCTGCAGCATGGAGCTCCCGAGTCGGCCGCATCTTGCTGGAGACCGCTACTTCACGGTGTTAAAGTCTACAGGCCCCGCGGTCGGAGTTCCAACACTGGTGATCCTCGGAAAATGATCCCAGGCTCCACGATGGTAAGTCCGCGGCTTGATACTCCGGGCCGGTCTCCAGGAAAGGCCGCACCACTCCACGTTGTGGGCCGCCAAGGGGAGGGCAGAAATGCGAGACGGAGAAAAATCGCATCTCCATCGAGATAAGTGACTGAAAAGGGTTTTGGCCGATCCCCTCCCACACCCCCCACATAAAACATACCGAGAGACATTAAAACAAACATTCAAGACATACTTAAAATAATAAAAGCAGAGAAGGGACGAGACAGACTACTGGCGAGGTGGCCATTACGGGCGCCACTCAGTGGTGATTTCCTCCAGATGCTCTGGTTTCATGGATCATGGAAAACTTTATTGTCATTCAGACCTTGCGGTCTGAACGAAATTTCGTTGCCTGCAGTCATACATATAGTAAATAACAAAACGCACAATAAACACATATTTAACATCCACCACAGTGAGTTCACCAGACACCTCCTCACTGTGATGGAAGGCAAAAATCTTGTCTTTGTCTCTTCCCTTCTCACCGGGTGATGTAAATAAGTCCCGCGGGTGAACCACGCTCCGCGAGCGGGCCGGTTCAACTCCGCGGCCCGGGGCGGTCAAAGCTGCCGCCCTCCAGTCCAGCGGACGCAGCTGTTGCCGCGGGAACTCCGGAAAAACAGGTCACCAACCTGTGACCTGCGAGCTCCCGACGATGTCGTCCCCTGGGCCTGCGGCCGAACCTCCGAAGTCGCTGCCGCCGCCACCGCCACCGCAAAGCCGCCACAGCTCCGAGTCGGGCCGCCGGAATGCCGGAACGCCGGAACCCGCCGCAGCCCAGAAGTCGGGCAGCTGGTAAGTCCTGGCTGGCTCTGCCTCTGGAGCCTCGAGGTCGGTCGCAGTTGGAGGCTGTCAGCTCCGCCATTAGGCCTCAGCGCAGATGGAGACGGAGACGGGGGATACGACAAGAAAAGTCACGTCCCCCCCAAAAGGAAGAGACTAAAAACGTTTCTCCCACCCCTCCCACACACATACACTACATAATAACTGAAATTGATGCTAAAACAAGACAAGAAAACAACAAAAAGAAAAGAAAAACAGACGGACTGCAGCGAGCCGCTGCTGCCAGGGCAGCGCCGCCACTCCCACATATCAAAGATGCGTGGGCTGTAAATTGCCTCAATTGCCGAGAATAGGGAAAAATTAGTGGAGGAATGGGATCAGCTTCTGAGCCAGGCTCCTTCAACGTTGTAAGAGAATATGGTAAAACCTCAGAAGGAAAGCCATTACTCGTAAAATCATCAACAGCACTTCGTGACGAGAGAAATTGGAAAATGTATAACAAAAATTAACACTACAATTAATTTGATTTGAAATATAAAGTGAATCAAAATACCAGTGTGCTAGGAAATTCCTGATTTCAATTTAATTTTGTTTCTAGATGAGTGAAAAACTGTTACAAAATTTTAATGTTTGGATCAGTTACTGCAGATAGTGTTAATGCACGTCCCTCTCCAAATAACCAAGTAAACACTTGCCAACTTCAGCTCTGGAAAACAACACAAGCATGAAGTTCAGATGCACAGCGTTGTGATCTAGTAGGTTTTAGATTCTACAAACTAGTAGATTCAAGCCATTGTGCAATCTTAATCGAAGAGCAAAACGGTAAAATGTTCATATAAATGAATAAAATAATCTAGATGAGGGGTATTTTTGATAATCCTGCAAATCACTGAGAACTAATTCAGTGAAATTTGAAATGTCATATGGAGCAAACATTTTTAACAGAATTAGCATATAAACATTAGTTGATTCACCATGATTATCACACAGATTTATGCATACATTTATGCATACAATTCATGCAAAGATGTATCAAATTTACTTATCTGTCCTGGATCAATGGTTAAATCTTCAAATATAACATTTAACAATCAGTTTGCAAAACAATCACCAAGTGTTTTGGTACCATCTTTATAAGTTATTGAAATTTGAGTCCTAAATTATTTTGGGATATCCAGGGCATTAATTCTTTACTGTATCTGTAATTAATTCCAACTCCAGGAGGTGGCACTCATTACTGAGGACACTGCAGTTGTGCACAACATTTCTTTGATTACTGCATTAATTGTTGGTGGTTCACGCCAAGGTAGTAGACTTTGCAACATCTAACACACCATGAAATAATACATAATGGAATGTGTTCTGATCTATGATCTCTGATCAGTGATAAACAAAGAATTTGATTTTAAGCTAACAAGAAACACAGAGGATATCATACCTGGTTATTAAGCAACAGTCATGAATCATAACTGGTTCCACCGATATTTCGTTATCTTCATCTGTTACCATTAATTTCCCATTGTGTCGCCATTGAATTTCCATTGTCTTATCCACATATGTTGCGGTGCACAGAAACAACAAACGATCCCCATGGAATACTATTTGACGTTGAGACGGAATCATCTCAAATAAAGGCAACTCCAAAGGACCATCTGAAAATTAATAATTGCAAATTAACACAATTAACTTTAGTAAACGATATTCGTTCATGCTTCAAAAAAAATGTATTACATTATAATGCGTTTCACAATTTTGCTGAAAATTAGTTGACAATTATTATTTCTAATCCCACGTACTGCAGGCTAAATAACTTGTTTTTTAATATTACAGGACAGATTTATTTTTCTACACATATACGTTTAGTTCAGTTCAGAGGTATCTTGGTAACAAAAATGTGCTTAATTTTTTTAATTCACCCATTTTCATCAGATCAATTATACAGTCTATTAAATGTAGTCACTTGTGGGGTATGGATTTTCTGACAGAAACAGACTTTTGGCCACTGTGATTACTGGAGCGATGTAGTTGTTGAATGTGGCTGTATCATGTGCTCCTCAGACAGAATGACCTGGTTACATCTCATTCTTCTTCACTGGGTCACCATATAAAGTAGTAAGCAGGAAGGTACCCACTTAGCTTTTGAAATGGGATCAATGATTTTCAGACAACCTAAAGGCCAAGCAATAGTGTGTGTTCATAAATCATATTATGGCAAGCAGTCTTCTAGAACCACTAGAGCTTATATAGTTCTTATGGTACCATGCATTACTGTGACTGGGGGATTGCAGGCTTTTGACCCAATGACGATAAATGACCCAATTATAATAATAGGCCTTAATTTGCCATGCTGTACCATCAAGAATACGACTCCTAATAACATGGATTAAATAGCCTATCTATGGCTGAGCCACTGTTGGGAAGTTCCACAGTGAGGTTATGCCTAAAGTCTTTAAGGACAATCCTGATGCTCTCCAGGACAAATCTTCCTTTTGTGTGGATGGTCTGACAATGATGATATCACTCACTTCTGACAGAAAATGTTCTATCATCCTATGGAGGTGTGTTGTGCCATCACCTACTCATCCTTTGAAGGTAAATATGTCTCACTACTAAGAACCCTCGTCATGCTTCAAGATCCTCCAGCCAAGTTTAGTTTAGTTTATTGTCACGTGTACAGAGGTAGGTCACAAGGAATAGGAGCAGAATTAGGCCATTCGGCTCATCAAGTCTACTCCGCCAATCAATCATGGCTGATCTATCTTTCCCTCTCAACCCCATTCTCCGACCTTCTCCCCTTAACCCCTGAAACCCGTACTAATCACAAATCTATCTATCTTTGCCTTAAAAATATCCACTGACTTGGCCTCCACAGGCTTCTGTGGCGATTCCCACCCTCTGACTAAAGACATTTATCATCTCCTTCCTAAAAGAATGTCCTTTAATTCTGAGGCCGTGACCTCTACTCCTAGAGTACAGTGAAAATATTTTGTTGCATGCTATCCAGTCAAAATTATGTTGCAAAATTATGGGCCAAAGATCAGAAATGATCAGATTCTAACTTGGCAAGGATCCCTGCACAAGATCACCTTAAATATTTTTACACACAGAGGTCTTTCTGCACAATTGACTCCTTGTTGTGATGTTACATGGACCCTCTGGGAATACACTCGATAGAGCATTCCTTATTAATTCAATGTTTAAACTTAATTAATTCACAAAATCATCATCTTTTTCAAGGCTTGCGATGATCTAATCACCTAACTGGCTGGCTTGATCTGAAATACTGTCTGTAAAATGCAATTTCTGTCTAGTGCCATCTTTATCTTATTTCAACCAGACCATTGTAGATCTAGGGTGTTACATTGACAGTACAGTGAATGCAACAGATTTTCTTCCCTGAAACATATTAATGAAGCAGATGAGTGTTTTCAAAAACCTGCATTATGGACATAATTCATAATTAATGACACTGGCTCTTTATTCTCATTCACCTAATTAGCTGAATTTAAATCCCACAGCTGCTATGGTGGGATTCAAATTTAGGTTTTCAAATCCTTGTGTCTGCATACTGGAGCAGTAATATGATCACTGTGCCGCGATAGTTTTGAAAAGTTCTTCAACAAAAAACAATCTCGTTTTTTTTTTAAGGAGCAACCAGGCTAACTTTTGTCACCTCACTTGGGTTAATTATAGTGCTTGAGTTGAGATTGTATAATACAGTAAAGACTAGGAACTACATTAATGGGAATTTATTGGATTCAGGGAAACTGAATAACAAATTGTTTTATCAGCTACTTACATCAGAGTACACAGTTAAATAGGCAATGCAATAAAGCCCTGGAGGTAACATAAATGAAATCACACTTATCACGTGTTTTGGGGGTCAAATTACCCATTTAAGGTAATTTCCTGCATTTGACAGGACCTGATTTTGAAGTTTTTTTTTAATTGAAAATGTCAGGAAATTGGAACATAATTTTGTTAAAGGAAATGGAAGCCAGAATTATGAGGGGAAAAGCCACTTAAATTTATGAGACAGCATTGTGTCAACCTCTTCCAATACTGCAATAGAAGTGATCATCACAAGCCATTAATGGTAAAACAAATGTACGATCTTCCATAAAGTATTGCAAAATATTTCTTATTTAGTTGTGCAGGTGTTACTAAGGCAAATATTGGATGAATTTTGTCAGGACAACAGCTCCTGGTTATCAAGCTGCCTTAGTCGGAGTCTCAGTGGTACGCTAGGTGATGCATATTGACTGCTGATGCCCTGCTCCACCTTTCCACCCAACTCACGAGTTGGAAGGCCCAGTACTTCTTACTTAAGGACCTACTTATTCATGGATGATTAAAATTGGAGTGGGAAGAGCATGGGGTGTGTGTGGTGCAGCCAGTACCTTCTGGACATGTATATCTTTTAATTATTGGAGACATAAGGAAATGCAGATGCTGGAATCGCGAGCAAAACATAAAGTGCCAGAGAAAGTCAGCAGGTCAGACAATATCTGTAAAAGGAATATCCGAAGAAAGATCCCAAACTGAAATGTAACCTAAGATAGACACAAAATGCTGGAGTAACTCAACAGGACAGGCAACATCTTTTGAGAGAAGGTATGGGTGACGTTTCGGATATAAACCCTTCTTCAGACTTCTCGACCAGACACATCACCCATCTCTTCTCTTTAGAGATGCTGCCTGTCCCGCTGAGTTACTCCAGCATTTTGTGTCTTTCTTTGGTTTAAACCAGCATCTGCAGTTCCTTCCTACACTATTGCAATGTAACCTGTTCATTCCCTCCAGCACTTTGTGTATAATTCTTGCTGGACTAAAATTGACCAGAATCCTGCCCCACAAGGTATGAGAGACCATGGTACCTTTATAAAAACGATATTAAAAAAAATAATACTACAACTTGAAGAAAGCTGAGAGGAAAGACATTTTGTTTCACAAACAAGATTAACCGAAGGACATTGTTTTATACAGTCTAACTGTCTGGAATTTCAGAGGAGGAGGAACTTTTCAAGGTGCTGATAAATTCGGGCCTCTTCCTCATTAAACAACATCTCTGTATTTGACAAGGTTGAATTGGGTTAAGATGCACAGTCTTAGTATTTACTGGGCATGGAAAAGCCAATCTCAAAGGGTGGGACTGACATCAATAAAATGCCATGTGATTTCCCTTTATCAAAGAAAATAGATTCATTAGACCAGTGAAATTGGCAGGAACCTGCAAACGGAAATTATATACAGAACTGTGAAGTGTTATGTCTTGATAAGAATGATGAGGAGAGGCAATAGGAATGACATCAAACAATTTCAAGAAGGCTGAAGGAACAGGGTTACAGAGGGCAGATGCATATAAATCTTTGAAGTTGACAGGTGAAATTAGCAAAATCATGCGCTATTCTTGATTTTATTTATAGTCGAGATGCACATAAAACCCCGTCTCAACTGGAAGGACTGCTGGGTCCCTGGATAGAGGTAGGGAAGGGTATAGAGACAGGTGCTACATCTGTAAGGGAAAGTACCTTGTGGACGGGGAGGGGGAGCGGGGTGGGAAGGGATGAGTGAATGAAGGAGTTGCAGAGGGAGCATTCTCTGCGGATGGCAGAAACTGGTGGGGGGGGGGGGGAAGATGTGACTGCTGGTGGGATGACGCTGCATGTGATGGGAATGTTGGAGAATAATGTGTTGGTGAAAGGTAAGGACCAGTGGAACTCTTTCTTGTTCTGTTTAGGGAGAGGGAGCGAGAGCAGAATCATGCGGCACAAAGGACACACGGGTGAGGGATTCATCTATGTCAGCTTGGCAAAAACTACGTTTACTAAAGAAAGAGGAATGGAAAGACTCATCTTGGGAGCAGATGCAGCGGAGATGGAGAAATTGAAATTGGTTTGCGTCTTTGCAAGAGGCAGGGTGGGAGGAAATGTAGTCCATATAACACAGTGGGAGTTGGTAGGTTTATAGTCAATGTCAGTTAATAGTCTGGCCCCTGTTAGGGGAACAAAGAGATCAAGAAAGGGGAGAGGTGTCAGACATAGTTCAAATGAATTTGAGTGGAAGTAAGTGGTAAAGTTAATAAAATGACTTGCTTTGTCTGCATTAGAATTGACCATTTCTATTCTAAGTAATTAATCTATGATACGGGTTCATTTGTCTGTATGCCATCAACTATGACAGTGGCCCAATGGCTACCCAGCCACCTTGTTCGAGATATTTCCTTTCCTCTATACTTTCACTGATTGGATTTCCTTCTTTCACAGGTGTTTTTTCAGAATGTTTGTTTTATTTCAGATTTCCAGCATTTACATTGCTGGCAATTACAAGCAGCATCACAAATTTCAGTTCTGGAAAAGGTCTCCAATCGGTCTCCATAGATGCTGCTTAATCTACTGGATATTTCATGAGTCACGAGTCCATAGTCCAGAGTGTTTAATTGTCATATGTTTCAACAACAGGACAATGAAATGTTTACTTGCAGTACCTTAACAGGCCCCTAAATGCCGTGCACAGGTAAATATAATAATACAACTCAATAAATTAATAAATGTATTGCTTATGCACCAAATTGAGGTCCATAGTGCAACAATGACGCAGTGGTAGATTTGCTGCCTTACAGCGCCGGACACCCAGGTTTGATCCTGACTACGGGAGCTGTCTGTGCAGGATTTATATGTTCTCCCCGCGACCTGCATGGGTTTTCTACAAGATCTTCGGTTTCCTTCCACACTCCAAAGACCTACAGGTTTTTAGGTTAATTGGCTTGGTATAAATGTAAGATATAAAGAAATTTCCCCTGTGTGTGTAGGATAGTGTTAATGTGCGGGGATTACTGGTCAGCGCGGACTCGGTGAGCCGAAGAGCCTGTTTCTCCGCTGTGTCTCTAAACTAAACGAATTTAATTCTTCCGTTCCAGAACTTATGACAATGAAACAGTCTTGACTTTTGAACCAAAGACATAGGCCTGTGGGCCTATGGGCCTGTCCCACTTAGGTGACTTTTAAGGTGACTGCAGGAGACTATGCAGTCGCCACATGGTCGCCACATGTTCGCGGATGGTTGCCGTCGAGTCGCCATCATGGTCGTGAGCAGCACCTGAATTCTGGGAACCAGTTGCTGCCTCATTATGGTCGCAGTGAATTTTTCAATATGTTGACAAATTAGTGGTGACCAGAATGAAGCCGCCATGGAGAGTAGCACGAATTCTCGAGCCGTAGGTGGGTCGCCAGGAGGTCCTAGTGGGTTACCAGGAGTTCGAAGGTTCTTGGAGGTTGTAGGTTGTAGCCGGTGCTGACCGGTGAATTTCATTGGCTCATTGGGAAAAAAAAGGTAAGCAGTAGTTTTCAGAACCAAGGATAACCGACCAGTAATGTTAAATGTCCGCCGAGCTTCACAGCCGTGTATCACTGGCTTCTTAAAAGTTGTCTTCACTCCTTCTTCCCCCTTCTCCCCGCTCTACACCCCCTCTCCCCCCCTCTTTTAAAGGACTTACCATACACTGTGCTTTAGCCGTCTTTTTACAGCGTCAACCTTCCTGGTCATCGTGGTGTGTACCTGTTTCACCTTGGATTTGCAACGTGGGAATTTTTTTGACAGCGCTCCCCCCGCTTGCCCTGTCCCCACCTGCATGACCGGCTGGTGAAGGAAGCGATGTGCTTGTGTTTGTGTGCGTGTTCCACTCTGACAGTTGCCGTTCCAGTTCCGGTTTTTCAGGCGACTGCCGGCAACTTGACAGTCGCCCCGGCAACTTGACAGTCGCCGGCAGTCTTCTGAAAAATCACCTAAGTGGGACAGGCCCATTAGAAGTTAATATTTGCTGAGGTTAGTGTTGTGTAGTGTTAAACAGCCCGACAAATGCTGGGAAGAAGCTGTTCTTGAAACCGATGGTCACAGTAATTAGTCTTCTACTAGACTAAGTGGGACCCGTTGAGTCCCATGTTCACGCGTTCAAACGGGAGGGCTGGTCCCCCGGCGCAATATTCCACCTCTCCACCAATTCCAATGCCAGCGCTTTCTGGAGCGCTGGTATGGGTTCTTGGGGTGGCAACTCAGTCCCTCAAGCCTGATGTGCTGGCAGCTCACAGCTGGTGGGCTAGCAGTTGACTCATGGCTATTCCTTGAAATTCCATTTCAAGTAGGTGCAAGGCCACCAAATTCAAGTGCAGTTTCCTACCACTTCAAGCAGGGTGCAAGGCCACCGAGTTCAAGTGCAGTTTCCAACCACTTTAAGCAGGGTGCAAGGCCACCAAATTCATGTGCAGTTTCATACCATTTCAAGCAGGGTGCAAGGCCACCAGATTCAAATGCAGCTTCATACCATTTCAAGCAGGGTGAAACCACCATAAAACTACCATAAAACAAACATAAAACCACAAAAAACACCAAACTCTCAGTTCAGTAGACATTCAGTGTGTTCAGTTGATTCACAGCTCAGGCAGTCGTGACATCTCCCTCCCCCTTCATGCAGAGACTGAGCCACACCCACACTTCTGGGTTTTATAGCCCCACCCCGCCCACCGGAAAAGGTGTGGCCTTCATGGCATGATTGAGAGGAGAGAGATTCTCAACATTTTTTAAACACTAATAACACTTTTATTTTTCATTGATGGGAATGATCCTCTGCACCTGCTGAGCACAAGGGGACTGGGCAAGATGGCCAAAAATTACAGCAGCAAGTGGTAGTGTTTTATCTAAAATCAATATACAGTGCAAACAGGAAGTTAACCAAAGCACCCAAGCCACCATTTGCAGTAGTGCCTTTTAACTTCAACCCAAAGCACCCAAGTCACCATTTTCAGTAGTGCCTATTAACTTCAGCCCAAAGCACCCAAGCCACCATTTGCAGTAGTGCCTTTTAACTTCAGCCCAAAGCACCTAAGCCACCATTTGCAGTAGTGCCTTTTAACTTCAGCCCAAAGCACCCAAGCCACCATTTGCAGTAGTGCCTTTTCACTTCAACCCAAAGCACCCAAACAAACATTTGCAGGCAGTGCCTTTTTACTTCAAACCAACCATATTTTCATTTTCAAACCACATTAAGGGCACTCACAGATTAGTAGACATGTGTTCAGTGCTATTCAGAGCTCAGAGAGACGTGACCCTTGGCTTCCTCCATCTTGCAGAGACTGAGTGAGGCACACCACTCCCTGGTTTTATAGTCCATCCCCTCCCTCCAGCAGGGGCAGCAGAGAGAATGGCTAATATATTTAAACATTAATATCTCTCTGAATTTTAATCGATGGGAAAAATCCTCTAGTCCAGGAAGGCGGAGGGGGCTCTGAGCGAGCTGGCCAAAAATGACGGCCGTAGGTGGCGGCGCTCTCTCGGAAATCACACCACAGTGAGCCAAAAGTGGTCAAGACTTTTAGTAATATAGATGCCTTCTTGCTGAAGGTCAGAGCAAAAGGAGAGTGCAGCCAAGGTGGTGTGGGTCTTTTGTGATATTGACTGCCATTTCAAGGATGTATTTTCTTTTGATGGCGGGAGGTCAGTACACGTGATGGGCTGGAGCATTCGAGTTGCCAAACCAGGCCGAGATGCAATCGGTCAGTGTGCTCTCTGCCGTACAGCTGTGGAAGCGCAACAGAATATTTGTCAACATGCCAAGTCTCCTTAATTTTCCATGGGAGTAGAGGGCGCTGTTTAGCTTTGTGATTGCATTAATGTGTTGAGCCTAAGACAGGTCTTCAGAGATGTGAATACCCAGGAAATTAAAGCTGTGGACTCTCTCTTTCGTCATCCCATCAATAAGGATAGGTTCGTGGATCCTCGGTTTTCCCCTCCTTAAGTCAACGATCAGTTATTTTGGCTTGCTAACATGGATTGGTGTTCTTGGACCATTCAATGGGATTTTCACTCTCTCTCCTATACTCTGACTCATCATTACCCATTATTTGTCCAACAGTGTCTGGCTACATGGTCATGGGTAAATGGAGAGAGTAGAGTAGGAGATGGGACACACAGCCCTGAGGTGCTCCTGTGTTGAAGGTTATCGAAGAGGAAGTGTTGATTCCAAGTAGTATTGAATGTGGTCTGTCAATGATGATGTTGAGGATCTGGTTATACAGGGATGAGCAGAGGCCAAGTTTTCTGAGTCTGATTACAAGATTGGAGGGAATTATGGTGTTGAACATCAAGCTGTAGTCGTGAAACAGCTTAATGTATGTCCTCTTATTGTCCAAGTGGTCCAGCGTAGAATGAAGAATCAGCGATATCTCATTTCCTGTTGATCTATTGCGGCGATACGCGAATTGTACTTATTGAGACACGTCTGCTAAATCTTATTGAGTCCTTTTATTGATGTCCTTTTAAAGCAGGTGGGAGTCTCAGATCTCTGTATTGGAAGGTGGAAGATATTTACAAAACCTCCTGCCAGTAATTCCAGTATTTTTCTCTTTGTTTCAGATTTCTGGCACCTGTAGTGTTCTTCTAGTGTAGCTTCTCACTCTGCCAACATGTTGTTTTGTTCTTTTCTCTCTCTCTCTCACTGACCTCAATCATCAATTAAAGAGATGGCTCTGAAAGGATCGTTGACTGAACATTCCCCTTTGCTTTCTCCACCCTCTCCCTTTTCTGCAAACCACTTCTCCATCTGTCATGAAATGTTAAACCTGACTCTCCACAGAATTATGCTTGACCTGTTGGGTATATCCAGAGCTTTCTGCTTTTATTTCAAATTTATAAGACCTGCTTTTTGTTTAACTTCCAATTAAAGTAAAACTTTGTGCCAAAGAATGCACAAGTTGAAAAGTTGTGGCAAGTTAATCGTAATATTTATACGAGAATTAAATAAATATCTCAAGTGGAAAACTATTAAGACCAAGGAAGCGGCTTCATTTGGTTGTTGTGCTCACAACATAAGGTGTATACAGTAACTATGTTATTTCACTCCATCATTTTATCATTATTAATCGAGGAAGATTGTGGAGGTTATGGGTAATTGTTGGGCTATAACTTAGATGTTTAGCACCATAGGCTGAGTTACGCTGTAAGTTTGTTCAAAGAGGATAATTTCAGAATTCTTTCATACTGTATGGCTTTTTTTGCAACAAAACTCCTCCGTATTCTTATGTTGACCCACCTTAGAGCTCAATGTTCTTAAGACAGTGGAATTGACTGTGGACTTTAGGAGAGCTCCCCCTCCCATCACCCCACTCACCACACTCACCATCAACAACACCACAGTCACATCTGTGGAGTCTTTTAAGTTCCTGGGAACCATCATCTCCAAGGACCTTAAATGTGGGGCTACCATCGACTCCACAGTCAAAAAGGCACAACATAGGATGTTGTACAGGCAATGATGGTCCAATTCTACACGGCCATCGTAGAGTCTGTTCTCACCTTCTTCATCATGGTCTGGTTTGGCTCAGCCACCAAGCATGACATCCGGAGGCTGCAGCGAATTGTCCACTCAGCAGAGAAGGTTATTGGCTGCAACCTTCCCTCCATTGATGAACTGTACACTGCAAGAGCCAGGAAGCGAGCGGGCAAGATCATCTCTGACCCCTCTCACCCTGGCCACAAACTCTTTGAATCACTTCCCTCTGGAAGGCGACTCCAGATTGTCAAAGCTGCCACAGCCAGACATAAAAACATTTTTTATCCACGAGTAGTTGCTCTACTCAACAGCCAAAAATCAGTAGCGTCCCTTTGATCTAGTATTTTGTTGGTTCACGTGCTTGGTCAATGGTGTTTTATCATTAATGTTTTATTATTATTAATGTTTAGTGTTTTCTGAGTCATATGTAACTGTCACTGTATGTCATGTTGTTACTTGTGGGCGGAGCACCAAAGCAAATTCCTTGTATGTGAATACTTGGCCAATAAACTTACTTACTAACTTATGCCTCAAAAATGGTCTACATATTTTGGTAAAATTGAGAGCAAGATTCTGAGCTGCAGCAAACCATTTTCAACAATATTTCATTACTCATTTTATAAGAGCACTTTGTTTGCAATCTCATTGAGAAGGAAGAATTGCTGGAGATCCCTTATAATAAAGCAGTTTTTGCATATTCTGTAAAAGTAATTTGCTCTAAAATAAAAATCCATAGCAAACAGCTCAATCTACTCGTGCAATAGAAAAACATATTTCACTATGTCACGGGTTATTAATTGGGGACGATCAGCCATGATCACAATGAATGGTGGTGCTGGCTCGAAGGACCGAATGGCCTCCTCCTGCACCTATTTTCTATGTTTCTATGTTTCTAAAAATAATCCTGGCACCAGCATGCCCAAATTCCACCAGTTGACAAATTCATATAATTGTTTTAAATGCAATAGCGTAGAAACAATTTTTCTGCAGGAAATCATTTTATAGAAACATATAAAATTATAAAAGGACTGGACAAGCTAGATGCAGGAAAAATGTTCCCAATGTTGGGTGAGTCCAGAACCAGGGGCACAGTCTTAGAATAAAGAGGAAGCCATTTAAGACTGCGGTGAGAAAACACTTTTTCACCCAGAGAGTTGTGAATTTGTGGAATTCCCTGCCACAGTGGAGGCCAAGTCACTGGATGGATTTAAGAGAGAGTGAGATAGAGCTCCAGGGGCTAGTGGAGTCAAGGGATATGGGGAGAAGGCAGGCACGGGTTATTGACTGGGGACGATCAACCACAATGAATGGCGGTGCTGGCTCGAAGGGCCGAATGGCCTCCTCCTGCGCCTATATTCTATGTTTCTATGTTTCTAATCTGTCGTCATGCTACAAGTAGTTAAATAAACTGCAATGAATAGACTCTCTTTCATATAGCCAGTCATTCATTTGGATATAATAGTAAACTTGCAAAATATACTTTAATCCACGCTTTGGATCTAGGCATGATAGCTTGTATGCAGTTGATTTGTACTCTGTCAGAATACAGCCAGGCGCAAGGATTCAAATGACAAACTGAGCACTTGCAAATTACATGCAATCAACTTTTCAGCACTGATTACGTTTTGCACGTCAAATTAACCTGATACTTCAAATTATGATTGCAGCAATAACATTGCTTGACAAAGGCTTTTGTAAGAACTGGCCTCCATAAACAAATAGCGAGGGAACGAATATCATTTCAAATTATTCGACCGACTGCAAAAAACTTAATTACTCACAGCTTTATGATTTATGTATTAGGGGTACACAAAATAATTTTGGTGAAGAATATTCCCCTCTGTCCCATCCCAATGTCAATGTGTTCAAAATCCTGGTATATTAAACAATAGTCAACTGGGCTTTGTCCTTATCGAAACGGCATTTAATCACAGATGTACAACATCAATCCCGAATATAAATGTCATGCCTTTGGCTCACATCTGATCAAATCTACATCTGTTTTGCATTTTTTTGGTTTCTTTCACACAGAACTACTGCTTCCAAACACAAATCACGCCACTTTACAAATGGAAGCCAACCTCCGGAAGCTGTACATCTTGTGCCATAAGGCATTCTCATCTAAAGTACTAGTCAAATTCCACTTTCTGCAGGAGAATGTGCAGGCAATGGCCATGGTAGATGGCAAACAGCCAAGCACTGCATAACATGGGACAAGGGATATTTTAAATCCCTTATGGGCCTGCCCCACTTAAGCGATTTTTCAGGCGACTGCCAGTGACTGTCAAGTCGCTGGCAGTGTCTGAGTGAAATTCACACGATGCAAAGCTAATGTGATGCAGACACACACCACAATGAACCGGGAGGTTGGCGCTGTAATTAAGACGAGTGGGGGGGAGAGTAGGGGGGTGGAGAAAGAGGGAGGGAGGGGGAAAGAGGGAGGGGGGGAAGAGGGAGGGGGGAAGAGGGGGGGAGAGAGGGAGGGGGGAAAAGAGGGAGAGGGGGAAAGAGAGAGGGGGGGAAAGGGGGAAGGGGGGGAAGAGGGGGGGGGCGAGGAGGGGGGGAAGAGAGAGGAGGGGGGGAAGAGAGAGGAGGGGGGGAAGAGAGAGGAGGGGGGGAAGAGAGAGGAGGGGGGGAAGAGAGAGGGGGAGGAAGAGGGGGGAAGCAGAGGGGGGGAAAGGGGGGGAAAGAGAGGGCGGTGAATAGATGGGGGCGAGAGGAGGGGGGAAAGAGAGGGGGGGAAGAGTAAGGGAGGGGTAAAAGATAGGATGGGGGAAAGAGAGAGGAGGGGGGGAAGAGAGAGGAGGAGGGAAAGTGAGAGGAGAGGGGGAAGAGAGAGGGGGGGGAAGAGAGGGAAGGGGAAAAAGAGAGGAGGGGGGGAAAGAGAGAGGAGGGGGGGAAGAGAGAGGAGGGGGGAAAGAGAGAGGAGGGGGGAAAGAGAGTGGGGGGAAAGAGGGGGGGAGGGAACGGGGGGAGAGGGGAGGGGGGAAAGAGGGGGGGAGGAAAGATGGGGGGAGTAAAAGAGGGGGGGTAGAGGGGGGGAAGGGGGGAGGGGAAAGAGGGGGGAGGGGAAAGAGGGGGGGAGGGGAAAGAGGGGGGGAAGAGGGGGGGAGAGAGAGGTCAGGAAGGACAGAGAGGAGCCGACCGAGGAACCGACTGAGGAGCCGAGAGAAAGTGACCCCGAGCATCTTTTGAATAATGGGGGTGAAGAAGTAGAGGTGGGGGGGGGGGAGAGGAAAGGGGGGGAGAGGAGGGGAGAGAGAGGGGGGGAGAGGAGGGGAGGGAGAGGAGGGGGAGTGAGAGGGGGGGATAGGAGGGGGAGAGTGGGGGAGGAAGGAGAGACGGGGGGCTGAGAGGGCGGCATCTTTTGAATAACTTGGGGCGGGACGGAGAGGTGGGCGGGGTGACGTCACTCGCAGCGAGCAGATTCAAGACAGCAGCACGCAGACCCAAGATGGCAGCACGCAGAGCCATTGTGTCGTCATCTGCCAGAGCCAGACTTTTTTTTCTAAGTTTCTATTTTGATTAATAACTCGAGAAGTAATGCATTCATTTTTCAAATAAGACGATTTCGGAGTCCACGGGATAAATCTCTAATGGAATATGTAAACATTTTTGAATATACACACACACATACACATCCAAGATCAGAGTTTTATAATTATAGAGATTCAAGAACATAGTGAAGGTAAAAATAGTAGAAAAAATATCAAACATATTTCTGCCATAAATAAATTGCCTTTGCTGTCTTAATGGCAGACAAATGTGGTCTATGTTAAACATCAAGTTGCCAATACGAAAAGTTCTAAGTTAATACATCACCTCTCTGTAAGTGTCATTATTGTCAATGTGAATAAGACTGCAGCATGGGGCTGTATTGACTTGGTGATGCGTTGTTAATAAAAGTGCCACATAAGCTACAGCTCATTAAGAATTGCTCATTAATAATTCCTGTGCTTCAGCAATGAGTAACCAATTCATTAGCCCCTGACACATCCTAATTGTTTGTGAGAAAAGAAAGCAAACATCCGTGGGTAAGAAAAGCAGTTGATTCATGGTATAAAAGGTCAAATTTTCTTGGGAAGCATTTGAGACGGAATGCCATCTTGACAGTCAGCATGCATGCAAAGGTACCGAATGGGGATTATGAAAGATGAATCTTATAAAGATTCACAAGATTTTTTTTTTTCCTGGTGTAGTTTGTAGTTTTCAATTTTGTCATGTCACAGTCATAGAAATTCTGCTGTAATGAGGATTTCACTGGCTGACATTCAGGATGCTTATTGACAGAACGACTGGGAAATGTGGTAGTGCAGTTCTTGAAAGATGCTGGGGATTTTTTTAAATCTTAATTAATTTTTTCTCAGTCAGGGAGAGACAGATGATTCTGGCTGCATGGATTCTGGCTTCAATTACCCACAAGGTCTAGAGTTGAAATTGATTAATTATTCTCAATTCCAAAAACAATTCACTTGACCATCTTGCAATCTAATTCCTTCCACCTCAATTTTATCAACACGCTACACGCTCACTGAGTCTTCAAGGCAAAACATGTGTTTTAATATATGCAGCCCTGCTTGAAGTCTGACAGTAAGGGGAATCGGTTCAGCTGAGTTTTAAAATACCTCAACCTATAGTTTCTTATTGATGATATGTATAACCAATGGTGACAGAAGCATATTCAGTGGAGCTGCTGTCTCACGGTTCCAGTGATGTGAGTTCAACCCTGACCTCTGGTGCTGTAAATGTGGAGTTTGCACCTTCTCCCTGTGTGCTCCAGCTTCCAACTACATCCCAAAAATGTGTGGGGTGGTAGGTTAATTGGCCACTGGGAGGTAAATTACTCCTAGTTTGTCGGACAATGTAAAAATCTGGGAGAATTGATAGAAATGAGGAAAGGACAAAGAAACCATTGGATCAGTGTAGGATTTTTCTGAGGGCTGCTTGTTGCTTGGCAAGAATCCAAAGATCTGTTTCTGTGCTCTATGACTGTGACTCAGTGACTCGAATCTAGCATAATTTCCTCAATCATATATACTTTTTAAAATTGCACTTACCACACGAGAGCTGGTTCTCTTTCAAACTTTTGAACGGTCTTCCGTGTAATGATCTTGGGTAGATGCATAAAGTGTCATCTGCTATTCGAACTGAAACGTTTTTGGCCCATTGCAACACCCATTTAAGGTTGCAGTCACACATTAGAGATTCGGTGCGAAAGTGCCTGCAAGAGTTAAATTAATTTTAATATTAGGCTCCATTTTTTAAAATTAATATAAGGCACAATCAAAAAACAAACTAAACATTGCACTCAAACAATATTTCATTCTGGGTATTTCTTCAGCAATATGGTGTGATCTCAAAAGTTAAGCTAGTTTTTAGTCAAATCAGTCTTATTTTAGCAGGGCAGTGGCAAGACCATACCTGGGGTACTACAATTTTGGTCTCCTTTTTAAGAAGCATAGAAACATAGAAAATAGGTGCAGGAGTAGGCCCTTTGAGCCAGCACCATCATTCAATATGATCATGGCTGATCATCCAAAGACACTATCCTCTTCCTGCTTTCTCTCCATATCCTTTGATTCCGTTAGCCCTAAAAGCTCTATCTAACTCTCTCTTGAAAACATCCAGTAAATTGGCCTCCACTGCCTTCTGTGGCAAGAGAGGTGTACATTTGCACTGGAGGCTGATTAAGAGAGGGTTTACTAGATCAGTTCTTTAGATGGAATTATCTTTTGAGATAAAGTTGAGAAGGTTAAGCCTTTATTTATTGAAGTTCACCAGAATGAGAAGTGCCCATATATGATGCCGAAGGCACTTGAGAAGGAAGAGGTATTTCCCCTTAGGAGGAGGTTTGAATTAGTGGCTGTGATAAGGTGTTGTACATTTATCAGAAAGATGATGAAAATACTCTCCTTTCTGATTGCCATGATCCTTTTTGAATTTTATACTCCAGAGAGTTTGGAGACCAAGTCACAGAGAGGGGTTGATTTTAGGGACTTGAAGGGATTCAGGGATTATGGAGAACGTGCAGGAAAGTGGAGACGAGGCCAAATGAATTATGCCTTTATTGAAACATACAGAGGTTCCCAAATATTGCCTACCCCTGTTCCAACTCCTGTTCATATGTAAGCTGAAAACGTAGAACCTACTGCAATATAGATCTGAACAGTAACAGTTGATAATGTATTTTGTTTATATAAAGCTCATCAAAATACATGTACTGTAGCTACCATGATCTAAGTGTTCTCCAAATTACTGATATACAAAATATTTAGCACACATATTTTTGAAAGTCATGCGTCTTAAAGATATTTTAGACATCAAAACACATAACTAAATTGAGGAAAAGACAAGGGGATTACATAAAGCAAATGTGAATTCGTGGTCTGAAGAAGAATCCTTACTCGAAATGTCACTTATCCAATTTCTCCAGAGATACTACCTGACCTGTTGAGTTACTCCAACATTTCGTGTCTATCTTTGGTATGAATCAGCATTCCTTTTTATTATATTATATTATATTATATTGTACTGTATTGTAGTGTAGTATAGTATATTATATTATGTTATGTTATATTATATGAATTCTTGTATGTTTACTTGCAATTGAATCTTTCATAGCAACATTTGTTTTGGAGACTGTGTGTTAGGAATGTGCTCCAGTAACTTTACAACTAAGACTAATAAAACCGGCAGCAATGTTAATGTTCATTTCACGTTCAATTAGAAATAATTTTAAACAGTACAATGATCGATTGTAATAAGATCAGATTCCAGTCTGGCCAACTTTGCAATGCAAATAAATTTGATAAAAAAGTAAAGAAAGGCAAGAAAAAATCCAGAAAAACCTTGCAAATCTCAAGACCCCTCAAAATTGTTTCAAATTACTTATCAGAGACAAACACTACAGTCAAATGGTAGAAAGCAAGGTTCCACAAACAAGAAAAGAAAAATTGGTTTAGCCTTATCCTTTTCTTTCAGTCATGCAAAACGTAGCTGTTATTCAAGCACCAGAGAACAAAGCTGTCCCAGTTGTACTATTAAATATACTTGGAATTCAGAAATTCCAACAGGAAGTAACAAATTATGTTAAAAATCACCCTTCCGTCCAAACTATACATTAGTTGTGAAATATTCAGTTAAAAAAAATCAAGACTCTTCTTGGAATTGCTGCACAGAAACCTAGATGGTGCTGGTAATCTCTTATCATTGCTGTATTTACTTATGGTAAGGTTCATGTACAAACTTTGATTAAGTTTCATGCTATGTAACATTTGCAATTTGGACGAGTTGTGGCCATTCCAGGCAGGTTCTGAATTGGTACTCTAAACCGTCTGAACAGGATCAACTTAATTTTGGTTTTCAAATGAAAATAAACAAGTATGAATTTCAACAAATGTAATAGTTCCAATACTATTTATAGAGTGTTGAGTAGAGTTATGCAATAATTCCAGTTAGGGTCCCTAACACCAAAAAATATTTTTGCGTTACATGCTGCACTTTAAATCCACCCCACTGGTGAAGTATGGTAAGATACTTTCACTGCCATGACATCATACATCCAGTTTCCTATTTAAACTAGATTTCCTACTTTTAAGTTTTGTGCCCATAGAGCTATGGTCCTGCTTGTGAATAGTATCTTACTTCAACAGAAGGTCGCAGGAATAAAAAAGTTAAATTCCTCTTCCTATTCCATGCATTGCCGTGGTTGCCACATTCTGTCTCAGTCTACAAAATCTCAATAATCCCACATCTGTGCTCACACCTTTGCAGGCAATGATGAGAAGTATGTTCATGCACTCGATGATAATTTTGGGGTCATTTTAAACGCAACAGTTACAGCTCTATCCTGAGCCCCTCACCAGCCTTTCAAGTGCCTTAGTGCTTTTATTTTAAGGGCAATATATTTACTTCCTCTATGAAAGAGGTCACTGGTGAAAAATTCCCATTTGGGCACTGTCATACATCCTGCATTTCAGAATGTACCTAGATGTTGTTACCAAATTAAATTGCGTGACTCTTATTTATCCAAATACTATGTCTATGTCTATGAAAACATTTATGGAAGAATTTTCTTGTTTTATATCTATAAACAACCAAATAAATAAATAAATGAATAGACAGCTGAATAGATAAATAAATAAATAAATAAATACACAGACAGGTGAATAGATAGATAAATAAACAGATAAACAAATAAATAAACAAACAGTCAGATAAATAAATAAATATATACGTGTGTGTTTATGTGTGTGTGTGTGTATATATATATATATATATATATATATATATATATATATATATATATATATATATATATATCTTCAGCTATTGGTGGCATAGTGGAGCACCAGTTTGTGCTGCTGTCTCACAGCTCCAGCAACCTGAGTTCTATCCAAAATTCAGGGGCTCTCTGTGTAGAGTTCGCATGTTCCCATGTTTGCATGTAAAGATTGAATAAGTTGCAGGGTTATGGGAAAATAAGAGGGGACAGGAATTGCAGTGCAAGGCGCCATATGGACACAATGGACCAACTGACCTTCTTCCGTGTTAACTTAAGTGAACATTAATTTCCAATTAATGCTTTTTTAATCAAAATTTGTGACTTTAATAATGTGGCTAATTGCAACCAGACTTGAGGCTTTTTAGATTGAACAAGGGTCTCAACCCGAAACATCACCCATTCCTTCTATCCAGAGATGCTGCCTGTCCCTCTGAGTTACTTCGGCATTTTGTGTCTAACCTAGATTAGTTGATTATTGGGTTGCAAATTTCATTGGCCTGGTCTTCATTATTACCCATCTCTGATGATTGTTGAGAAGACAGAGTTTAGTTTAATTTGGAGAAACAGCATGGAATTAGCCTCTTTGGCCAACTGAGTCCATACTGACCATTGATCATCCATTCACAATAGTTTTGTCTCTCGTCCATTCCCTACATACTGGGGGCAATTTGCAGAGGACAATTAACCTACAAACCTGTATGTCTTTGGGATGGAGTGGGAAACGGGAGCACCAAGAGAAAGTGCAAGCACCTGGTAGAAACCCACATGATTACAGGGAGAGTATGCAAACTTCACGCTGACAGGTCAGCATCAAAGCCGGGTCTCTGGCACTGTGAGGCAACAGCTCTGCCAGTCATGCCAACTCACTTGAGGTGAAGATAGATACAAAATGCTGGAGTAACTCAGTGAGGGCAGGCGGCATCTCTAGAGAAAAGGACTGGGTGACGTTTCGGGTCGAGACCCTTCACTTGAGGCAAGTTGTTCTTTAAAATCACCATAGCCAATTAAATAGGATGTTCCAGGATTTTGGCTCAGTGGCAAGGAAGGAACAACCGTATATTTCAAAGTTAGAGTGGGGACATTAATTCAGAGGGATTGTTTTAATTGCTGTAGATGGTGTTCCTGTGCATCTGTTGCACTTGCGCTTTTTAATAAGCATTTATTTAGTTACGTTTATAGATTAGATTACCCATTTGGTTTCACAGATTTACATTGACACAACCAGATCTCTTGTGTTGACAGCACAATCAGTGACTTACTAAAACAATCTTCTTTGGAGGAAGGAAATGTAATTTACAAATGTTAATCATGCATAATCATGCAAATTGAGTGAATCTGCAAAAGCCTTTAATCAACTAAAAATATCAATTGTCTTGCATCTATATTATAATGTGCGCTCCAAAATTAATTTATACTTTAAGCAAAAAATCTTTAAGTGCTTGGACTTTTTTCCTATCCACTTCCTTTATCCAACGCACTGATTGCTCATTGAGGTCCTCTGCAATAGTCTGTGGTTAATTTCTAACCTTTGTTCACATGAAAAGACTACAAAGGAGTACGAACAACCCAGTTAATCATGGAAAGATTGTTCCTAAGTCAACTAAGTCTAACTTTAGCAAAGGAACACAAAGTTCTGGAGTAAAAGCCTTGTCCCACGGTACGAGTTCATTCCAAGAGTTCTCTCGAGTTTGCCCTGATTCGAACTCGGAGATTTACGGTAATGGCCACTAGTCAGTAATCGGGGCTCTCGTGGACATTTTTCATCATGTTGAAAAATCTTCACGAGTCTTCCCGTGCTAAGAGACGTCCCTAAGCTTCGCTGTACCCGCTATGTTCATTCTCCGTGCTAATCACGAGTTTGATTTTTTTAAAACTCGGGAGAGCTCTTGGAATGAACTTGTACCGTGGGACAGGGCTTTAACTCAATGGGCCAAGTAGCATCTCTGCAGAACATGGATAGGTGACATTTCGAATTGTGACCTTTCTTCAGAATGTTACGCTTGCAAAGGATGTTTGAGTCAGTTTTAGCATAATTATTATCACCTGCAGTGAGATCAGCTTGAGGTGAAGACCCTTCCTGATCTTTAGCCCCCTATTATGGCCAGATTTAATCAGTCTAAACTGTGAGCTTTCATCATCTTCGAAAGGCCATTGCCTGTATCTCAAAAATGCAGCAGAGTTTTGAAATTTTCACTAGATTTGAAGTGTGCATATAAAGTATCAAGAAAGATACACCAGAACTGGAACAATTAAATTCTTACTTGCTGCAGCTTTTAGACATATTAATGCAACAACACAACAAATACAATCCATAGACTAAAAAGGCTGGAGTAACTCAGCGGGACAGGCAGCATCTCTGGAGAGAAGGAATGGGTGACGTTTCGGGTCGAGACCTGAAGAGTCGAGGCTGAAGAAGGGGCTCGACCTGAAAAGTCACCCATTCCTTCTCTCCAGAGATACTGCCTGTCCCGCTGAGTTACTCCGGCATATTGAGTCTATCTTCAGTTTAAACCAGCATCTGCAGTTCCTTCCTACACATGCACAATACATGTTCAGTTATTCTAGGTAAACTATACTATGATACTGCCAGCCAAAGTAAACAGTGCAACCGTACTAGTGCTACGTCCATACATTCCCAGGTGGTTCATGGGATGTTCCTGGGTGTTAACATCTCAATGACGTGTCCTATGCCCAGTAAAGATATATAATCTTGAAGAAGGCATGCCAGTGCCTCTACTTTCTTAGAAGTTTAGAATGTATGTCTCAGAATACTCTGACAAACGTTTACAGATGTACTGTAGAAAATATACTGACTGGTTGTATCATGGACTGGTGTGGCAATTCCAATGCACAGGGACACAAGCGGCTGCAGAGAGTAGTGGACCCATCATGATCCATCATGGGCACGGCTCTCCCCTCCATCAAAATCATCCTGCCTCAAAAAGGAGGCATCTATCATTAAGGATCCCCATTACATGCTCTCTTCTCACTGCTACCATCAAATAGGAGACCCAGAAGCATGAAGTCCCACACCATTAAGTTCAGGAACAACTTATCTCTTACAATTAACAAGTTCTTGAACCAGCTTGCACTACCCTATTTCTAACTTAACAACAGAACACAAAGGTCCATCTATTGCACTACCATGAACCTGTTTGCTTATTTCTAAGTATGTTTTTGCACTAATGTATTTTATTCCCAGACTTCTTTCATTCAGAAACATGAGGGGCAACCTTTTTGCACAAAGCATGGTAGGTGTATGGAACGAGCTGCCAGAGGATGTAGTTGGGAAAGGGCCTATCACAATGTTAAAAATAAATTTGGACAGGTACTTGAAGGGATATGGGCCAAGCACAGGCAGGAGGGACCTATGTTGATGGGGCATGTTGGTTGGTTGGGGCAAGTTGAGCCGAAGGGCCTGTTCTACGCTGTATGAATCCATGTCTTGATTAGACTTGAGTAGTTTGGTGCAGTGGTAGGATTGTGGTAGGGTCATGCAGCAAGGTTTAAGAGCCTGATGGTTGATGGGACAAAACTGTTCTTGAACTTGGAGGTTAAGGTTTCCATAAAGTATTAAAAACCATGTTGGTAAGATGGGATACATTTTCGACATTTACACTTTTCAACATCATGGAGCCAACTAGCTCTGCTAGAGAGGATTGACAAGGACTTTAAAGAGTTAGCTTGGAGACCAGCTATGTTCACAAATGTGTCACAATTGTCACAGAACAGCTGAAGATTGGTACTGAAGTTTCAATTACAGACCGGGTTGCAGTTACCCAATGTTTTAGGATTGACATACAAGCTTAGGCTGCTTGTATTACCTTACAGACTTTCCCGCTGGGCCGCAGCTGCGGATTGGAAACGAGGCTGGAGGCCTTTATCGAGGCGCAGTGGTCTCGATGCCGACCGGTTGGCCATGGAGAAGCCTGGGTCGTAGCCCAGCCGGGGACTCGCGGGTTGGAGGAGCCTCGCCTTGTGGGTCGGAGCATGAGTCAGCGGAGCGGCCGACGGAGCCAGCGGCTGGGATCCGGATTTCACCGTGACGTCACATGTGACAATAAACTTTTCATTCATTCTTGCTGCTACCATGGAAGAAAATAAGTGAATTGTGCGTACACAGTTCTAGGCTGCACCAGCAATCTATCAGTCTGGTCTCCAACTGGGGTTAGGATCTCTGAAATTGCCTTGAATGTAACCTCCCATTCATCATGGCCTGAATGTCATTGCCTTCATCTCCAGGTGTAATGATTTATTGAGATGGCTGAAGACAAAACATTCTACAACTCGTGTCATAACTGCCTTTGTGGACCTCAACATTTAAAACAATTCCGAAAAATCTAACAAATAATTAGAACAATAGTAACGACCAGAAAATATCTGGCAATTATTGTGTAAGAATCTGTTCATCATAATAGTGCTGGTGATTGAATGAATGCTTATCTGTATCTGTTCTTTTTAGTTTAGTTTCGTTCAGTTTATTGTCACGTGTACAAAGGTACAGTGAAAAGCTTTTGTTGCGCGCTAACCAGCCAGCAGAAAGACAATACATGATTACAATTGAGCCATTCTCAGTGTATAGATACGTGATAAGGGAAAAACGTATTGTGCAAGGTAAAGCCAGCAAAGTCTGATCAAAGATAGTCCAAGGGTCAACAATGAGAGGGATAGTAGTTCAGCACTGCTCTCTGGTTGTGGTGGGATGATTAATTTGCCTGATAACAGCTGGGAAGAAACTGTCCCTGAATCTGGAGATGTGCATTTTCACACTTCTACACCTTTTGCCTGATGGGAGAAGAGGGAGTGGCCAGGGTGTGACTCATCCTTGATAATGCTGCTGGCCTTGTTGAGGTAGCATGATGTATAAATTGAGTCAATAGAAGGGAGGTTGGTTCGTGTGATGGTCTGGGCTGCATCCACAATCAAAGAATAAAGTTAACTGGAATGGTGAGACACAATAACACCAAACCAAACCAACATTCAACTGAAATTGCTATTTCCCTTACACAATAATCCCATATTCAGATTTTCAGAGATTTTTCACGTGTGTTTTATATCCAAGCAAATTTGAAACATTCTTTTCAAATTGTTGATGATGTTAATCCTTTTAAAAGGAGCTGAACTCAAAACAGTATTTACGATGGGATGAAATGTGATAATGACCATAGCGTATTGCTTTGTACATTCCATAAACTTCACCGAGGACTTCATGAGACGTGAGTGCATGCGAAATAGCAAAAACATTAATTTTTGGCACATTGTGGGGAAATTAGACCGTGAACATGATTGTTGACCAATCCCACCACCTCAGCCAGTCCCAGACCCCTTACAATAGACAATAAGCGCAGGAGTAGGCCATTTGGCCCTTCAGGCCAGCACAACCATTCACGGTGATCATGGCTGATCATCCTCATTCTGTACCCCGATCCCGCCTTCTCCCCATTTCTCTTGACTCCGCTATCTTTAAGAGCTCTATCTAACTCTCTCTTGAAAGCATCCAGAGAATTGGCCTCCACTGCCTTCTGTGGCAGAGAATTCCACAGATTCACAACTCTCTGGGTGAAAAAGTTTGTCCTCATCTTATCTGACATCCAACCACACACCTGGCAGTAACTACATCACCAATCTCATTCTAGGTCCTCTGTGGCATCCCATTAGTTGCTCAGTTCATCAGAGTTGTAAAGTTCAACAAACCTTCAGCAATTTAATATGAAACATTACAATCCTTAGGCACAGCCATCCAGAGCTTTCATAATCTTGTATATTTGTGGAGATCTCTTCAGCTATCTGTTGTAAGAACAGGATTTGGATGAATCAAGAGCATCTGTACACCAGGTTGCTGAAAATCAGTATTCTTTCTTAATTATTTGATTGATTTTCTCATATTGAATGTATGTGTAGGAACCGACAGGCTGGAAAACAATCTGATACCCTTTCTGTTACGGCAACATGTCATTTTTAATTCTTTGCTTCTGTTCATTTGACAAGGACAAATACATGCTCCAGGATAAACACCAGATTGTCCACCAAAGAAAACACACCAGATTAGGTAACTCTAGACCTTGTTTGCACTGAACGTTTGCCTCCCCACACCAAAGGGGCTGTCCCATTGAGGCGACCTATTCTGCGAGTTCAGAAGAGTGTCTTCGACCTTCAAGCTCGAGGGCACTCGCCTGAAAAACCTCGAGCTGGATCGACCGTCAGCGATGAAACCGCGAGCTGGATCAACCGACCGCGCACACACACAAACACGTCGAAAAGGCAGGGGCCAGGGAAAGTTGGGGAGCGCTGTCTGAAATTCACGTGATGAAGAGGAAGGTAAAAGACGGCTGTACAGTAACGGTAAGTCCTTTAGAGAGCGTGGGGTGGGAGAGAGAAGGGGGGAGAAGGGGGACAGAAGGGGGGCAGAAGGGGGGGAGAGAGGTGGAGAGAAGGGGGGAGAAGGGGGACAGAAGGGGGGCAGAAGGGGGGGAGAGAGGTGGAGAGAAGGGGGGGAGAAGGGTGGAGAAGGGGGACAGAAGGAGGAAGAAATAGTGGAGACACTTTTAAGAAGTATAATAAAGTTAAGCGAGCATTTAACCTACCGGTCAGTTTTCCTTGGTCCTGAAAACTCCAATGAGCCAATCAAAATGCCCGGTCAGCGAAGGAGATTGCCTACGGCTGCCCTCGACTGCCTGTAACTACATAGCGACCCCACTCCACTGCATTACGAGTTCAAAAGAAGCATGCCGACCAATTTTTACTTGCGGAAAATTTTTCAACATGCTGAAAATGTTTCCGCAACCTAGCTGAGGCCGTGAGTATGTGGGAACTTCCCACGAGTTTGAATCGAGGGCAAACTTGTCTAAACTCGCAGATTAGGTCACCACAGTGGGACAGCCCCTTAACCCAGCAGCCGTCCAACCCCAAAGAACATCTTGTAAGAAGGAACTGCAGATGTTGGTTTAAACCAAAGATATAGGCTGTTGGCCGAGGTGTTTTTTCATTTAAGTTCGTGACCAAAATCACGTACCTACCTGAATTTTTAACATATTGTGTAAAGATATTACAGAGATCATACCTGAAACTCATCAAGAAAAAAACCTGCACATATTTCTAAAATATGAGAAAAACATAATTTTCTGAGTAGTAATTGTCCATTCAATGCACGTTTGACATTGCGTCGGACGCCAATTGACTATCACGCGCCTTGTTTCATGGTCGCTAGGCAGCGAGCACTCTGGAATCATGGCTGCCTCCTAATTACATCAATACAATAGCAAGGATTCCAAGGAATAAAGGTAATGCTAACCTGGCTGATAACATGATTGTGATTATTTAAAGCAGTTACAATTATTTATTTAAGACATAATTATCTGAAATAAATGAAGTAAATTAAAAGTCATCACAGGCAGGCCATTTATCCTTTTACTGCCAATTTGTGACCACATTCAAATGAATGAGGGTACGCAAGATGCAACTTTATGGCTCGTATAAATCTGAGGGGCCAGGTATAAAGTGTATTCAGAGTGTAGGAAGGAACTGCAATGCAAAGATAGACACAAAAAGATGGAGTAACTCAGCGGGTCAGAAAGCATCTCTGGAGAAAAGGAATGGGTGATGTTTCAGGTCGAGACCCTTCTTCAGACAGTGTGTTCCGTCCTGTAGCTCAAGTCGTCATGGAATACATTGACATCTGACCTCCAAAGCATTCTGTTCTGAGCAGCAATGACTAGTGCAGAGCCTGGAACATGCTGACATGCACACCACCGTCAACGAGTGGTTTTTTTACAGACTCATCATCTTGCCCTCAAGTAAATTCATGAATATCATGGATTCTGAGCTTACTATGAATGTGGGCATTTTCAGAAAGGGATGGTTCTAGGTCGGCTTGAGCTTTTCATGTCATTATAATTACAGAGTTTCACAATAATCCTTTTTTTCAATTACAGTACACTTTATTAGCCAAGGTAGACAAAAATCCTGGAGAAACTCAGCGGGTGAGGCAGCAAAGGAACTAGGCGACGTTTCGGATCGAAATCCTTCTTCAGATTGATGTGATGGTGGGGGGGGGGGGGGCGAGGGCGGGAAGAAGAAAGGAACAGGTGGAGCCAGTGGGCTGAGGGAGAGCTGTGAAAGGGAGGAGAAAGTAGGGTCTACCTGAAATTAGAGAAGTCAATGTTCATACCGTCGGGGTGCAAACTGCCCAAGCGAAATATGAGGTGCTGCTCCTCCAATTTACGGTGGTCCTCACTCTGGCCATGGAGGAGGCCCAGGACTGAAAGGTCGGATTTGGAATGGGAGGGGGAGTTGAAGTGCTGAGACACCGGGAGATCAGGTTGGTTATTGAGAACCGAGCGGAGGTGTTGGGCGAAGCGATCGCCAAGCCTACGCTTGGTCTCACCGATGTAGAGCAGCTGACATCTAGAGCAGTGGATGCAATAGATGAGGTTGGAGGAGGTGCAGGTGAACCTCTGCCGCAGCTAGAAAGACTGCTTAGGTTCTTGAATGGAGTCGAGGGGGGAGATAAAGCAACAAGTGTAGCATTTCCTGCGGTTGTGAGGGAAAGTGCCCGGAGAAGGGGTGGTTCGGGTGGGAAGGGACGAATTGACCAGAGAGTTACGGAGGGAGTGGTCTCTGCGGAAGCAGACAGGGGAGGAGAAGGGAAGATGTGGCAAGTGATGGGATCACGTTGGAGGTGGCGAAAATGTCAGAGGATTATTTGTTGTATGTGACGGCTGGTAGGGTGGAAGGTGAGAACAAAGGGGACTCTGCCCTTGTTACGAGTGGAGGGATGGGGAGTGAGAGCAGAATCACTGGGTATAGAAGGGACCCCAGTGAGAGCCTCATCTATAGTAGAAGAGAGGAACCCCTGTTCCCTGAAGAATGAGGACATCTCCGATGCCATGGTGTGGAACACTTCATCTTGGGTGCAGATGCCGCGTAGACGGAGGAATTGGGAGTAGGGGATGGAGTCCTTACAGGAAGCAGGGTGGGAAGAAGTGTAGTCCAGATAGCCATGGGGGTCAGTGGGTTTGTAGTGGATGTTGGTCAGTAGTCTATCACCTGCGATAGAGATAGTGAGGTCAAGAAATGGTAGGGAAATGGTCCAGGTGTATTTGAGTGCCGGATGGAAGTTAGTGGTGAAATGGATGAGGTAAGTGCGTGCAGGAGGTAGCACCAATGCAGTCGTTGATATAGCGGAGGTAGAGTTCGGCGATTGGACCACTGTACGCCTCGAACAAGGATCATTCGACGTACCCTACAAAGAGGCAGGCAAAGCTAGCGACCATGTGCGTGCCCATAGTATGCTTTGTATTTGGAGGAAATGGGAGGAGTCAAACGAAAAGTTATTAAGGGTAAGGACCATCTAGGCGGAGGAGAGTAACAGTAGACGGGGATTGGTTGGTTCTGCGGTCGAGGAAGAAACGGAGGGCTTTGAGACCCTCCTGGTAGGGGATGGATGGACATCCATGGTGAAGATGAGGGAATGGGGGCCTAGAAAACGGAAGTCCTGGAGTAGATGAAGAGCGTGTGAGGTGTCTTGAACATAGGTAGGGAGGGATTTAACCAGGGAGGATAGGATGAAGTCGAGGTATGTGGAAATACATTTGGTAGGACACGAACAAGCAGAAACAATGGGTCTGCCAGGACAGTCAGGTTAGTGGATTTTGGGGAGAAGGTAAAATTGGGCTGTGCGGGGCTGGGGAACGATGAGGTTGGAGGCTTGGGAGGGCAGGGAGCCGGAGTTGATGAACTCAGTAATGGTGCTCGAGATGGTGGCTTGGTGCTCGTCCGTGGGGTCATGGTCCAAGGATAAGTAGGAGGAGGTGTCTGAGTTGGCGCGTGGCCTCATCCTTGTAGAGATCAGCACGCCAGATAAAACAAACCGGCAAACATTTACACAAAGTTTTAACACACACTAAAATATATATATATATATATACACATTTTATTTATTTATTTTCTATTTTTTATTACTAAACTTGTGCTCACACCACTGCATCTGGTAGCTAATTATGAAATATTAAAACAACATTTTGACTGATGGAGTCTCAAAATTTTACAAATCACAAGTTTCTTTATGTGCTGTAAAAAAAATTGAGAAGCCTCCTGGACTATTTTTTTCAGAGACCTGCATTGTTGTTACAGATGTGTGGCACATGAGCAACACACGTTGTGGTTTCTGCAGATTAAAACATGATGGCTAAGGCAGAGTCTTATCCTTAGAAAGTTAATATATATCTGTAGCTGTTTTAAAAAAACCTTGAGCAATATAAACAAATACATTAGGTTGACATCACACAGATTTGATCAAGTATTCTGGATTAAGAAAGTATACTCACAAGACTCTAAGTGCTGCAAGCTTAACAAACAGCCCAGTCGGAAGTGTTGAAAAGATGTTCCCTGACAAATTCCTAAAAGAATGCACATGATTAACATTGTCATTGCAAACACTGATTGGAATACTGATTAACATAATCGTTGCAAAACATGATGGTCGAAGTTGTGGTAAGATGATGGCACGGATTAAAAGGGTGAGTGGTTGGTAGTGTGGTCATAAATTTGTGCATTGTGGTTCATTAAATGCAATACCATGTTACCATTCATCATCTCTTTTTGGAAACAAGAAGATATGAAACAAGACAAGCATGTACAGCTCATCAATCCTGGTGTTTTTGCAGGCAATGCAGAATCTATTGCATTGTAAATTTTAGACAATCTTTTTGTTCACAAAGCTTTTTCAAAGTTGTTCCAAGACCACAGGCTATAAATTAAAAATCAAAAAACTGCAGATGCTTGCAATAAAATTGGAAAATGCTAGAAACATACTGTTTCCATCTCCATGGATGCTAATTGACTTGCTAAGTATTTCCAACACACTCTGTTGTTATTACTTCAAATTAAAAACGCTTGCCTTCTAGCATAAGAATCCCATAATTTTGCAATGTTCAGTTAATTGTTGTCAATACATTAAGGACATTTGATGGAATGAGTAATGATGCTCATTCTATAATTAATTATTTTTTACATTTTTTAGAATTGATTTTTTTTTTTTGTGTGCTCTAATGCCCCAGGGCAGAAGCTGACAGGACAGAAGTTGTCACCTCCAAATTGTCACCATATATTTTTGTGAAACAAAATATACACATTATGCTCACATGCATTCACTGACACAGAAAACACTGAAGATGACAATACAACACAAAATATGCTTAATTAGCTGACTAAATGCATCTATACGTTACAGACTTACAGCCTTGACAAGCTGGTGAGGCCCACAAATATCTCAGGACTCAGGCATCCAATCCTGTTGTTTGACAGATCTCTACAAACAGAACACAAAATAATTATATTGTAAACTGGAACTCCGCATTACAATTAATCTGTGGCTAACTTATCCAGGTAATGTGGTAATGAGTGTCATAAATCAGGAAGATCCAAGGCAATGCCCTTGTCTTACTGAAACTATTTCAGCTCAGATATTTTGTAATGAAAGTATGGCTATTTTCATCCATTTCCTTATCTATGTGAAAGGGAAAGACAGATAGCAAACATATTCCTCGATATTTTCAGTCAGGAGAACTTACCCATGCTCATTATAAAGTATCCAAGGTGAAATAGTTTCAAATAGATCTTGAAATAGATGAAATAGTTTCATTGCCTTTCCAATTGTACCAACCACTGGCCATCAGGTTAATCCTTTGTTCATTTTTCAATCTCTTTACTAGATAAACTATGGAGCAATGATGCCACCATGACAGCCATTGAAATGAAATAATGGAGAACGGCACAGAAGCTAAGTAATTTAGGGAAGCGAACAGTGATGTCCTTTCTCATATTGATCATATGGAAGAGGTTTTGTCAGTCTTTAGTCTTGAGGCATGTGAAGGTGGATAAATCCTAGGACATTGTGGAAAGCAAGGGAAGAAATTGCTGGGGTCCTGGATTTTGTACCATTCTTAGGATGGATGTGGTACCGGAATGCTGGAATATGGCTAATGGTGTTTATTTATTTGAGAATGGCTGCAAGAATAAGTCAGGGAACTCCAGGTCGGTGAGCCAAACACCATTTACTTGAGGAGATTCAGAGAGACAGGATCCATCTGCATTTGGAAAGGCAAATACTGATTCGGGATGGTAGACAAAAATGCTGGAGAAACTAAGCGGTGAGGCAGCATCTATGGAGCAAAGGAATGGGTGACATTTTAGTTCGAGCCCCTTCTTCAGACTGATGAAGGGATAGGGGGGGTGGGAAGAAGAAAGGAAGAGGCGGAGACAGTGAGCTGGGGAGAACTTGGAAGGGGAGGGAAAAGAGGGAGAAAGCAAGGACTACCTGAAATTGGAGGTCAATGTTCATACCGCTGGGGTGTAAACTATCCAAGCGAAATATGAGTTGCTGCTCCTCCAATTTACGGTGGGACTCACTCTGGCCATGGAGGAGGCCCAGGACAGAAAGGTCAGATTCGGAAAGGGAGGGGGAGTTGAAGTGCTGAGCCACTGGGAGGTCAGGTTGGTTATTGCAATCTGAGCGGAGGTGTTGGGCGAAGCGATCGCCAAGCCTACGCTTGGTCTCACCGATGTAGAGCAGTTGACACCTAGAGCAGCGGATGCAATAGATGAGGTTGGAGGAGGTGCAGGTGAACCTCTGCCACACCTGGAAAGAATGCTTAGCTCCTTGGATGGAGTCAAGGGGGGAAGTAAAGCGACAAGTGTAGCATTTGCTGTAGTTGCAAGGGAAAGTACCAGGGGAGGGGGTGGTTTGGGTGGGAATGGAAGAATTGACTGGGGACTCATCTATTGCAGGTGTCAGCTGCTCTACATCGGTGAGACCAAGCGTGAGGACAAAAATGTTTGATGGGCAAGTTAAACTAGAGAATGCCTAACTTAGTAAATGGCAGGGGCCTGGAAAAGGGCCATGGCCCTTGCATAACAGAGAGACCTATGGGTGTGTACATAATTCCCTAAAAGTAGTGACGCAGATAGATAGTCAAGAGTCAAGGGTGTTTTATTGTCATATGTCCCAGATAGAACAATTAAATTCTTATTTGTGGCTGCACAACAGAATATGTAAACATAGTACACTGTAAACAAAAAACAAACAATAATAGTGCAGATAAGATGGTGAGGAAGCATTTTACATGCTTGTCCATATCTGACAGGGCACTGAGTATAAGAATGAGGACATCATGTTACAGCTGTGTAGAATGGTGGTGAGACCACACCTGGAAGATTGAGTGCAGTTTTGGTCACCATACGATAGGAAGGATAAATTAAGCTGGAGAGGGTGCAGAAAATATTCAGGCACGTTGCCAGGCATGCAGGGCTTGGGTTAAAAGGAGAGACTGGACAGGTTGGGACTGTTTACCCTGGAGTGAAAGTGGCTGAGATGTATAAAATCATGAGGGGCAGGCTCAGTTTTTTCTCCTGGATAGAAGAGTCTCAATGTAAAGAGCATGGGTGAGAGCGGGAAGATTTAAAAGGGATGTGAGAGGAAACATTTTCACCCAGAAGGTGGTGGATAGACAGAGCAAGTGCCAAAGAAAAAGCTAGAGGTGGGTTCATTTACAACGCTTAAAGGGCATTTTGAAAGGTAAATGGATAGGAAAGGTTTATGGGGCAAATGGAGGCAAAGGTGACAAGCTCAGAAGGCATCTTCATCAGCATGGATGAGCTTGGCCCAGGAGCTATTTCTGTGTTGAATAACTATGATTTCAGCAATGAAATGGCAGAGATGGGCCAATAAAAGTGCCAAAGATGACGGAGAAGATGCCTTAGAAATTCAGTTGCGTTGTGCCTAGCCCCGAGTCACCAATATGAATCAACCAGGCTATTGCATGAAGAATGAGAATTTTGGTGAGGTACTAAAGTCATAAGTGATTGGTAGAATTCGGCCATTCGGTCCATCAAGTCTACTGCACCATTCAATCATGGCTGATCTATCTCTCCCTCCTAACACCATTCTCCTGCCTTCTCCCCAATACCTCTGACACCTGAACTAATCGAGAATATATCTATCTATGCCTTAAAAAACATCCGACGGCCTCTACAGCCTTATGTGGCAAAGAATTCCACAGATTCACAACCCTTTGACTAGAGAAATTTATCCTAATCTCCTTCCTAAAAGAACGTCCTTTAATTCTGAGGCTATGACCTCTGGTCCGAGACTCTCCCACTAGTGGAAACATCCTCTCCACATCCACTCTATCCAACCCTTTCACTATTCTGTATGTTTCAATGAGGTCCCCCCTCATTCTTCTGAACTCCAGCGAGTACAGGCCCAGTGCCAACAAAGACTCATCACAGGTTAACCTACCAGAGATTGCTGTAACTTGTAAACTCTATTGTTGCCTCAGTCACTTGTTCCTAAATAAAGTGCAGAATTATTGTGCTGCAATCTGCTTTAAATGCAGGATTGGAACTTTCCAGGGATCCATCATGTAAGATATCTGCTCTTTTTTTTAATTGCACTCACACTAATTATCTTTCCTGGGGATTGGGGAAAGTGCTTGGAGGTTCCTAGGGGATGGAGGGAGGCTTTGAGGGAATATGGCAGCACCTTCAGTATATGAACTTGATAATCAGATCAATAATAGATCACATTAGTTCATATCATTTGGACAGGAAGATATTGAGTGGTCCATTGAAAAACAGCTCAGTCATTTCTACAATCGTTTTTTAAATATATGAACTTCACCGCACTTTGGTGTCTTGTCTGGAATTGTGGAACCACGTGTATATAAATAACAGTGGTTGTCATTAACATTACAACTTTTTACACAAAAATGGCCTAATATTTATAGGATATTACAAATCTGTTCTTCATAAATTAGTAAGCAAATTCGTAACACACTGTATACTGACAAACTGTTGCCTACATCTGTTGAAGAAAAATGTCCTTCAATAATTGCCAATGAACGGGAAAGCAATGCTGCAGGTATAGTGCAAAAACATTGGCATGAATGGGAGGAATGCCATTGTGAAGCAATTAATGCTGCAAACATGATATAAGTCTAACATGTGGTTAAAAGGTCAGTCAGTGGATAATAATGAGACAACCGTTATAATGTGGGAAACAGTAAGGTACAATGCAACCTTTTGTGCTAAGCATATGTTTTCCATATGTAACACCATATAAAATCATGATGCTGTAATTCTTGTTCCTTTAATTACAGGTTTTGTTGAACTATGAACCTGAAGGGATATAAATACTTGGCATCTGTCCCAAGTATAGCACAGCCCCTCAGTTTTGGAGTATCGGTCAGCTATTATATGAATGGAATACTTAATCTGAGCTATGACATGAACTTAAAAATGAAGATCGGTAAATGCTGAATGCATTGACAGATTCAAACTGAGGCAAAACCCTCAGGGATACAAAAGAATGGTGAGAGGAGAAACAGAAGCTATTGCTCGGAATACATTGACTGCAATCACATAATAAGGCCCTACATTCATATATTCCCCTTCACAATGTCACAGAATTAACCGCACCCAATAAAAGACATTAAAAAAATATATACACAATGCTGGAGTAACTCAACGGGTCGGGCATAATCTCTGGAGATCATGGATTGGCGACGTTACAGGTGAATGTGAAGTTAGAGGAAAGTATGTAGGTGAAGGGGATGAGGGTAGAGGAAAGGGTTGTTGTTGATAAGTTACCTAAAATTGGAGAATTCAATGTTCATATCATTGGGATGTAAGCTACCCAAGAAGAATATGAGGTGCTGTTCCTCCAGTTTGCATGTGGCCTCACTGCGGCAGTGGAGGACACCTGGGGTCAGTAAGGGAATGTGACGGGGAGTGAATATAGTCAGAAATAAATTTTATTTAATGTGGCTGTGTGTATTGTTGCTTTTTGCTTAGTGTGGCTGCGTGGCATCTCAAATGTCACTGTACCTTAAATAGTTAAGTGACAATAAATGCAAACTTGAACTTGAGATCCAACAGGCCCTAGCATAGAGTAGACAAGTGTTTTACCAAACCCTTGTACTTTGCCAACGTCTGCTGGATCTCCCAGTCTGAAGAAGGTTTTTGACCTGAAACATTGCCTATCCTTGTTCTTTAGAGATGCTGCCTAATGTACAGCACTTTGTATCTTTTTTTGTAAACCAGCATCTGCAGTTTGGTGTGTCTAGAAAGTACTTTTCACGTTTTGTCTGTCATAAATAGAATGTACAACTAATTCAGCCAAAGCAGGATCCTGCAAATAGCAATGTAATAATGATCGGATGCTCTGTTTTTGAAATGTTGATTTAATTAAGACACAAGATAATGTTTTTGCTCATGGTGGCACAGCAGCAGCGTTGCTGCCTTATGGTGCCAGAGACACGTTCAATCCTGACTACCTGTGCTGTCAGTATGGAGTTTGTATGTTCTACCTGGGACCTGAGTGAGGTTTCTCCCAGATCTCCAGTTTCATCCCACACTCTAAAAGACGTACAGGCTTGCAGGCTAATTGGCTTGGTAATATTGAAAATTGTCCCTAGTATGTAGGATAGTGTTAGTGTGTGGGGGATCGCAGTTCAACGTGGACTTGGTGGGCCGATGGGCCTGTTTCCATGCTCTAATACTAAACTAAACTAAAAAACAAAACCAAACAGTGCCATCCAATGGTCCATGTCTACTTGAGGGAGGAGACAGGGCATCCATTAAACATCACAACCAAAAGACAGCACTTCTGAGAAAGTAGCACTACTGCAATTTTTCACTGGTCTTTTGAGTTGAACTACAACAAGTGTCACCAATGTGTGGTTAACAACTGACATGTGCCAGGTGGAAAAGCTGAAGTGAATCTACTTCAGAGGAATTCTACACTTCAGGCTGCGGAGGAACAATCTTCAATAATCAGTTGTGGTCACTAACATGTGAAAAGGCATTCATGAGTTTGGCAGAAGTGCTTTCAAGTTCTTTGAGAAGATTGGGAGGTAGAATGAAAGGGCTGAAGTATCAAATTTTGGACAAAGTGAGCACGCAGCTGGAAGTTGACCACACAAAATCACAGAACCATAGAATAATTAAAGCAAAAATGAAAACCATTCAGCCTATTGGATCCATACCAACTCATTGCAAAGGCCATCCAGACAGTCCAATTTCCATGCTTTCTTTTCAGGCAGCATCTCTGGTGAGAAGGAATGGGTGACGTTTCGGGTCGAGACCCTTCTTCAGACTGAAGCAGTCTGAAGGTCTTGACCCGAAGCATCACCCATTCCTTCTCACCAGAGATGCTGCCTGTACCGCTGGGTTACTCTAGCTTTTTGTGTCTATCTTCAGTTTAAACCAGCATCAGCAGTTCTTTCCTACAAATCATTTAGTATATTTGTTTGCACCTTGACAAAACCTTTCACAGTTTTCCTAAAACTGGACACAATATTGCAAGTGTAGCCACACTAAAGTTTTATAATGAATTCTTTGCCCTTGTATAAATAAAGCCCAGGATCCTGTGTGCTTTTTAAACAGTTTCTCAACATGCCCTCCCATGTTCAACAAATAAAACACATGCCCACAATCTCATGTTTCTTCTATTTCTTTTAGCATCATGCCATTTCGTTTACATTGCCATCGCTCATTCTTCTACTAAAATGTAAACATCACATTTGTCAGCTTTAAATTTCAATCGCTAATTCTATCAGCCCATTTTTAATTGCCTTTTTGCCCACTGCTATCCTCCTTATGCCCCTGTCCCACTTAGGAAACCTGAACGGAAACCTCTGGAGACTTTGCACTCCACCCAAGGTTTCCATGCGGTTTCCGATGGTTCCCGGAGGTTTTTGTCAGTCTCCCTTATGGTTGAAAGTGGTTTCTACTTCTTCTATGTTCTGACGATTATTTCGAAAAAATTGAAAACCGGCCGCGACTAAAAATAGATTGTCGTTTTAAACATCGGTAATTTTTTAGTCGAAGCTGGTTGCGATGCTAGTTGAAGGCGGTTGCCGGAGGTTGCAGGTAGTGGAAGGTAAGACCTCCCTGATGGTATAAAATTGGGTGAAAAAAAGGTTTTAAGGGAGGTCATTTAAGACTGAGCTGAGAAAAAACCTTTTTACCCAGAGAGTTGTGAATTTATGGAATTCCCTGCCACAGAGGGCAGTGGAGGCCAAATCACCGGATGGATTTAAGAGAAAGTTGGATAGAGCTCTAGGGTCTAGTGGAGTCAAGGGATATGGGGAGAAGGCAGGCATGGGTTATTGATAGCGGACGATCAGCCATGATCACAATGAATGGGGGTGCTGGCTCGAAGGGCCGAATGGGCTCCTCCTGCACCTATTTTCTATGTTTCTATATCTCTAAGGGTAAGGTGAGAAAACGAGAGATCAAAGGGGACGATAATCAAGGAAAAAGTAGAATGGATCATTGTTAACTGAGAGGAAAGGGCCAATGAGGCATACAATTAGTAAAATGTAATCAGGAGGTCAGTGAAACTAATTGGAGAACTAGGATGGGGGAGGGATGTAGGAATGGAGAGAGAGGGAAAGCAAGGGTTACTTAAAAGTTAGAGAAATCAAGATTCATACCACTGGGCTGTAAGCTGCCCAAGTAAAATATGAGGTGCTGCTCCTCCAATTTGCATTGGGTCTCACTCTGACAGTGGAGGAGGTGCAGGACAGAAAGGTCAATATGGGAATGGGAGGGGGAGTTAAAGTGTTTGGCAATGTGGGAATGGGAGGCGGAGTTAAAGTGTTCTACATATTTAGGTTCTGCAAGGACAGCAAATGACTCTATGTCTCCATGACTAACACTTCATCAAAATCCTTTCCAAAGACAATAGCCAATAGACAATAGACAATAGGTGCAGGGGTAGGCCATTCGGCCCATCAAGCCAGCACCGTCATTCAATGTGATCATGGCTGATCATCCCCAATCAGTACCCCGTTCCTGCAAGACATAATGAACATCTCGTGAAGTTGGCTATGTATTATTGGGAGTGTTGGCTGCACTCCTCCAGTGCTTTCTCTTGTAGTGATCAGTGATTTCTGCTTGCCATTTATTAGGATTGTGTTGAAGTTGGGAAATACCAATAATCTATATATGGCCAGGGCCAAGGTCAGGAACCTGGGCTGAGATTTTTCTTTTGTAGGATGTCATGATTATCTTGACAAATAACCTTGCATGATATTTGTATATATGCGATTTTCCAAGTGTTTTAGTCGGTAGGTTAAGGTCAAAGCTATATTAATATATGGTCTGTATTGCGACCCATGCAAGTTGTCCTGAACATGGTGTGTGCCTGGAGCAAGGGTTTAGGTCAGGAACACTGGGGTTGGACACATAAGTAGGTTTGCAGCCAGAGCATATGTCAGGAGGTTGATAGATGTGCTGATAACCCTGCTGTTTGCAACGTCATGCTTTACTGCTTGCTGCCAGCTGTCATGGATGGTGAAAAAAGTCAGAAGCTGGTCAAGCTCCTTACTGTAAGGAAATAATAAATCAAAAGCAAACCACACAAGAAGAAACTGCGGACTAAAAATACAGAATATAAGCCAAATTATACAGATAAGTCGTTTCATCTATGGAGGGGTTCATAATGTTACACATTGTATCCTAATGTTGTTCCCATGGGGTTTTTTTCATTCCCATGGGAAATCTATATCCCTTGTGGATTGTGAGAATTTGTCTATTGTCTATAATTTATTTTGCCTATTTAAAATATCAGAACTTGTCAATATGATAGGAAACAAGTTTAAATGGGACAGATCCGTGTAAAGGATGGCTGCCTGGCAAAATATTTTGTTTGAAATGGAGATGGTAATATCACTTGAGAAAGTGTCATGATGCCGGAGCAAATGACATCAGTAAAAATTGTTGGTTCATAGGGCCAAAGGTATGATACCTGTTCACATGCTCCTAATATTAGGAAGATTAGGTTGAGGAATTCTACGCATGCAAAATGGTTGAGCCAAAACTGGCAAATGAATAATGAGTCCATTTGTGGATCAAGTAAATGACTAAACAAAAGTGGGCTAGAAACAGCTACTTGAAGCCAAAGCATTGTGAGGTGAGTGGGAGGCATTCCAGTGGGAGAAGGAGAGATTGCAGGTCAAGTACCTTCCTAGTAAAATTATGAGTGACATAGATAGCGTAGACAGTCAGAACTTTCATCCCAGTGTGAAAGTGACCAACACGAGAGAGAGTGCACAGCTAGGAGGTGAGAGGGGCAAAGTTTAAAGGAGATGTGGAGGGGCAAGTTTGTTTACACAGAGAGTAGTGGGGGGCTGGAACGCACTGACAGGGTTGATGGTGGAGGAAGATACGGTAGTGGCGTTTAAGAAGCTTTTAGATAGACACATGGAAGTGCAGGGAATAGAGGGATATGGATCATGTACAGGCAGATGAGATCAGTTTAACTTAGCATCATGTCAGGCACAAACAATGTGAGCTGAAGGGCCCAATCCTCTGCTGTCCTGTTCTATGTTCTATGAAATAGTGTGGCTCTATCTATCATTCTTAGGTTTTCTGTTAGAGGATTGCAAGATCCCTGTTACCTCTGTTTAAAAAGGAGAAAGCGATAGACCAAATTCTAAGAATGACATATGCTTTGACCTCACTATTTTCTTTTTCTCTAGTGTTTCTCTATCCTGCTAATAACACGGAGACCACAGGAGTAAACAACACTCCAAGTGTGGTCTAACCAAGGTTCTAAGTGACTTCAGCATCACTTCTACTTTTTACAATTCTACCCCTGCTGAAATGAGCTTCTGAACTTCACAACTTAAAGGCCTGTCCCACTTACGCGACTTTTTCGGCATAGGTCACCGAAAATTTTCAACATGTTACGACTCTGTGGGTGACTGAGAGACTACTCACGACCATACAGGCGACAGCCTGGCTACATGTCGTGGGGTGAAGCCTGTATGGTCATGAGTAGTTGCCCAAAGAGTCGTAGCTTTGGGTCCTAGGAACAGCTGGTACCAGGAACAGCTTCTTTCCGGCGGCTGTCACACTACTCAACAACGTACCTCGGTGACTGCCAATCACCCCCCCCCCCCCGGACACTTATTGTTATTTATTCAAATCATTTGCTGTGTCGCTCTTCCAGGGAGATGCTAAATGCATTTCGTTGTCTCTGTACTGTACACTGACAATGACAATTAAAATTGAATCTGAATCTGAATCTGATCTGAGCTTGTTCTCATTGTCGTCGGATTTTCAACATGTTGAAAATTTCCAGAGACCTGCTGCAATTATGACGGGTGCCGGCAAGTTATGACGGGTGCCTGCGTAAGTGGGACAGACCCATTAGTGAGTCAAGAGTTCAGAGAGTCAAGACCATTTTGATATATATAAAACAAACAAACAATAATAGTGTAAAGACTTTTAGTTTCTGTTCTTTCTAACTGCACTGCTACTTTCAGTTATTTGCAGCTGCATGAGGAGATTTCTTCATTGTGAGACCATGGTTGTGCAAGTCTTACTAATGAGAGAATGATCTTTCTTGATAGAAGTGTGATGATAACAAATGATTTATCAGAGGGGTCAGATAAATGATTTATCAGAGATACTAAAGGTCAGAATAGTGAAAGGAATACGGGATAGAGAGACCAGTGGACTGTCTCATACATAGAGAGGTGAATCTGTGGAACTCTGCCACAGAAGGTAGTTGAGGCCAGTTTGTTGGCTATATTTAAGAGGGAGTTAGATGTGGCCCTTGTGGCTAAGGGGATCAGGGGGTATGGAGAGAAGGCAGGTAAGGGATACTGAGTTGGATGATCAGCCATGATCACATTGAATGGCGGTGCAGGCTCGAAGGGCCGAATGGCCTACTCCTGCACCTATTTTCTATGTTTCTATTTTTCCTATGTACACTAGAATTGTCACATGGACAGCTCCACAGATTGTTTAGAGTTGAGAAATACAGCATGAAAACAGGCCCTTTGGCCCACCGAATCTGCGCTGACCAGCGATTCACCTACACTAACACTATCCTAGGACACGGAGGACAATTTACAATTTTACCAGAGCCAAATTAACCTACAAACCTGTACGTCTTTGGAGTGTGGGAGGAAACTGCAGCATCCGGAGAAAACCCACGTGCTCATGGGAAGAACGTACAAACCCCGCACAGACAGCAGACATAGTCATGATCTAATCCAGGTCTCTGTCGCTGTATGCCAGCCATTGTAATGCTGTGCCACCATGCCACCCTAGCTTGTACGGCAATTCCTGACTGATGGATTGGGAGCTTTACTTGAAAAAAGTGGGCTGGAGTATATTCTCGTTCATGTTTTCTTCAATCCTATAAACAACCTTGAAGAGTTGAGCAAAACGGGCCCTGGGGCAAATTCTTATGCATACATCACTCAAGTGATTCAAACTCTGCAATATGCACTATGTAGGGATTTTACCAATTCTCCTGTTGCCAGTAGTTATGCCAAGCTGCTATCGAACAACCTTCATGTTGTAATTATGCATGTTATATTCCTTGTAACTACATATAGTCCGAGAGGATGCTATAACATTTAAAAATCCGAAATGTGGAATGTAATAGAATCAGATTTCATATTTAACAATGTTGTTGTGGACAGATTAGTAAATAGTATTTTATTCAAGAAAGATTCAATGAAACTTGATACGGACAGATTCAGAGATTGCGTAGAATTTAGAATTTAGAGATACAGCATGGAAACAGGCCCTTCGGCCCACAGAATCCGTGCCAACTAGCGATTCCCCAACACTCTTCTTTTAATGTTCTAGATGGCTATTAAAGCCAGCTTAGAAAGAATATATTAAAATATTTTAAATAAATACGTAAATGCTTTAAGAACATTTCACACATTGTAACCTTGGCAGAATTCAAATACCAAATGGCAGAAATGTTTAAAAAATAGTGCACAGTCCAAGAATTCCATCTAGAGGTTCAGAGTTTCAAGAATTGTTTTTTCTTCCTCTCTTCTTTCACTTATCCTCAGTCAACATGACTAAAGGGAATATTTTATGACTTTTAATTCTAAAAACATGTCCATGTCCACCGTACAGAATTACTTCTGCCCTTGAAGTTAAATCCCTCAAATAAAATTCATTTTAAATGCTAGGATACAAAAACAGACTTTTAAACAGGTGCTAAAGTCTTTCAAGTTAAAAAAGGATTTTGTCCGCATAAGCTGTGAAACTCAAGACAGTTCACATTCTTTCATGCATGTGTGTGCTGTTAATCCCTTCTACAAGGTTGTGAGCATTTGAAGATTAGTAATTAATGCATCCCCAACTCCCTTAATATTAGTAAACTAAAACATTTTACCTGCTATGGAAAACTTAATATGAACAGTAAAAATCATTAAAAACCTATGCTGATTTGTCTGGAAGCGCCATCAAATAATCAATTATTTTATCCAAAAGCACATCTAATGTTGTTTGATTTACTCTCAATATGTAATTGAATGAAAAAAAATAGGATCAACACCTATTTTGAGAGTAATAATGCAACTTTCCTTATACAGTATGTTTTTGTTACTTCTCAATTATTCAGCCCGTCCCCAACAACAACTTGGTAGAAAATGAATGGACTAATGAGACAAGTAATTCAAATAGAATGAGTACTTACAATTGCCTCAGCTCTGAAAGCCCAAAGAAAGCCCCAGGCTCAATGTTGCTAATCAAGTTATTCTTCAAATCCCTAGAGGAAAGGAGAATGAAAAAATAATTACAGATTGACGAGCTGTTTTTTTTTTAACTTAATGAATGAAATATGATCATTGAAATTGAATGTTGTGTGTTTGGTTTTGTAGCGATGGTGAAGAATGTGTTCTGCAGCTTCCTTATAAACCCACAAAAAAGCAAGTTTACATAGTTCAAATATCTTCAAAGCAATAAGTGGTTGAAATTTTTCAATGCAGCAACTAATTTGGTGCGTTGTACCCGAGATAAGCATTTCATTTTCAAATGATAAGCAAATAATTCAGGTGGAAGGCAAAACAATAAAAACAAAATCTGAGCAATCCTAATTTTCACCTAATGTCGGGTACCAATTTTCCACAATTGGGATTGAATGTGTGCTCACCTGCACACTGGTATTAGTAATGTATGCACCTTTGATGGATTAGGTTGCCTTGGGATGGATTCCCGCAGGGACAAGTACGAGATAAAACATTGCTTTGTGCACACAATGCTGGAGTAACTCAGCGGGTGAGGCAGCACCTCTGGAGAGAAGGAATGGGCGATGTTTCGGGTCGAGCCAAGAAGAAGGGTCTCGACCCGAAACGTTGCCCATTCCTTCTCTTTAGAGATGCTGCCTCACCCGCTGAGTTACGCCATCATTTTGTGTCTACCTTTGATTTAAACCAACATCCGTAGTTCTTTCTTACACATTGCTTTGTGTATAACAGGCTGTTATAGATCACGTGAAGGGGAGATCTTGCCTGACGAATCTGTTGGAATTCTTTGAGGAAGTATATAGCAGATTAGACAAAGGAGGGTCGGTGTTTACCTGAATTTTCAGAACACCTTCGATAAGGTACCAAACGTGAAGCTGCGAAGGAGGATGAGAGGCTGGATGGCAGAAGGCAACGCGTGGCAATAAAGGGGGCTTTTTCTGGTTGGATGCCAGTGACTCATAGTATTTTGCAGGGGTCGGTTATGGGGCTGTCACGTTGCATATCAATGAGTTTGATGAGGGAATTGAAAGCTTTGTGGCCATGTTTGCTAATGGTGCAAAGCCAGGTAGTGTAGAGAAAGCAGGGACTTTGCAGAAGGACTTCAACAGGTGGGGGAGTGGGCAAATAAGTAGCAGATGAAATATAGTGTAGCGAAGTATGGAGTCATGCATTTTCCTAGTAGGAATAAAGACAAAGACTATTATCTAAATGGGGAGAGGATTCAGAAATCAGAGGCGCAAAGGGACTTGGGAGTGCAGGATTCCCAAAAGATTCCCAAATTTGCAAGTTGAATTGGTAGTAAGAAAGGCAAACAGTTATGTAATGCTGAGGCTTTATAAGGCACTGGTCAGACTGTGTCTGGAGTATTGTTAGCAGTTTTGGGCCCCTTATCTGAGGATGGATATGCTGGCATTGAAGAGGGTCCAGAGGAGGTTTACGAGAAAGATTGGGTTAACATAAGGAAAGGGAAGTAGATCCGTCTAGTGAGGATGTGGAGAGAATGTTTCCACTTGTGGGAGAATCTAGAACCAGAGGGCATATAATCAGAATAAAAGGACGCGACTTTAGAAAGGAGATGAGGATGAATATCTTTTGTCAGACGGTAGTGAATCTGTAGAATTCGTTGCCACCGATGGTAGTGGAGGTCAAGTCATTGGGTATTTTTAAGGCAAAGATTGCCAGATACTTGATTAAAAGGGTGTTAAGGGTTATGTGAAGAAGGCAGGAGAATTGGGTTGAGAGGAGAAATAGATCAGCTGTAATTGAATAGCAGAGTAGACTCGAACGGCTGAATGTGACTATCTATGACTCTATGAGTATGACTCGAAGATAGTACAATTTTCCCGTATTTGGTCCATATCCTTCTCAATCTTTCCTTTCCATGTGCATGTCCAAGTGTCTTTCAAATATTGTTATTGTACTCAGGGCTCTCGCTTAACTTTTTTTCCCTGTGGCCAGCCGGGCAACCTTGACAGCTTTTTAGGTTGCCAAATTACAGTTTAGGTGGTCATTTAAGATGGTTTGCATGACGCATGCGATAATGTGCTCGGCCAAAGTGCGTAGTTACCAGTCAGAATTATGCTCAATGAAGCATTCACATATTATGTTCAAGAAGGAATTGCAGATGCTGGAAAATCAAAGGTAAACAAAAGTGCTGGAGAAACTCAGCGGGTGCAGTAGCATCTATGGAGCAAAGGAAATAGGCAACGTTTCAGGCCAAAACCCATCAGTCTGAAGAAGAGTTTTGTGCCAAAACGTTGCCTATTTCCTTCGCTCCATAGATGCCGCCGCATCCGTTGAGTTTCTCCAGCACATTTGTCTACATTCACATATTATTTCTGCTTCAAATAACTCACAAACTAAACATATTCACCAATCAAGGCATTATATATACCACAATGTCATGCAGCAAAATTATAATACAATATCTCAACTCTTTTTATACATTGCAATTAATGCAATTTCTATTAGTTCTTTCCACTTCCAAACAAAAATGTGGTAGGATTATTCAGCAAATGATCAACCTGTGTCAATAAATCCTGGACCATGCACACTACAGATTGATGCAAGCATGTTTTCTGTGAAGGACCGAAAATTACCATGACATGGCCATAGCATGGGTCATTATTGCTATTGGCACAGAAACACTCTGGCTTCCACATAATTTATCTATAACAAAATATACAGGTTGCAAATAAATTTCTAAAGGCATTTTATGATAAATTATGCTGTTAAAACCGACTATACCCATCTGACAGGTTAAACATTACACTAACTGACAAGAGATGGCCAAAGGACATAACTGCAGCAAATGTTCTTTTGGTAATATGTTTAAAGGTGTCAAAACAAATAATAACATTGGGAATTAAAACACATTTGATTGCATTCCGTTATCAAACATAGTCAATGTTCGCTCTGAAGACCATGAATCACAATAGGGTCAGGGGGTGTGTGAATCAGTGCATGGTGGATAGATCGCGGGGGGGGGGGGGGGGGGTTGAGAAAGCAATCGGTGCGGAATGGATGGATTGAGGCAGGTGAATTAGTACGTGTTGGTTGGAGTATGTAAAATTATGAAGAGAGAGCACGGGGGATGTCAGTGGTGTTGAATGGGGGGGATCAGCACGGGATGGATGGGGGGGATCAGTACAGGATGAATGGGGGGTTCAGTACAGGATGAATGGGGGTAGACAAAAATGCTGGAGAAATTCAGCAGGTGAGGCAGCACCTATGGAGCTAAGGAAATAGGCAACATTTTGGATCGAGACCCTTTTGCAGCCTTTTCCCCCCATTCTTCTTGAATGGGGGGGATCAGTACAGGATGGATGGGATGGGGGGTCAGCACAGGATGAATGGGGGGATCAGTGCAGGATGAATGGGGGGGTCAGGACAGTGTGGATCGGAGGGTCTGTGCAGGATGAATGGGAGATCACTACAGGATGAATGGGGGGATCAGTATAGGATGAATGGGGGATCAGTACGGGATGAATGAGGGGATCAGTACAGGATGCATGAGGGGATCAGTACAGGATGAATGGGAAGATCACTACAGGATGGATGGGGGTTTGGTGCCGGGTAAATTGAAGGTGGGTCAGTACGGGATGAATGGGAGGATCAGTGCAGTATGAATGGGGGGGAGAAGTGCAGGATGGATGGGAAGGGGGATCAGTACAGGATGAATTGGGGGACTAGTGTAGGATGGACTGCGGGGTGGCAGGAGAATCAATGTGAGGTGGATAAGGTGATGAATAGATTGGGAGGGGTAGATGGGGATGGGAGCACAGGGGATGTCAATGAGGAATGAATAGAGAAGGGAATGGGGATCAGTGCAGGATGGAGAGGAGGGGTCCCAGTATACGAGGGGTGGGGGGGGGGGGGGGCATACGAGAGAGAGAGAGAGAGAGAGAGAGAGAGAGAGAGAGAGAGAGAGAGAGAGAGAGAGAGAGAGAGAGAGAGAGAGAGAGAGAGAGAGAGAGAGAGAGAGAGAGAGAGAGAGAGAGAGAGAGAGAGAGGGAGGGGCAGAGGAGGTGGGGAGGGAGGAAGGTCAGCGCTCCTCGGATAACATCACCCCACAACCTTGGCCGTCCCTGTCCAACGCCAAAGTGCCACCGGCAAATGGGGAGGCGGTTGGGAACTCGTCGCCACTGTCTCCCCTCCTCCGCCAGCCGACAGCAAGGTACAGCTGCTTCTGACGGCGGAAGGAGACCTACCTCCCTCCCTCCCTCCCTCTCTCTCCCTCCCTCCCTCTCCCTCCCTCCCTCTCCCTCCCTCCCTCCCTCCTCCCGGCCTCGGTGTGCGAGAGGGGTTGTATTGAATGGGTTCGTGGGTTTGCAGGCAGCGGCCGTTATCAGGGCGATAGCGGCCGCTGCCTGCAAATCAAAAGATACTGCTGCAAATCCACCAACTGCGCTTTCAAAACAACCCCTCACCCATGCCGAGGCCGGGAGGAGGAAGGAGGGAGGGAGGTCTCCTTCCTGCGGGAGGAGGAGGCGGTAGAGCCGCTGTTGTGGCCGCTGTTGCCGCTGTTCAGGGCCCGTCATTCACTCCACCATTCATCACCCCGCCCCGTGACATTTCATGTCGACGGTGGCTGTATTCCTCTAGTATCTTTGATTGCGGGGCAAAGATACCAGAGGAGTACAGTCGCCTTCGACACGAAACGTCATGCTCCTACTCTCCAGATATGCTGCCTGACCCGCGGAGTTACTCCAGTTTTTTGGCTCGGTATAAACCAGTATTTGCTTGCCAAGCCGGGCAAAATGAGTCAGCGTTTAGATTGCCCGGCCGCACTTTGGGTGGTCAATGGCACCCGGGCAACCGTTAATTTCGAGCCCTGTTAACCCGCCTCAACTACTTCCTCTGGCAGCCCGTCCATACACCCACTACACTCTATGATAAAAGTTTGCCATACTCCCAAATATTATGGCATTTATTGCCATAAATGTTGGCAGATTGCTATTAAATCTTTCCTAACCCACTATCGATGCCCAGATTGTTTTATACATCTCGATAATGTATCCCCTCAATCTTCTAGGAATAACGTCCGAGCCTGCCCAATCTTTCCCTACAGCTCAGGCTCTTGAAGCCTGGCAACATAAATCTTTTTTTTTGTTAGAAGTACAGTAATGTGGTACCCAAGTACCTGGTACATACATACACTTACCATTCTTGACCAACTTTTTACTTTTAATTTAATAATACAAGAGCAGTGATAGAAAAGAGCAGTGATCCTCATAAATCTTATCTGCATTCTTTCAGATATCCATCTTATCCCTCAGAATCCTCACCAGTAACTTTCCTATCACAGATGTTAGGTTTATTGGTCTACAGTTCCCAGATTTATCTTTGCATCCCTTTTTAAATGGAGGCACAACATTAACCACTCTCCAGGCTTCCGGCACTTCAACCATGTCTAATGATGATTGTCTGCCAGGATTCCTGCAATTTCTTGTCTTACTTCCCAGTGTCCCTTGGATATATCTTATCAGGCACAGAAGATATCTACCCTCATACATTTTACAACATCCAGAACCTCCTTGACTGTAATACAGACTGTCCTCAAAACATCTCCATTAACTTTCTCAAGATCCCGTGTCTTTATGTCTTTCTCCATGATTAAAAAAAAACAGAAGATAAATATTCATTGTGTCCTTGCCCGACTTTTGTGGTTTCACACATAAGACAATCACTTTGAGGGACTTTATTCTCTCTCTCTTGTTACCCCTTTTCCTTCAATTTACTTAAAATCTCTTTGGATTTTCCCGAAACTTAAGTGTCACAGCTATTTCATGCCACCTTTATTTTCCTCCTTTCTTTCTTAAGAATGTTTAAAAAAAGCACTGCAGATGCTGGAAAAAAAATCGAAGATAGACAAAAATGTTGGAGGAACTTAGCGGGTGAGGCAGCATCTATGAAGAGAAGGAAAGGCGATGTTTTGGTTCGAAACCCTTCTTCATCCTAACTGTCTATATCCACTCGGCATAATTACTTCCCTTTCCCTACCTATGTTATTTGTGCCAATGTACACAATGAATCCATTCTGTTCACCCTCCTATTAAGAATGTTCTGTAGCTACTTCGATACATCCTGGATCCTAATACCAGGGAGGCAACACTGATATTTGAATCAGCCTGATGAAAGATCATTGATGCAAAATGTTAACTCTGCTTCTCTTTTCTCAAAAGCTGCCTGACCTGAATATTTCCAGCACTTCCTTCTTTCATGTAAGATTTACAACATCTGGTTTTTTTTTGCTTCTAAAATATATTTCCCACAAGCGTCCTGAAGATTCGATATTTACAAATAAGTGTGAAGCTTTTGCAAAGCAGTATAAAACAGCTGGAGAAATTCTATAAGATTCAACTTTTAAATCTGAAGAAATAAAACATTTGAAGGAACTTCAAAGGTAGACGGAAATGCTGGAGAAACTCAGCGGGTGAGGCAGCATCTGCGGAGCAAAGGAAATAGGCAACGTTTCGGGCCGAAAACCTTCTTCAGAGGAGATTGGGGAGTTATATTATTTGCTATTGGAATGGTTGACTTTCCTTTCTAATACTGGTGTCACGAAATTAAATAAATGAGATGTGTTCAACAAAAATATGAATTTTGTGCCTAATGTATATTTGTAAACCAGACGTTCACATAAACGATTGCAGGAATAGCAACAAGTCATCGAGACAGCTTGATGGCATGCTTTACTCTAGGAAATTACATTAATAATGCTCTCATGTTTTTCGTTTGTACCCGGCAGTCAAGGTTCCCTTATTGACAGAATAAGCCCTCTCCACTTCTCCCACTTAGAGCATATCACTTAACACGGGGTTTCTATTGGACACTCAAAAAATAACAACACTTTTTTTTAAAGTATACATCTGAAAGGTGATATATTTTTTACCATACTGAAAAACTCACAAATATTTTTTTCAAAATAGAATATATGAAGCTAGTCAACAGGAATGAGATCACATCATAAAGCAATGTATATGAGTTCTTAAATTGCTTTTTCTGCTACTTTAAAACCAGTTAGCATCTTTTCAACAATACTTCCACAAAAGCAGCAGGAAGCATTTCAGTATAAATGTAGATTGGACACATCTATCATTCCACAGTGAAAGTTCAAGATTTTATTTCTTTCATGTTAACCTTTCTATGCTGAATGTGCTGATTTGTTGCATGGATTCATTTGTGTGTGTATATATGCCATATTTTATACTCTACAGATTTTATATGCAAAACACAATCTATAACCAAATCTGTTCTGAATTGGAAACAACATATTGAGATTGTGAAGGATGTCTTGTTTGACATCAACATGTCCACAGTTGACAATGTATACGACTGGGGCCATCCACCATGCCTGTTGCACATGTGACAGAGTACTAGTATAATCACGCAACTCAATCAGCCACTAATACACAAGCCAGTTCTCTCAAACAAATACCATGGAGCATTTGTTTTCTTTTTTATAATTAGCTGCATTTGTCAATATTCCAACTGCAATTCATTCTGGACTGAACAGAATTACATTGCCAAAAGTACATAATTGTGTGTAGCACACTTTATATATGCGTCTCTGAAACTGCCCAAACAAAATCTACTGCTTCCTATTCCAATGAGAGAACATGTGCTGTGTGCAGCATACTGCAAACACAGGATAGAGGAGTTATCAATTCAGTGCCCAAGTGCATCTCACCAGAATTTTAAGGCAAAGAGGCTAGAAATGCTCCCTGACATTTTACACTGTCTTGCCATGTTTTCCTCAAATGTCAAAATTTGACTTTGGCAGCAGGGTAAACATATTACACACTGTTACATACTGTTTATAATGCTGCACAAGCAAAGCTCCAATGGCATATGGTGTAGAACCAATATCCCAGAAAACTATGATAGATTTTGGCAGAAGTCAGTAAATGATCTATGAACCCACTTTTTAAACAAAAATAATTAATTTAAAACATATTAACATCAAAATGGAATTAAAAACATGAAACATCTGTATATTAATTTAATATTTGCCTCATTGAAATTGATTTGACAAGACAGAGGATCAGAGAGGTCAAAGAGCTCATCGATGGACTATAGCAGTTATCTTGGCTCGTCCTCTTAAAACCAGGCCTAATTTTCAATGGAATGACTGAAAGCAGGTGCTTCTCCATCAACCACCAGTCAGAGCCAACAACATTCATCCTTATATTTTGCTTGCATTTTTTCATAAATACATGTGAAAAAATAGATCTCCTGGATCTCCACGCACTAGCACAATCCTGCACACTAGGGACTAAAATGTTACCAAAGCCAATTAATTGCAAACCTGTATGTTTTTGGAGTGTGGGAGGAAACCAGAGCACCCGGAGAAAATCCACGCGGTCATGGGGCTGGCGCTGTAAGGCAGCAGCTATTTGATAAACGTGACGTTATCCACTTTGATGGCAAGAACTGGAAGAACAGATTATCTGAATGGTAACAGATTATCTGAATGGTGTCAGATTAGGAAAAGGGGAGGGGTAATGAGACCTGAGTGTGCTTGTACATCATGCAGGTAAGCATGCAGGTACAGCAGGCAGTGAAGAAAGCTATTGGCATGTTGGCCTTCATTGCAAGAGGATTTGAGTTTAGGAGCAAGGTGGTCCTTTTGCCATTGTACAGGGCCCTGGTCCGACCGTACCTGGAGTATTGTGTGCAATTTTGGTCTCCTAATTTGAGGAAGGACATTATTGCTTTTGAGGGAGTGCAGCATAGGTTCACCAGGTTAATTCCCGGGATGGTGGGGCTGACATATGATGAAAGAATGGATCGGCTGGGCTTGCATTCACTGGAATTTAGAAGGATGAGAGGATATATTATAGAAACATATAAAATTCTTAAAGGATTGGACAGGCTAGATGCAGGAGAAATGTTCCAGATGTTGGGGGAGTCAGAACCAGGGGTCACAGTTTAAGATAAGGGGCAGGCCATTTAGGACTGAGATGAGGAAAAACTTGTTTACCCAGAGAGTTGTGAATATGTGGAATTGTCTGCCACAGAAAGCAGTGGAGGCCAATTCTTGGATGTATTCAAGACAGATAGATTTAGCTCTCAGGGCGAAAGGAATCAAGAGATATGGGGGGAAAAGCAGAAACACGAATACTGATTTGGCTCGAAGGGTCAGATGGCCTACTCGTGCACCCATTTTCTATATTTCTGTGTCTCAGTGGTATATGTTCAAAGATGCAGCTTTATATGAATATTACAGCTTTGAAACCTGAGAATCAGATGTCCAAATCAGCCCAATTTTTCAATGGAGTTCTTGGCCCAAGCAATTTTATGGCTTTGTAATATCACGAATTGAAGCTCGCAGCGAAAGCAATAAAATGAGGATCATCCAGCTGGAATTAAATGCGAAACCCAGAATTAGCCTTTGTTTACATAATTGTAAACATTGTTTATCTAAGAAAGACAATCCGACACAGCTAGCTGGATACCTTTTTGGAGATAGAAGGCCACACTGTGAAACATTTTGCAAGTCAAACTGTCATGGTTACATTCAGATATTAATTAGTTGCCAATCTGAAAATGGGCTATTTCAAATTTTTATTCTCTTGCTGATGTCAGTATTTTTCAAGCATTTAAGATCTGTCAAAAGGCTCAGTGAACTAATTCAGTACCAGAACCAGAATAATTAAGATTATGGCTTTTCCTCCGCCGTGTTTATCAAGATAAGCATTTAGAAACATGTTATACATAGAAAATAGGTGCAGGAGGAGGCCATTCGGCCCTTCGAGCAAGCACCACCATGCATTGTGGTCCCCAATCATAACCCGATCCTGCCTTCTCCCCATATCTCTTGATTTCGCTAGCCCTGAGAGCTCTATCTAACTCTCTCTTAAGTCCATCGAGTGATTTGGCCTCCACTGCCCTCTGTGGTAGGCAATTCCACAAATTCACAACTCTCTGGGTGAAAACGTTCTTTCTCACCTCAGTCTTAATGGCTTCCCCTTTATTCTAAGACTGTGGCCCCTGGTTCAGGACTTGCCCAACATTGGGAACATTTTTCCTGCATCTAGCTTGTCCAGTCTTTTTATAATTTTATATGTTCCTATAAGATCCCCCCCTCACCTTTCTAAACTCCAGTGAATACAAGCCTAGTCTTTTCTCATACGACAGTCCCGCCATCACAGGGATCAATCTTGTGAACCTAGGCTGCACTGCCTCAATCACAAGGATGTCCTTCCTCAAATTAGGAGACCAAAACTGTACACACTACTCCAGATGTGTTCTTACCAGACCCCTATACAACTGCAGAATAACTTATTTACTGCTATATTGAAATCCTGTTGTTATGAAGGCCAACATTCCATTAGCTTTCTTAATTGCCTGCTAGACCTGCACACCAACTTTCAGTGACTGGTGTACAAGGACACCCAGGTCTGACTGCACCTCCCCCTTTGCGACAGGTATTATCAGATATCCACATTTTAACAATTATACGTTAACACTTCACTTACTTCTTTTCACAAATAAATCTGCATAAATACATATCAGGGAATGTGTTGATATATATGTCACAGATGGCTCTAGGACAGCCTTATTTTCACAGCCTTGTTCTGGACTGGCATCTCACTAAACCAAGTTCCATACTACCATATATCCTATCCACCCTTCCATGGTATTGCACTATATTCCCAACCACTGATCTTCCCTGATGCTAAGTCCGATGAAGGGTCTCAACCCAAAAACCTCACCTATTCTTTTTCTCCAGAGATGCTGCGTGGCCCGCTGAATTACTCCAGCATTTGTGTCTAACTTCACCTAAACACCTGATTGGCATTGGTCTTAAATTTCTGAGAATCAGATCACTCCTCAAATAAAAATGACCCCTCCCCCCCACTCTTCTTTGATCCTTTAATCTCTCCTGACCACATACGTAACCTCAGGTATAATTCGGCAAAGGACATCATATACCACATGGAATTTGCCGTGGTTATGACTGAAATGCTTTGCTGCCATGACCATCGAACCCTTCTATTAAGGAAGATAATAGTTTATTGTATTATTGTCACATGTACTGAAGTACAGTGAAAAACTTTATGGTTCCACACTATCCAGTCAGCCAAAAGGCTTCACATGTTTACAATAATGTATAATGTATAATGCAAGATAAAGTCCAGTCAATTCCGATTAAATATGTTCCGATGGTCCCCAATAATGTAGGTAGCAGCTCAGGACCGCTCACTAGTTGGTGAAAGGATAGTTCAGATGCTTGATGATGGCTGGGAAGAAACTGTCCCTGAATTTGGAGGTGTGCGTATTCACACTTGTGTACCTCTTGCCTTATGGGGGAGCAGAGAAGAGAGAGTGACTGGGATGAGACTCGCCCTTGATTATGCTGGTGGCCTTGCCGAGGCAGCGTGAAGTAAAAATGGAGTCAATGGAAGGGAGGTTGGTTTGCTCGATGGCCTATGTTATGTCCACAACTCACTGTGATTTATTGCAGTCTTGGATGGAGCTGTTCCCAATCCATGCTGTGATGCAGCCCAATAAAATACTTTCCACAGCACATCTGTAGAGGTTGGTGAAAGTAGTTGGGGATATGCTGAACTTCTTATAGCTTCTATGAAAGTAGAGGCATTTGTGTGCTTTCTTGTCCATTGCTTCAATGTGGCTGGTCAAGGAGAAGTTGCTGGTGATATTTACTCCCAAGAACTTAAAGCTTTCAACCATCTCTGCTTCAGCATCGTCAATGTATACAGGGGTATGTGTACTGCTTTGCTTCCAGAAGTTGATCACAATCTCCTTTGTCTTGCTGACAATGAGGTTAAGGTTGTTGTTTTGGCACCAGGTTACGAGATTCTCAATCTCCATCTCGTCATTGGGGTAGGGTCAACCTCAGGAGGACCTATCTAACATCTGCAACATAACCCTGGGAAAGGGCACACTCGAGGCTTATGGGGTGGATATCATCATCCCTTTGGCCTTCTGCTCAAAGGGAGCATAGGAATGCATTAAGTTCACCAGGTAGGTTCATCACAAGGCATTCTAGGTCAGGATGTTCCGCAGAAACATTTCGATATTGAACCATTAGCTCAAAGCGTGAGATTACATCCTGAAATATATGGGTACGAAACTAGAGAAACTGAAAATAAAATCTCCTTATATGCTGATGACGTATTACTTTATATTACAAAACCGGAAATTAGCATTTTAAATTTATTAAATTTAATAACTGAATTTGGCTCGTTTTCAGGATATAGTATTAATTGGAACAAAAGTGAACTTATGCCAATAATGGTAAATAACCTACATACATTACAACAAGATCCTTTTAAGATAGCAAAAGAAAAAATCAAATATCTTGGAATTCACGTAACAAAAAGATATGATTCTTTATTTAAATCTAATTTCCCACCATTACTGAATAAATTACATAAGAATATTTTATATTGGAAAACATTACCTATTTCAATGTTAGGTAGAATTAATGCAATAAAAATGATTTTTCTTCCACAAATATTATATCTTTTCCAATTGATACCAATATACCTTCCTAAAAACTTTTTTTTTAAATTTGACTCCATAGTCACCAATTTTATCTGGGAATATAAGAGTCATAGAATAAATAAAAAACACTTATGTAAATCAAAAATAAATGGAGGTCTAGCATTGCCAAATTTTATGTTTTATTACTGGGCAGTTAGTATTAAAAATATGAATTTTTGGCTGGATGAATTAGATAAACAACCAAATTGGTTAAAAATGGAAAAAGATTGTTCACCTTTTGACATTAGCTCGATTTTATTTGCCAATGCTAAACTAGGTAAGAAAACCTATAAAGAAAACCCTATAATAGAAAGTGGGATACATATCTGGAAACAACTAAAGAAAACATTAAAATTGGAATGTATACCACTAGCTCTCTCCATTGTAAACAATGTTACATTTAAACTTTCAATGATGGACAAAGGTTTTTCACAATGGAAAAACTATGGAATTAATAGGATGGGTGATCTTTACAGGGAAAACTCCTTTCTTTCATTTCAAGAATTACAACCAATTTATGGATTACATCCAAAAGATTATTTTAGATATTTACAAATCAGAGACTACGTAAAATCAAACACACAGGAATTTAGAAATAGAAAGGCAGAAATTTTAGATGAATGTCTAAATAAACATCCAAATACAGAAAAATTGATATCATATATTTATAATATTCTATTGGAAAATGATGTACCAATGACAGAAACATATAGGCAATCATGGGAAAACGAATTAGGTCAAACAATTAGACCAGAAATATGGAATGAAAGTTTACAACATATACATCACTGTTCGTTAAATGCTAGACACACTTTGATACAATTTAAAGTACTACATAGATTACATTATTCAAAATCAAAATTACATAGAATTTTTTCAACTATACCAGCCATATGAGATAAATGTCAACACTTAGAAGCTAATTTAACGCACTCATTCACAAACTGTATAAAAATTACTAACTTTTGGACAGAAATTTTTAAGATAATTTCGAATGTTGTTAATACGAATTTGCTTCCTGACTCAAAATTAATAATATTAGGAATATTAGAAACAGATCAATTAATAACAATGAATCAAACATTTTTTATCGATTACAGTTTAATAATTGGGGAAAAAACTAATATTGAAATTTTGGAAAGGTCCTACATCCCCCACAATCAAAATGTGGATCACTGGAATGTCGGAGACACTTTGTCTGGAAAGATTAAGACTTGTCCTTCTGGGCAAGTTGGATCAATTCAGAGGGATATGGTCTCCATTTATTCAATATTTAAAGGGTCAAAGTGGTTCGGTACAAGAACCTGACTGAAGCCTGAACGAAGAAATAGATAAAGATTTACATATAATAACCCATGGATATATCTCCAATGATGTATAAACTGCTTAATACTTCATTCATCTTTCTGAATCTATTATTATTTTATTTTTCTCTTTTACTTCCTATCTATATTAAAAATGAAAAACTCATAGAAGTACAAATTAGAAATAATTGTTAATATTAATAATATTAAGAATGTATATGACATGTATATTCTTATCTTGATATGTACTTACTTCTCATAAAAATATTTAACAAAAAAAAACAAACAACATTTAAATGTGATATCACTCTAGCCAATACAATGGCTCTTTTATGCCAAACACTTGTTCTTAATGAAACTCCTGCACAGCAGTTCATCATTCTACCTTTGAGAATTGACCCAAAATCCAAATGAGGCAATAACTTGATATAATGTCTGTCGTGAAGATAATCTGCATGACAGAGTATTTGCTTAAAGGGCTTGTTATAAAGCTATAAACCAGATATAAGAAATATATAGATTATTAAAACCAGATGACAAATACTTCCTTTGGTAGCTTTAAAATTAGTTTATCAATAAGAGATTAGCTGTGGCAAAAGAAGACCGTAAAAAAAGACCAGCAATGAGCACTTAATGACAAAGGTCATTGGCAGCAAAGAACAGCAGAAAAACCATAGTCTGATCGGAAATTAAACACCTCGATGATCCACAGAAATTTACTGAACAATTGAAGAATAAAAAAACTAATATACCATATAAACATGCACCAAAATTAGGGAGGACATGAACAACTTGCTTTCCAGCGTTGCCTAAGACTTGGAAATGGGTAGAAATTCTAATTGGTTTTAACGAGTTTAAAGGCAACAAATCCCCTGGAATATATACAATTATACTTCAAGGAGAGATAAGGGAAGAGATTTGCAGAGCAGCGAAAGTCATTTCAAGGCATCTGCATAAATTGGAAATGTTCCAATGAATCAGTAAAAAGCAAATGCATAAATAAAATATAAATTGTTAGACGGAAGGTACCTATCAGTTTGACTTCAAAGATCAGAAAGTCATGGACTTCGATAATAAAATGGAGGAGTATTTTCATAAAAGCAATTGAAAAAAAGATGGTTCACACAGTACTGGTAAGGCTGAATCTTGGAAGATTTCGAAGAATTTTTGATAAACGTGCTTTGGACTAAGGGTTAGAAATCCGTATGCTGAAATTCAGGTTTGAATTTTCGCTTGTTTATTTTTGATTCAGCTGAAGTGTTTTGCAAAATGGATTAATTGTCATTAATTAAGTTATTTCTGTCAACAAAATGCATAAACTCTTTATGAAAGCAATTAAGCTGAAATAAAAAGTTATTTTCAGATTTATAATATTAGTGCATTTACTTTCCAAATGAAACTGTTGCTGGATCTCAAATATACTTACGAATATCTTGGAGGCATAAACTGGACTGGCCCAGGAACTCTGAGGCACTGTATAAGAAGCGACAGAGCTCTCTGCACTTTCTGAGGAGGCTCCGCACTTTCAACATTTGCAGCACGATGCTGCAGGTGTTCTACGAATCGTTCGGTGGTGGCCAGTGCCATCTTCTAGGCTGTCATGTGCTGGGGTAGCAGGGCGAAAGTCGCGGACACCTACAGAATCAACAAGCTCATCTGGCTCCGTCCTGGGGGCGGAGTTGGATTCATGAGAGGTGGTCTTGGAAGGGAGGATGCTCCTCAAACTGCAGAGCATCTTGGACAAAACAGCTCACCCCCTCCATGACACACTGGTCAACCTGAGGAGCACCTTCAGCAACTGACTGGTTCTACCAAGAGGGAGCACAGAATGCCACAGGAGATCCTTTTCCCTGTGGCTATCAAACTGCATAACACCTCCCCCTTCTGTCGTGGGGTAGACTGACTTCCCTCCCCTCCAATGCACATCCCCAATCCTGGACTTTCCACTTGTCACTTTAATTTCATCTTTCATGTATCTTGTTGTGTTTTATGATTATTGGCAGACCAATTTCCCTCCTGGGATAAATACATTTCTATTGTATCATATGGTATCATATGTCATACAGCATAGTAACCCGTCCATCTGCTTAGCAAGTCTGCACCAACCATCAAGTGCCCATTTACACTAATTGTACATGTGGGTCTTCTCATGTAACATGAGGAAAATATTTTTTTTCCATGTGTGCTCAATATATCTGGGACACCTGCAAATTTTATAGTGGAGTCCTAAGAAAGTTTTCAAGCATCCAAGCCAATTTAGAGGAGGGATGCTTGGGGATGTCAAACCAGGGTAGGACTCACAATGAGTGCAGAGCCTGCAAAGTGTTGTAGAACTGTAGAACAGGAGGTTTCAGGATTATAAGTATACAATTCCGAGAAAGTGGCATCTCAGACGTTCAGGGCGTTAAAAAAAAAAGGTCGGTGGCATGCTGGCCTTCATCATTTAAGGCATTGAGTGGCATAGGGTAGCACAGACAGCTGTGGTGTTGCTGCCTTTCAGTGCTTACAGTGCCAGTGACCCGAGCGATTCTGGCAGAGTGTGTATGTACTCCCCGTGACCAACGTGGGTTTTCTCCGAGAACTTCGGTTTCCTTACACACTCCAAAGGCATACAGGTTGTAGGTTGATTGGCTTGGTGTAAATGTAAAAATTGTCCCAAGTGTAGGATAGAGTTAATGTGAGGGGATCGCTCGGTGGTGTGGACTCGGTGGGCTGAAGGGCCTGTTTCTGCATTGCATCACAAAACTAAACTAAACATTTGAGTATAGAAGTTGGGATGTTTTACAGTTGTTTAAGACATCAGAGGGACTTGGAGTATTGTATTCCACTTTGATCAGCCAGCTACAGGAAATATGCCATTAGCTGGAAAGATGCAGAAAAGATTCATGAAGATGTTACCAGGACTTAAGGGACTGAGTTATAAGAAAACGCTGGGCAGACATTGGCATGTAAGAGATTTGGGGGTGATCTTATAGAGAGGTATATACAATCATTGGTGGCATGGATAGGGTGAATATACAGTCTTTTTCCAACCATCGTGGAAACAAGAACATGAGGGCATAGATTTGAGGTGAGAAGGGAAAGATTTAATAAGAACCTGAGGGACAACTTTCTCACACAGAGGGTGGTAGGTAAATGGAATGAGCCAACAAGGGAAATATTTGAGGCAAATATGATAACAACATTTGAAAGACATTTGGATAGGTACTTGGAAAGGAAAAGTTTGGAGGGATATGGGTCAAGCAGAAAATATGAGAGCAGCTTAGATGGGAAAATATTAGAGCAGCTTAAATTCCCCCAAACAAAAAAACAGACATATGGTCCTAGTAAGAATGACAATCAATGAAACAAAGGAGGGCATCAAGCAAAGTAGCAAAGTAATGTCTTCACCTAAAATCACATAGAGCAAACCTGAAAAAAGCTTTGAGGAGCCTTGGCCAAACCAAGTAAACAAGAAGAAAGCCAATTATTCCCATCCTAACCCAATAACTGTTCTTGGTTATGTAGGGCATCAATTACATCATCTATATCAATGATTTGGATGAGAATGTACATGGCATGCTTAGCAAGCTTGCAGATAACATAAAAGTGGGTGGTATTGTAGATAGTGAAGATGGTTGTCAGAAATTGCAGCAGGATCTTGATGGATTGGGCAGATGGGCTAAGGAATGGTTAATATAATTTAATACAGAGAAATGTGAGACACACTGGATGGTAGGGCTCAGGGGAGTGATTTATTCCAGAGGGATCTAGGAGTACAGGTACATAGCTAGTTGAAAGTGGTATCACAGGTAAAAAGGGTGGTCAAAAAGGCTTTTGGCACATTGACCATCATCAGTCAGAGCATTGAGTATAGCAGTTGGGAGGTGACATTGCAGTTGTATGTTGGTGCGGCCACATGGTGGCTGCATGGGACAAGCTGCTGGAGGAGGTAGGAGAGGCAGGTACTATTACAACGTTTGAGAAAATGTATACAGTTACATGGATAGGACAGGTTTAGAGGGATATGGGCCAAACACTGGCAGGTGGGACTAATGTAGATGGGACATGTGGGCAAGTTGGGATGAAGGGCATGTTTCCACACTATAATACTTTGTATATTTCCCATGGTAATATACTGCTTTATCAAATGGTTGTATCATATTTCAATCCTATCAAAAAACTATTGCACACAGCATATTTTAAAATCACTGATATTGTCTATTGTTTTTTCTGCTCCACAGTGCATTTCGGGCAGCATAGCACAAGCATTTTAACCTACAGAGATATCAAACATCTGTTTTATCTAAAAGGCAAATTTCTGTCAGGCATATTTCACCTGGTTACTGTCTAGACCACTGAAGTCATAACATGAATTGCACTGTAGAAAAAAGAACCAGTAGTGATCTCTAGTGGTGAAATTATTTAATGTTAGATTTAATGTCAGAATGCTGGGAGATTATTTACAAAAAAAAAATAATAATCCATTAGTTTAGATATAGCCGAGTTCTTGTTTAAGTGATAGAGCACATGAAAGTAGTTATCTGTAGAATTACCCCAAACTTAAGAATTTATTAACTATAAACAGGTTTCCAGAATTAAAAGGGAGACTTGTTCTCATTTCTATTCAATATTCATACTTTAGCTATTTATACAGCAGCTTGTAAGCAATATTTAACTGATGCCCAACAAAGTTCATGTAAAAGGGGGAAAAAATACTTCATTGTCACAGTGAAAAGGCTTCGATGCACTGTTTGCATGCCATCTTTATTGCCTTCAGTCCTTATGATAACAATGGATCTCATGTCAGACTGCTGTTGTTGCTCACAGCTACTTCTATCCCATTTAGTATTTCACTCATCACATGCCAAAATTAGTTTGCACTTTGAATATCTTATCTTGCCTCTACTGTGTTTCAGTCCAAGAAATCTTTCAAAGGAAATGACTTTCGTGATTTGTCACAAAGATGTATTCTTAGAAAACCTATAAATTTACCATTAATAAGCAATAAAACCACTGTTTAACTGTAATCTTGACCTTGAACAAGGCAGAATAATATTGTGCAACTTCCCATATTGCAATACCGCTTTGGAGGACACCGACTTGTCATCTTCTTAATCCAAGCATATTTTTGATGCCAACAATGAAGTGGGTGCAATCATCGATGTCAACGGGATTACATTAAATCCACAAAGTCATAAAATTGAGTCTCCTTGTTATTGTGGAGTCTAAACACAGATTTGTAGAACACTTACTGTACCTTCAATCCACAAACATTTCTTTGAATTTCTCATTACCTGTCACTTCACTTCTCCTACCCACTAGAACTATCACTCCCACTCAATCTCTTACATCTATCTCTGTACATGTTGTATTCTGCAATAATGAAGTTCAAACACCTCATATTTCAACAAGGTACATCTGGTCTCAACTATAATTCTGACCATAACCACGATTCACATTGACAATGGAAAATCAGAGAAATTATGAGAACATATGTGCAATAAAATGCTGCAAATATTTAGCACGTCAGACAGCAGCTGTGTCAAGAGAAACAGAGTTAATGTTTCAGATGAAAGACATTTCATCAGAATTGGGAAAGTGAGGTAATAAGTTGTAGAGAGTATAGGATAGAGGATGATAGATCAGAATGAATTTCAGGATCAAAGCAAGAAAGTTTGGAAGGGAGAGTGAAACTATGGCGGAGTTGAATGGGGAAAGACCTCGATGCATCATTTTGGCATTTAGCATTTTACCTTTTCAGCAAAATCACATGGTAATATATGGAAAGATGACAGACCCAACCATGAGATTGTGATGTGAGCTGGGAATATCAATGAGAAATGCACCTCCAACATTAAACAAATTGTAAGAGTAGTTTTGAAGCCCTGGGTTTGCAGTGCTGACTTCATTAGGCACACACGTGTTTAATTTGCTCTGAGCAACAAACAAATGCTGCCCTATAATGAATGAAAGGTGTCATATGTGGAAGTATCTGGGGAGCCAACTATTAAATGGATAACCAAAGCAACAGGGCACAACACCTGAAGAGCAGAGCTCCAATGTTGGCAAGATGCCACAAGTCATTGCATGGTTTCATTAATGCCGTCTACTTGTGGAGTATCATTTCTTTAGTGATTTGGGATTTTCTGAGCGATGGGAGTATTTAGTACCTTAGTGCTTAGAAATAAGAATTCAGGAGATGAGTCTATTATTTACCTAGGTAACACATAGAAACATAGAAAATAGGTGCAGGAGTAGGCCATTCGGCCCTTCGAGCCTGCACCGCCATTCAATGTGATCATGGCTGATCATCCAACTCAGTATCCCGTACCTGCCTTCTCTCCATACCCCCTGATCCCTTTAGCCACAAGTGCCACATCTAACGCCCTCTTAAATATAGCCAATGAACTGGCCTCAACTACCTTCTGTGGCAGAGAATTCCAGAGACTCACGACTCTCTGTGTAAAGAACGTTTTCCTCATTTCGGTCCTAAAGGAATTCCCCCTTATCCTTAGACTGTGACCCCTTGTTCTGGACTCCCCCAACATCGGGAACAATCTTCCAGCATCTAGCTTGTCCAACCCCTTAAGACCCCTTAACACGAAACCTCTACTTGGCCAATGTTTGAACAACAGACGCAACATTGCTGGAGTTAATAGAGAATACAAATGAACAATTAGGTGTATAGTGAGCCCACTTTATTCAAGTCAGATGATATTGTGATGATGGGTGTGTCTACAGGTCTTGGTAAAGACTGTGGTGTTTGGGGCTCCTAAATATTCGGAACCAGGACAAATGAATTGTATGCGTTGAATGAGGATTGTATTGTTTTATGGGGATAATTTAAATAATCACAATCCCATGCTTAACATCATCTCAAGCCAGTACTCAACACACTGTGGTCAAGGAGCAGCAAGAGAGGGTGAGAAGTCATGTGCACTGGAAACAATTCAGAAAGAAATGGTCAGAGATAATGACTTCCAAGCTTTGAAAAGGCCAGCAGAGAAATGAAAGGCTCAAAATTTGCAGGCAATTAAAGGGAGGCTCATAAGTTAAGCACGGATGAAGTTAAAAAGATGAACAATTTCAAGAAAAAAGTAAGCTAGAAATTGCTTTGATTCAATTTGCTATACTTGGGAATAGTGTGTGATTGAAATTATTGTAGAGGTAAATGGCTGCATTGGGCAGTGTTAAGTTGTTTATCTTGAAGACATTTAGATACTAGAAAGTAAGTAGGCCTAGAAGATGCTGTTATTTATAACATTATATTATTATTTTATTTAGAAGTCACGTGAGTGACTACGTGAAGATGCCCGCATGCGCGTCATTACGTCTAGCGCATGGCGCTAGTCAGGGCAGTTCCCGCGCTGCTCTTCAAGGTAAGTCAGGTTTCTTCGGGCCGTTCTTTAGCGGGTCCCCAAAAAAGTAGCCACTCCACTGGAGCTAGCGTAGGGTATATTTTCGCCGCAGTCTCCAACGTGAGCAAGCGGCTCAAGTTATAGGGCTTCATGCGGCTGTTGCCGTCAGTCTGCATGGCAGGGGATGACCCAGTTCAGAGACCGACAGGCTCGTTTAGAACTGGGTTTAGGCTGTAGCCGTTATCGTCTTCAGCAGACGGCCCTAATAATAGAGGCTGCCAACATCACAGCTCCACTCGGGAGCAGGCAGCCAGAGTTACAAATTCAGGAACTTACATTCATAAATTGTGGGAGTTGTGGCACCAAACAAATTTAACTGAGTTGCTGGTACAGCTATGTTATAGCACAAATAGTGTATTATTTTAATGGACGGCTATAATAAAGTTGGCGTTTATAACAGTTGCCACAGGGTCACGTTTATGACTATCATAGCCGATACATTCTATGAGCTGCTATCTCCACACAGATATATCTGTGGTCAGGATCAAAGCCAGGTCTGGTGCTGCAAGCCCAGATCTCTGGCATCAGCTCTACCAACTGCACCATTGTGCTGGTATCCTCTAATTTATATCAGTTCAGGTTTAATTCTTGGCAATATCATAAATATGTATTATCATGCCAATTTAGTTTATGTTTTAAAAGAGAAAAATTACAAGGAACATTTATTCTCACTTACACCAATAAAAAGGTGTAGTGGAATTGGACCTGCCATGGCAGTCCAGAGCCCCTGGCTTGGGAAGCCTTATTTGAGCTGTGCCTATCAGTCACCTGTGGGAGCTACACCTGGTGGCGTCATGGCAATCTCCACTCATTAGAGGGGACTGTGGAAGATTCCTTTCCAAAAGATGCCAACTTTATGCATATTAATAAAGTGATCAAATCTCTGATTTAATAGGGATAGGGTTCTTTCAGTCATGTAAACGTCATTACCTATGACAAACACTTGGCAGGGTTGCAACTTTTCTCCCACTCTGTCTGGTGTATGGGGCCAGAGGCGCTCCAGTCCTTCCCTGTAATACTCTGTTGGCACCGGAAGGGAGCAGGACTCGGAGTCACTAGCACATGCAGCCTGTTTGGTAAATGAGGATACCAACAGAGCATCGATCTGCACAGCTAGTCCTGGTTCGGCTGCTGAAGGGAGCAACCTGACAATCCCAAGTCTTGGGACATCTATGTCAGACATGATTGGGGTTTGTCTCAATTACGAACATCTGATGAATCAAATTATAACACAAGAATGCTCCATCTTAAGGCATGTCAGGCAGCAGCTCCTGGTTCAGGGTTGCAAATTTCTTCCAACTCAAATGAACGGAGTGCTAAAGGATGGTGAAGATGGTGAAGGATGGTGAAGATGGTGCTAAAGTATATGCACACATGCCTGAGGCAGCTCCTGGTTAAGGTTTACATAAGTCCTCCCATTCGGATGCATGAAGTATGAAGATGGAGCCATTTACATTATAACCCGTATTATGGAAACATACATAGGTAGTTCAAGTCAGATGCCTGCAGCTGCGTTGGGTTCAAGGTTCGCATTTTCCTCCCACCCGAAAAACTATCGGAGATGGTGTCGCAAAATATGCTTGGTATAGAAGCATGCACAGACAGTTCGAGGCATACGGATATGGCAACACCTGGTTCAGGGTGCAATTTTCCCACTCTAAGAGAGTGTCAAAGGTCAATACGGACTAACTCCATACATGAGCCCGAACATGACCATCTGCCAGGATTCCATGCTTTAATGCGTGATGTTTTACTCCCACTCTAAGAGAGTGTCAAAGGTCAGTACGGACTAACTCCAAACATGATCCCGAACATGACTATGTGCCGGGATCCCATGCTTTAATGCATGATGTACGACAATCGCATGAGGAAAAGCGGTGTGCTTTTGCTTCTAAAATTGATGCTCCTTCGGGGATGGACTAGCCACCACAAGAGAAGTTGTCTAGTCGTTTTTTCACTGTCTTTGGGATAACATGAGGTTGATGTAGAGACATTGGCAAGGTGCCTTACACAGTAACCTCTGTAAGTTCCAAGTAGGAACAGTTTGGTTACCCTGGATCAGAGTAGACCATCCTGAAACAGGCTGACTACACGAGTCATAGTGACCAGAAAAGCACTGCTTCATCATCCATGAGAGGTTATCAGACTGGGCAATGGAATTAAGTAGTTGAACTTTTTCTCAACATATGGTTTAGCAGAGTTACTGGTTCATTGGAATCTTCATTGCCATTTTCTCTGGGCCAAATATTTACCAGCAGAAAGCTCGTCTGCAATATATTATAACTTTCTGGCCTGCAGGTCATGTTGTGAATCAACAATGTATTCATAATAATCCATAGGTTCTCAATACCACTATTCCTGATTGAGTGGTCCAACAGATTGTGTTATGCATTCTGGAGATTTAAACATGTGGTCTCAGTCAAAGATCTGCGAGGTAATTCTTGATTCAGCTTTGCATTATACTATCTCCACTCTGAAGGGAAACGCTATGTATTTATCGTGGCTCTTAGTCAAGACTTGACAGGGAACTAGTTTTCTCACATCTAAGGAGAACTGTGGTTCAGCTCATGGCATTAGCTGCTGATTATATTATCAGCGATATGTATGAATAGCTAGATATGCATCTTCCGCGGGTAGCGGAGCCCCACACAAATTCCAGGGCTCTCGCTTAACTTTTTTTCCCTGTTGCCAGCTGGGCAACCTTCACAGCTTTTTAGGTTGCCAAATTACAGTTTAGGTGGTCATTTAAGACGGTTTGCATGACGCATGTGATAATGTGCTCAGATGAAGTGCATAGTTACCAATCAGAATTATGCTCAATGAAGCATTCACATATTATGTTCAAGAAGGAATTGCAGATGCTGGAAAATCGAAGGTAGACAAAAGTGCTGGAGAAACTCAGCGGGTGCAGCAGCATCTATGGAGCGAAGGAAATAGGCAACTTTTCAGGCAGAAACCCATCAGTCTGAAGAAGGGTTTCATGCCGAAAAGTTGCCTATTTCCTTCGCTCCATAGACCCTGTCACATCCGCTGAGTTTCTCCAGCGATTTTGTCTACATTCACATATTATTTCTGCTTCAAATAACTCACAAACTAAACATATTCACCAATCAAGACATGATATATACCACAATGTCATGCTGCAAAATCATAATACAATATCTCAACTCTTTTTACACATTGCAATTAATGCAATTTCTATTAGTTCTTTCCGCTTCCAAACAAAAATGTGGTTGGATTATTCAGCAAATGATCAACCTGTGTCAATAAATCCTGGACCATGCACACTGCAGATTGATGCATGCATGTTTTCTGTGAAAGACCGAAAATTACCATGACATGACCATAGCATGGGTCGTTATTGCTATTGGCACAGAAACACTCTGGCTTCCCACATAATTTATCCATAACAAAATATACAGGTTGCAAGGAAATTTCTAAAGGCATTTTATGATAATTGCTGTTAAAACCGACTATACCCATCTGACAGGTTAAACATTACACTAACTGACAAGAGATGGCCAAAGGACATAACTGCAGCATATGTTCTTTTGGTAATATGTTTAAAGGTGTCAAAACACATAATATCATTAGGAACTAAAACACATTTGATTGCATTCCGTTATCAAACATAGTCAGTGTTCACTCTGAAGACCATGAATCACAATAGGGTTTGGGGGTGTGTGAATCAGTGCAAAGTGGATAGATGGTGGGGGGGGGGTTGAGAAGGCAATCGTCGCGGAATGGATGGATTGAGGCAGGTGAATTAGTACGTGTTGGTTGGAGTATGTAAAATTGTGTAGGGAGAGCACGGGGGATGTCAGTGGTGTTGAATGGGGTGATCAGTACGGGATGGATGGGGGGGGGATCAGTACAGGATCAATGGGGGGTTCAGTACAGGATGAATAGGGGTAGACAAAAATGCTGGAGAAATTCAGCGAGTGAGGCAGCATCTATGGAGCTAAGGAAATAGGCAACGTTTTGGGTCGAGACCCTTCTTCAAACAGTTCCCCCCCCCCCATTCTTCTTGAATGGGGAGATCAATACAGGATGGATGGGGGAGGGATCAGCACAGGATGAATGGGGGGGGGGGGGTCAGCACAGGATGAATGGAGGGAGGGTCAGGACAGTGTGGATTGGAGGGTCTGTGCAGGATGAATGAGGGTAGTATAGAATGATGGGGGATCAGTACGGGATGAATGAGGGGATCAGTTCAGGATGAATGGGGGTGCAGTAAAAGATGAATGGCAAGATCACTACAGGATGGATGGGGGGTTTGGTGCAGGGTAAATGGAAGGTGGGTCAGTACGAGATGAATGGGAGGATCAGTGCAGTATGAATGGGGGGGAGAAGAGCAGGATGGATGGGAAGGGGGGTTCAGTACAGGATGAATTGGGGGATCAGTGTAGGATGGATGGGAGGGGGGTGGCAGGAGAATCAATGCGAGGAGGGTAGGCTGATGAATAGATTGGGGGGTAGATGGAGAGGGGAGTACAGGGGATGTCAGTGAGGACTGAATAGAGGAGGGAATGGGGATCAGTGCGGGATGGAGAGGAGGGGTCCCAGGATAAGAGGGGTGCATACGAGAGAGAGAGAGGGGGGTGGGGGGAAGGGACAGAGGAGGTGGGGAGGAAGGAAGATCAGCGCTCCTCGGACAACATCGCCCCGCAGCCTTGGCCATCCCTGTTCAACGCCAAAGTGCCGCCGCCATAGGGGGAGGCGGTTGGGAACTCTTCACCACCGCCTCCCCTCCTCCGCCAACCGACAGGTAGGTGCGGGGCCGAGCAGTGCAGCTCAAAGATCCTATAGCTGTAGGATCTTTTGTGCAGCTGCTTCACAGCGGAAAGAGGCCTCTGCCTCCCTCCCTCCCTCCCTCACTGCCTCCTGGCCTCGGCGGGCGTGAGGGGTTGTATTGAAAGCGCCGTTACTGGGTTTGCAGGCAGCGCCCGTTATCAGGGCAATAGCGGCAGCTGCCTGCAAATCAAAATATACTGCTGCAAATCCACCAACTGCACTTTCTCAACCCCTCTCGCACGCCGATGCCAGGAGGAGGTTTGGAGGGAGAGGGAGAGGGAGGGAGGGAGAGGGAGGCCTCCTTACACCAGGAGGGGTGTGGGAGGAGGAGGCAGTAGAGCCGCTGTCGCGGCCGCTGCTGCCGCTGTTCGGGGCCCGTCATTCGCTCCGACCCTTCGTCACCGCGCACCTAGTATCTTTGCCCCGCAATCAAAGATACTAGAGGAATACAGTCGTCGACACGAAACGTCACGCTCTCCAGAGATGCTGCCTGACCCGCGGAGTTACTCCAGTTTTTTGTGTCTATCGGTGTAAACCAGTATTTGCTTGCCACGCCGGGCAAAATGAGTCGGCATTTAGGTTGCTCGGTGGCACTTTGGGTGGTCAATGGCACCCGGGCAACCGCTAATTTCGAGCCCTGAATTCCGTCCGTAGGATCTACAGTGGAACCACGGTTTCAAGTACATTCAGTGACAACTCATCCGAGGATGTGAGGTCTGACCAAGGACTAAATGGGTATATTTCTCAAGATTACAGAAATATGGTGCAGGCCGAATCAGGATACCATTAGGCTAATCAAATTGTGGCTTTACTTACCCAATTTAAGATGGATGATTGGGTGTCTGCAATTTAACTAACTCAGAGAATTGATCTTGTAGTTGCATACTCTGTCATATCTATACACATAGGCACAGTTTCTGCTGTTTATAACTAGTGGTGAAAGCCTATGCTGCCCTTCTCAGATTAAGGGCATTATGTCACTGAGTTTTGGGTATTATACAAAATTGCAAATGATAAATCTTATGCATTGTTGGTAGATATTTTTGGCAATATTACATTTAAGGCAACATGGAATTTAACAGTAACAGTTTGCCTATTCAGTCACGCCATGGGAGACAGCTGAAGCAATTTTTATTTACTCCTTCACGAGTGACGGCTGGGACAGCCTATCTTCTCGGCCAGCTAGCTCTGCATGATTGTATGAGAAGTTTGTGAACAACATGTGTGAGTCAATTCTATATGGAAGTAACAAGGTTGTATGCTTCCAGTTTAGGCCTAGAGAAACTTTATGGGACAGCACAATTTACAGTTCCTGTGCTGCTTTATCATGTCTGCTATACCATAAGTGGGCCGTAAATGATTACTTCTTCAACCACTATTCTCTAACGTTGTGCGGGGTGTCATTTATTTCACCACCCTTATAGCCTGCACTCATTATAGTGTGCGATGTATATCAGTATTTGTTGTACAAATATTCCTCAAAATTTCCCTAATTATAGTTAGGTCTTAAAATGATTATGCTTTCAGCAGCTGATCTCAGCATTAAGAACACAGCCATGCTCAATCTCTGTCTTACTCTCTATGTCATACCGACATTAGGGTAGCTTGTTATAGAAATAATCTCATAAGCAAATGAGCAGGATTGTGTGCATTTGAGGTTGACAGCATACCCACCACGGCAGATATCAGGGATGTCATTAGGCATACAAGTGCACTCAGCTGCTAGTGCCTTTGATATGGAAGACAATTATTTCCCTTCAATACTCTCAAGATAGCAGCCAATACAATGGGTTTCACTTTCATCAAGATGAGGGATTACGGGCACTCCACTCCCAACCCTATTCTTATAAAGATCTTTCGGTAGTTCTAGCCTTCAATCTCTCTATAGTTAGGTCAGTAACTATTCGGTGGGTTCATGCAGCTACTTTGAAGATTGACGCGCATACGGTCTGGCGGCCTTCTTCACATAATCCCTCATCGCAACTTCTCATAAAATAAAGATCAAACTTTAAACTGGTAAATTCTCATTTAATCTCTATTATAACAGGTTAAGTTTTAAATTATTGAGAATGAATATGCCTGTACAATTTTACAATGTAATTAATTAATTGGTAGAATAACAATATGTATGGAAGATTGCAATCAATGTTGGATTGTTGCTATTTTTAAGGGAAAATGTTACCATATGTATGGAGAATGTAATGTTGAGGACAACGTGCTATATGTAAAACTTTTGATTAATTGCCATATATCAGATACTAGTTAGATGCTTTTTTATGTTCACTTTCAATATATTAGTTGAGAAATGTTGTAATTGTTGCCTGACTGAAGAGCAATATTGAAGAGCCATCAAATACCAAAATGCAAAAGATATCAGAACAAATAGACAAGGCCTGTGTTATAAAGATGTTTTTGAGCATCACTTTATTAAAAGAAAGCAAGATAGATACACATGTGTTTGAATGGAATTCAAAGGATATAACTGTGATCACAGAATGACCATATGAGGACATACAGTATAAAGGAGTTCAGATATCTTACAACGTTGTTGATAGAGAAGGGGTTACAGCAAATGGAAGAACAAGGTCATGGAGGGATTTGGAAACAAGGAAGGAAATTTAAAAATGGTTATGTTCCTCAAACAGAAACCAATCCCAGGATGTTAGAGAAAAAATATTTGGTATGAGTTTGGATACAGTTTAGAATGGGCTTAAATGAATGAAAAATGAAAGATCGGATATTGGATAGTCAAATCTGGAATGTTAAAGGTTTTAGTGGCAAGTGAATCAAGGTAAAGGGCAACATCTGTCAATGTCCAGGAGGTAGGAGTCAGTAGTTTTAGTGTTGGGGCAGATTTCTGAACAGTGGTTTATAACACTATGAAATGACAGTTTCAGCTTTAAACAGTTAATGAAAAGAGAACCATAGTCAATATTTAGTTGAAGGAAATGAGTGCTCTCCCAATACTGGATGCTAGCCAATTAATCTTGAGAACTGAAGCAAAATTTTTCCTCCAAATGGAAGAGAAAATAATATTTATATAAAACTGGTCTGATAGCAAAAACATTCCTCTTCTTTTCTTAGGATTATTGTATGACAATAAACAACTCATGAAAAATCACATTACAAAATAATAATATATGGGAGAAACCATTTGGTCAGTTTTACTTCAGGAGTTTGAAGACCCCATAATATAACAAATATTTGTTTTCAAATAATACCAGAGCTTTGATAGCCATAAATGTACATTAAATTATATTCAAACATCTGCAGTGAATGAACTGATCATAATGCTTGTGAGGAACATATTTTACTATTACCAGCTTGAACCTATGACTCTTATCCTTCTGTCAAAATATAGTTGAAAGGATTTATAAGATTCAGCTACGCCAAAGCATTTTTCATATTATATATCATTGCAGCATCTCTTGGACATGTCCATTGAAAGATTTCTCCTGTAAATTTTCAAAATTCAGATCTTTGATGTCAGCAATGAGCCTCATGGCCATTCCTCTGTTAATTCCAGCTTTGGCACAGCTTTGTTACAGCTTAGTGACCACTGCTTTAAGAGCTTTCCAAAACAATATCTGGTCAAAACAAGACAACGTAATTCAAAAGCTGGAAATTTGGAAATAACCACCTAGAAAATGTCAGAAGCACTCGGCAAACCTATCAGCATTCTAGGGGAGAGGGAAGAAAAAGATCTTTGCTGAGTTTAGACCCTGTCAGAACCTTTCTATATTTGTAGCATTTTCTACTTCTAGTATATCATAAATGTACATTGCATGCCCAAGTGGCCACTCCCTTGTCCTGAGATTATTCCTCCCAATTCTAAATTTGCCAATGAGAAAAGCACCCTCTCAGAAACCTAGTCAATTCCTCTCAAAATCTTATACTTTTCAATTATGTTACCCACTCATTCTTCTAAGTTAAAAAGATATCAGACCAGACTTCCTTGTCCATCCTCAACCCCGTATTCCAGTGAATCCTGTTCACTGGAATAAGGGGTTGAGGGTTACTGCTATTCACTATCCTGTGAATTTGGTGTTAATTATTTTATAAATGGCCAGTTAATTTATATGAGTGATAATTGGCATCCTGATAGAATTTGTCGTAATTTTAGAATTGTATAAGCGGAAAACCCAAGCAGACTGGCTAATGGGGTTGAAATTTGTTCTGTGTCACTTCTAGTATTGAAGGAACTGTGCTTTGTACTCCATTTCAAAATTTGGTGTTGTCGACTTTGGTGGAGCTAAATATGTCGATGGAACCAATTACCCACCCCACACACACCACCAACTGCTGCTTAGATCTGGAGATAGAAACAGGCTTAAACAAAATAAGTTTAATCCAGTCTGATGAAGGGTCTCGATCCGAAACGTCACCTATTCCTTTTCTCCAGAGATGATGCCTGACCAGCTGAGTTACTCTGCACTTCATGTCTATCTTAAACAAAACAATAACTAGTAAATACAATGCTAGTCCACATGAGAATGTAACTATTTCTGAAGAAAAAAGACAAGTTCATTGATGTGCTCCAAAGCCAAGTACTGTATTCTGCACTCTAAATCCCAATTTTCTCTATGTATTATACTTGAGTTTGATTTTTTTGAATTTATGCATAGTGCATCTGATCTGTTTAGATAGCATGTAACACTAAGCTGTTTACTGTGCCTAGGTACGTATGACTATAACAAAACCAAACTTAAATCATTAAAGAAAAATTGGCAGCTCGAGAGGGAAAAGGAGCCATCAGAAACCAAACCAAAAATCAGAAACCATCTATGTGTGGAACTGCAGGAGGTGGACAATGTTCTCAATGAGTATTTATGTTCTGTATTTTCATGAAGAAAGACATAAAGACTAGGGAACTTATGACAGTTAACAGAGATGTCTTGAGGAGAGTCTGTATTATGGTTGAGAAGTTGCTGGATGTCCTAAGGTGTATGAAGTTAGATAAATCTCCCAAGCCTGGTCAGGTAGATCTGAAGACACTGTGGGAAGCTAAAGAAGAATTTGCAGGTCCCCTAGATAAGATATATCAATCATCATTAGACCCGGGTGAGGTGCTGGAAGACTGGAGGGTGCCTAATGTCCTTCATCTATTTAGGAAGGGCTGCAAAGAAAAACCTAGGAACTATAAACCAGTGAGCCTAACATCTGTGGTGGGCAACTTAATGGAAAGAATTCTGAGGGATAAGATAGATATGCATTTGGATGCACAGGGGCTGATTAGGGATAGTCAGCATGGTTTTGTTCGTGGGAGACTGTGGCTTATAAATTTGATTGAGTTTTTGAAGAAGTAACCAAGAAGGTTAATGAAGGCATGCCAATGGACATTGCCTTTATGAACTTCATCGAGGCCTTTGAGAAGGTTTCACATGGTGGGCTACTGTGGATGGTTCGATTGCATGGGATTCAGGGAGAGCTGATTGGATACAGAATTGGATTTATGGAAGGAAGCAAAGAGTGGTGGGGATAGGTTGTTTCTTGGAATGGAGGCCTTTGACAAGTGGTGTGCCATGGGGATCAGTGCTGGGCCCATTGTTGCATGTGGCTCATCTGAATAACTTGGATGATAAAGTACAAGGCATGATCAGTACTTTTCCAGATAACAATAAAATAGGTAATGTCGTAGACAGTGAAGATAATTATAAAAAAATATAGCGGGATCTTGATCAGCTGGGCGAGAGGACCAAGGAATGGCTAATAGGGTTTAATGCAGATTAATACGAACCATTGCATTTTGAGAAGTCAAACCAGGACAGGACTTTCACAGTCAGTGGTTGGACCATTGGCAAAGTAACACCGCAGAGGGATCTCGGAGTACAGGTACATTGTTCCCTGAAAGTGGCGTCACAGGTAAAGAATGCTTTTGTAATATTGGCCTTTATTATTCAGGGTATTGAGTATCGAAGTTGGACATTATGAGACAGTTGTACAAGACGTTGTTTCGGCCACATTTGGAGTACCGTATTCAGTTTTGGTCACTCTGTTATGGGAAGGAGGCTGGAGGCTGGATGCTGAGGGGTGATTTTATCAAGGTATGCAAAATCATGAGGAACAGTTAACCCAAGAAAGGAAATCAAGAGCCAGGGGACATAGGTTCAGGATGAGAGGGGAAAGTTTAATTGGAACCCGAGGAACAACTATTTCACTCAGAAGGTGGTGGATATATGGAACAAGCTGCCAGAAGAGGTCATTGGGAAAGGTACCCGTAAAAGCATTTGAAAGACACCAGGACAGGAATAGGGGCCAAATATGGAGGGCTACGGACCAAATATGGGCAAATGGGCAAATGAGATGGCTTAGATGGGGCATCCTAGCGGGCATGGACGAGATGGGCCAAAGGGCCGGTTTTTCTGCGGGTGACTCTATGATCAAATGAAATAGGTAAAAGTGAAAAGTAATGGAAGGGGATGGAAAAGCTATGACAAAATTTATTTGCAGATCATTAAATACTGATATTTTGTAAAATATTTGTTGTTCGGTGATTACAGTAAAGGTATAAGGGGATATGACCAAAATACAAGGGAATGGCATTAGCTTAGATGGGCATCTTGGTTGGCATGGATGTTGGTCCATTACGTTCTGTTTAGGTGCTGTATTATTCTGTGATGAAAGCTGAATGTCAAATAATAGTGAGAACATGTATAATGAAGAAAGATTCAAAATGATGTGGACAATAATTCCAAACCAATTTAAGTTTAATAAAAAATTAACCATACACATTTATCATAATACTTTGAAAATACCACATAAATTTTGTGATAAGACACAAAATGCTAGAGGAACTCAATGGGACAGGCAGCATCTCTGTAGGAATGGGTAACGTTTCAGGTTGAGACCTTTCTTCAAACTAGCATCTGCATTTCCTTCCTACACATTGTCCATGCTGTTGATTGGTACAGTTTAAATAAGGTGTTGTGATTAATTATGGGTTAATGTACATACGGGCATTCTTACACCTCCCGAATAAATACACTTGAAGTATTACATCACAAACAGTTTTTCTCATTGTGCAACTGTCTCTGGGGATCAGCAACAAGAGCAATAATCGGTAAATGCTGTTAAAATTCTGTCAGACTGAGGCAGCGCAGTGGAACGGCTAGTAAAGCTGATGCCTTGCATTCCCAATGACCCAAGTTCAATCCTGCCCTTGGGAGTTGTCTGTGTGGAGTCTGCACATTCTTTCATTGAGTGTGTGGGTTTCCTCCAGGGTGCTCTGTTTTCCTCTCATGTCTCAAAGAATTGCAGGCTGGTGGATTAAATAGCACTGTAAATTATCCAGGATGTGTAGGAGAGATAGGATCTGAGGGGGATTTAGCAGGAACAGGGAATATAATGGTATCATGTGAGATTCGAGTAAAAGGATGCTTAATAGTTGTTTGGAACTGGTGGAATGAAGGACCTGCCTCTATGCTCCATGACTCCATTACTTTATGAGAGGCTAAACCATATAGCTAAAGTATTTAATGACATGCCCAAACTGTTTTAATTTGGTGAATTAAGGGAAATTCTTAAATGGTTATTTAGATTTGATTTTTTTTAAATGTGAGTATTCACACACAAAGAAAAGATAGGTAGATACTGGGGAAACCATTTGAAAAAAGGATAATAATTCTTCCTTGATTTTTCTGCATATATTTTCAATTTCTAGCAATTTCTCATTGTAGTTGTAGAGTTCTTAAATTTGCTGCTCATAAAAGACATACGAAACCCAGCAGCATTCTCTGAAATTATATCATGGATTCTTCACAAATAACTGTACTCATTCTATGTTCATATCCTATGGTAAAATCTTTGTTTGAAAACTTTGTTTGCTAATAGGAACAGTTATAAACAGTTTATTTGTAAATTGTTATCTTGCTAAAACCAAATAGTTTTGACAATTCAATTTTTAAAGTATAAGCAAAGTTAGAAGAGTATAAATATTGCGGTTAAAAAATAAATTCTGCAAACATACAGCATCACAAATCAAAGCACTAGATTTGTTTTATTTTACATTCATCCAGATGATCAATTTACGATCAGTATGCAACAGTTAAACGCCAAAAATAAAATGGAAGTTTTCGAGAAATGGCAATTTGTTTATAGGAGAGAATATTTGTTTCTAATTTCCTGATTACAATTGCTTGGTTTCTGAGTTTTGTCAGAACTAGTTAGAAATACAAATCAATTCCCCATCTTATTTCTCAGAGAAGTCCCATGACCCAAGGGCAATGTGACTACAGCTGGACAAACTCAAAACACTGGAGATCATAAAATGGCTCCACCCCTAAAGTTTTATTGTACCAGTAACTAGATTTCAGAGACAGGGCCTGGACTGAATTTGGGATCTAGACTGTTTTTGGCAGTGACCTATTCATGCAGAGTTGATAATTAAAATATAACATGGTTCAAACTACATAAGCTAATGCAAACCTAACATGCAGTGTTAAATATGAACAACATTTATATTTCTGTTTTAATTGTGCAAATGAGAACCTTTGTGAGAGCTAATGCCAATTGGCCTAATATATACAAATGCATTCAATGACATCATTGTTATTTTTTTAAATAAGTTATGTACAATTTGTAAGTTGATATCTTAATTGGAAAAATGCCAGAGTCTTGGCCACTTGCAAAGATTTAATGGAAAACAGATCGGCGAACTCCTGTCAAGCCAGCAGCCTGTCTGAAATACATCTCAATGTCCCCAAGTCACACATGCATTAAATAATATAAACTTAATCATAAGCATAAGAGTACATCTACAACATGTAGGCAAGCTGAATAACGGTGTTAAAGAATCAGCATGGTCATTGCTCAGGGCTGTTTGCAGATGAAATATAGCAGTTGTCCTAGTAGTAAACACATAGACTTAAGCATAAATTTGCAGACCTCTTAAATAGCTTCAGCTAAAGCTGTGTATAAAAGTTGTGGCTACATGGTATAAGTTACTGCTCTAAGCATCAGATGTATTGTATTCTCAGTTCAAATCACTGCCTAAATTTGGATCTGAAAGTAACAAACATTTAATTGATCCTGTTCATTCCTAATTCAGAGATACATGTGTTTAACTGGAATTATTTACAAAGCACATTCTGACAGGGACTCAATCCTTTAATTGGTAGGAGTAGAAATTCCCACAAACTGGTTTGAGTTTATAGCTCGTGAAGTCACAAGTGCTCCTCACACCTTTTCCCCTATTTCCCACCCCCTGCCCAGTTTGTTGTTCCAGAATTTACTTTAAATTGGTAATTTGATACGCAGTGAAAATGAACAAAAGCACTGAGAATATTTCCTTTATATTTCTCAGGTATACTTTATTTTGATTCACACTTTGTGTCTAAAGATTTAAATATGTTCCTTCTTCAGAATCTTCTAGTCACCAGAAGTGTAAAAAGATATGGGGTTTTTTTCTCAACTACTATATATGTAAAGTGAGAAATTCACTCTCGGTCTTTTAAAATGACTAGGATAGGATCATACAGAGACATAATAAAGGATAAAACGATTTTAGAGCAAGATCCAGCCTGTATTCCAACATTGACAGTATTTCGATTTGTAAAGCGAATTAACCCCCAAGTCATATCCCTTATATTATAATAGCTCATCCATGGATAATACATTAATGGTATTAAATGTGCTCTGACCAAATAAATATTGCAATATGAAGAATACAATTTTATTCAATTTTGAAATTTGTTTCAAATTTAGAATGTAGGCAATCATTTAGTTTTAATTTGTTTCCACTTTAAAACATTTTAATTATGACAATAGCGAAGCATTTCCTGCTCCATTTCCAAGTTGAACATGGTTTGTTATGAGTTCAGCTCTGTTCTGAACATAAGAACTTTGTTTAAGGGTGTGTAAGCAAAACAGCTACAAATGTGTAAGTCTTCAGTATAGCACAAAATTCCAAAAATGTATAAAATGTGTCCCAATACAGATGATGAAAGCAATGTTATTATACTGAATGCTAATTTATTGTATACCCATTATGAATTCAATTGTGTTCTGTCTTTTAGTCAATAAAGTAAATAATGTAGCTAAATTGAAATCCTGGGAGTTTTAGTTGGGTGATTTGTGAAATTTCAGATGTCTGTCTATGGGATTTGTACCTATTTTAATTGTCAATTAGTTTATAAATTAAGGAACTCTTCAACAGTGCTACTGATGTAATACACTTTAGGAAGGGGTAGGACCAAAGGACTGAATGTCCTAAAACTAGAGTCATACATTATTCTTTAGATCTGGTTCTTCCTTGGGAAACTATTCTGGACTGAAACCAAAATGTCCTAAGATGAACTTGGCAGAAAATATTTCAAAATGGTCATTATTTATGGTTATGGCAACAACTATCCCTTTGAATCATGTAATATCTTTTCTTGTTCAAAGTGATTTATATAGACTATGCAAGTGATTTATATGGAGTCTCTGTGGCAATCATTCACACTGCACAATCATCTGCAACATGCTTGATTTTAACTGGAATCTCTGATGCTGCATCTTAACTGGCGATGAATTCACCTTAACTGGAGGTTATTTTTTATAAACAACTGCATTTGCGGAATAAGTTCCACGGTTCCTCTTGGTTGACAGTCAACAGCTTTGGTGAAGTCAAAAAAGATAACATAAAAGCTGAGGTTTCCTTCAATTGTCAGAGTTGTTGCACAGTGAAAATCACGACCACACTACCTCCAGATAGCTGGAAACCACACCAACCGTGGTTTGTTTGGCCACTGGGAGGACACAGTTGAGGAAACAACTGGAAGAGTTTTAGAATTGATAGGTTTTGGATATTAAAGGAATAAAAGGGCTTATTGCGGCAACACGGTACTAAGGCAAAGATCAACCACAGTCTCATTGAATGCTGCAAATGATAGCGGGGGTGTTTGTGCCATTTAGTATCTCGCAATTTACTGACTTATGGAACTAAGTAATGGACAGACTCAAAGCCAGACCAAATAGATGTTTGTGGATCCAGAGTACTTTTGTGGCTCAAATACTGATAGTTTATATAAAATACACACAATATTAATATTTAGATGTTATGATAGAATGATTTTGAAACATTTGCCTCTGACCTAATGCTATTAACAAAAGCACAATAAGAACTAATAAAAAGAACGTTGAGTCCTAAATGCAAATAAATCAGTGAGAAAATTAAAAGTTAATCCTTTGTAGCCAAATAATTGTTGATTCAGTGCATACCAAAGGAGATCAGAAAGAGGCAGGGATCTCATTTTTAAATCTTGCCAAGATGTAAAATGGCTTAGCGTATGAAATGTATCTGCTAACAGCAGAGATCATCTGCTTTTTCTATTGACAAGGAGGTGGTGGGTACACATCCTTCCTGCTGTTCAGTGCTCTAAGAAATCTCAGCAGCTAATGCTGTCAGAAAGGAAGGCTATCCTAGTAAAACAAACATTGGGTAGATGGCAGTCTTGTGCTGAGGCGTGGTGAGGGACATATTTCAGTGGTGAGCTGTATGGATTAAACTGTAATGAGCGATTCCACTAATCCAACCATTTTAGGGCCAGAAACACAGAGGAGTTTGGATAATCCTGCTCCAATAATTCATCATCTCAAATTCCTCAAAAACAAATGCCTGGAGAAGATCCTCAAGATTTTCTTTCCAAGGATAATTTCAAACTTGCAACCGCAGCAGAAGATACATATAAAACTGTTGGTTGAATACTAAAAAGACTGGACATATGTGTCAAGTGTCACCAGGCACACCGCCAAGAATAAAGGGCCTGTCCCACCAGCATGCAAATCTATGTGATGAGCGAGACCTAACGTGGGCGTTTGAGCCGTCCGGCATCGCGGGGCCGGTCCCACTTCGATCGCCGGAGCCGTGCGGAATTGTGCGGAGATCGTCCCGACATCGCGCGGGGCTCCGAAAAACTGACTATGTTCAAAAATTCCGCGCGGCAACGGCTTGTCGGCTCGCAGGCGCCTCGACGCATTACACACCGCCTCAACATCGTGCCACCGTGACCCTCGCTGTAGGTGCCTCCGTGACCCTCTGTGTGTGTGGCTCCGTGGCCCTCTCTGTGTGTGCCTCTGTGCCCCTCTCTGTGTGTCCCTCTCTGTCCTGGCAAACTTACCTTTAGACTTTGCTCCAAGTTCGCCTCACTTTGCGCCACGTTGCGCCACTCACCCGACCTCCGCGCGGCCCTCGCTGCCGGTTTGGTCGCACTTGCCGCATGCAGGCGCATGCTGGTGGGAACGGCCCTGTACAGGGGATCACCCGACCTCCGCGTGGCCCCCGCTTCTAGTTTGATCGCGCTCATCGCATGGAGTCGGATGCTGGTAGGACAGGCCTTTAACTCCACTTTTGGGATGGGAACATAAAACACATCATTCCAAGGAGTTATGGCAACACAGTGTAAGAAAAAAGTAAGTGTTAGAGGTGGATACAGTTATGACGTTGTAATGACACTTGGCCAGACACATGGACATGAAAGGTATGGAGGGATGTGGTCCAAGTACAAGCAAGTGGGACTAACTGGGTTTGGCAAGTTGGTCAGCAAGGATGAGTTGGACCGAAGAGCTTGTTTCATGCTGAACAACTCTATGACTCTATGTGAAGTAGTGGCACAGTGGCATTGCTCGTGCTGTCTCACAGATCCAGTGATCCAGGTTTAACCCTGTGCTCGGGGAAAGGTTCAGAGGGTTAAGTATCAAATGTGAGTAAATGGAACCAAGCATCTTGGTCAAATTGGACGAGTTGGGCCAAGGGGTCCATTTCCATCATCGACGGCCCTATGACTCTAATATAATATCTAATAAGGTAGAGCTGCTACCTCACAGTGCCAGAGACCTGGGTTTGATCCTGACCTCAGGTGCTGTCTGCATGAATTTACATGTTCTCCCTGTGACCACAAGGATTTCCTCTGGGAGTTATGGTTTCCTCCCACAGACGGTCATTAATTGGCCTCTGTAAAATTGCCCTGAAATTGTAAGGACGGGATGAGAAAGTGAACATAAAAGAACTAGTGTGAATGGGTGATTAATAGTTGGTGTGGACTCAGTAGGCCCACGGGAACTGTTTGCATTCTATATTTCTAAACTCAACCAAAACTAAACTGTGTAGAATTGACATGTTCCCTATGTGATCACATGGGTCTACTCTCGGTGCTCCACTTTCCTCCAGCATCCCAAAAGATATGCATATGGTAGGTTAATTGGCTACTGTAAATTGGCTCCAGTGTGCAGGAGGGTGATACAATCTGGGGGGAATTGATCGGAATATGAGGATTAGTATAAATGCGGATTAGTATAAATGGGTGCTACATGGTGCATGTATATGGACTGAAAGGTCTGATGCCATGCTGTATAACGCTAGCAACCTCAAACATACCATGAACAAGTAGTGTTTTCATGCCATTTGAAGCACAAAGATTAAATGAAAGTCGTAATTAATGTTAACCCAATTCTCAGGTTCTGTAAAAGTATTGCATAAACTTGAAGCTAAGTATCACAATTTTTTAAAAATCTACAGATTTCTTGAGATTGATTGACTTCATCTAGCAGGTCGATCAATAATGGTTTTCTTGGTAATCGGAAAAAACGTATTCAAGAGAGAGCTGGAAATAGCTCTTCGGGCTAACAGAATCCCTAGGGATATGGGGAAAAAGCTGGAATGGGGTACTGATTTTGGATGATCAGCCATGATCATATTGAATGCGGTGCTGGCTCGAAGGTCTGAATGGTTTCTGTGTTTCCATAACATCATCTTGGAATAAAGCAAATCAAAAGCCAACACTCCTCTGAAGAAGGGTCTCGATCCGAAACGTCACCCATTCATTCTCTCCAGAGATGCTGCCTGTCCTGTTGTGTCTAGCTCCTTAAACCTTTGTGGGCCATTTTATTCAGGGTCAGTGGTAAGCCGCATCCATGTACAGCTGACTGAAAAATACACGCCATTATGTTTGTACAGCTACTCATTATGTTAGTTCTGCATGATTTTTACTGATGTGTGGAAAAAAGGGGAAACAGCTGCTCAGTTTTAAATGTTGACTTTGATGTCTTAAAAGTGATGAAAATTTGTGAAAATCATTTGTGATAGTTTTATCAAAAGCTGATCAATGTGGCCTATTATGTAAGGAAAGGCTGAATTATTAGATATGTTGTAAGTGCAGATCACTCTTTCCATAAATTGAAATAATTATACACAGCTGAATCTTGATAAATGCACTTCGCCTTGCCAAGATATGTTATGTTTGGATCAAGATCTCCTTAAGCTTGTTAAAAATAGCCAATGTAATCATTATTGTACCTTGGCCCATTTAATGATGCAGTCAGTAATGTAACTTACGCAAAGGAACTGAAATATAAAATGTGATTACACCTTGGCAGTGATAGAGCTGAGTTTCATGTGTTTACCATTAAGACCCAGGAAATAAGGAATATTTTAAGCCTGGATCAGGGTTTTCTATTTAAACATTATGCTTGGGTTAAAGAAATTCACATAGCAAAATAGGATGGGCTGCAATATGGTACACTGTAATTTGATTTTTAAGAAATTAGCGGTTTCCTTGTAAATATTGTATGCACTTCTGAATTTTAGGAGAATATTGAAATTATTTCATAAATACTTGGAGAGACCATCACACCATACCATATTTGGTATTATTTTTTAACAATATCACAAATCTTTGAGTTGGCAGCAATAATGATTTGGTGAAAACCAGATGACTGCAGATCATGCCAATGCATCTGATTCAAGGATAAATAGCATTTTACCTAGGAGTGCAACATTTAAATGTACTGAATTTCAGACAGCTCCAAGTACAACATAAAGTGACAAATGGATAATCATGTCACAATTGTAATTAAGAGCTACGACTAAACTGATGTATAATGGCAAGAGCTAGGACTAAACTAATGTATAATGGAAAAAGTTACATCAGAGAATTGTTCAAACTTTAAACAGTGAGAACAAACAATTGACAGAAACTTAACCATATGCTTGCCAGAAGATAGGTCGTCATTACTTTTTTACATATCTTTCATTCATTTGTTCCATATCTCACTATATCACCATCTATATCACCATCTATATGCAGGCAAATGTGCAGTATGCTTTGTTTATGTTTGAAGCAAAAATGATTAGGTACAGTGGCATTACTAAATCACTTTGCTAAATCACAGCTACCTGTAAAACTTGTGAATTTTCAAATATTTATGGAATTTATATTAAAGCAGCTATTCACAGAGGCTGGCATTGGAGGCTTGATAAATTATAGCATGTATAAAGAGCCTGGAAGATTATCACCTCAATGCCAAAACATAATTGTAGGAGTACATCACTGCATTGTTCTGGGCTTAATTATCTCCATCGATGTAAGGATAGCAAGAGTATGCATTCTTACTGATGACTTCACAGTGTTTAAATCTACATGGAATATTGAAGTTATCGAAGCAGCAGAATGCTGCATGTTTTGAAATGGACAGGCTTGGACAGACAAGTGGTAAGTAATATATGTGTCTGACAAATGCTTGTTAAAGACCATCACTGATGAGATGGTGTAACTACTCACTCTTGACACTGAATGGCATTATTTCAGTAAAATACACACTGTCAACATCCTGGGAATCAGCTTGGGCTGGAAAACAGCGCAGATGAACAGGTCAAGAGTAAGTTTACCGTAAGTTTAGCCACCAGCAACCAGACACAAGCGGGAGTGTGATGAAGTTCCTCCGCTTGTCAATAACTCTCAACAAGCTCAGCATCTTCACAAACAAAGGATTGGCACCCCCACACACCACTTAAGCAGTAATTCCCTCCACCACTGGTACATGATGACTGCAGCGTGTACCGTTGACAAGACATATTGTAGTGGCTTGCCAAGGCCCCTGCGATAGTGTCACCCTAACTATGGTCTCTCCAATGTAGAAAGATTATGGCAGCGGGCACATAGAAGCCCCACAATTTCTAAGTTCACTTCCAATTAAACACCATGCTGATTTAGCACAAAATCCTGGAACCTTTCCCATCAGCATTTTGTGAATACTTCCACCAACCAAATGACAATGTTCTCACAGATGGCCCACTACCAACACATTAAGGGCAATTAGAAGGTTGACAAAGCATTCTAGTCTTGCTGGTGGTGCATGCATCCCACTTATTAAGATTTAATTGATTTGGACATTTGATTGCCTCAGCTTGGACAGTTAGCTGATCAGGTTATGGTCTCGAAGAGGCTATGTGCTCACACATTAACAGTGGGAAGCTTCTGCAGCACATCAATCCTGCCAGCGCCCAGGAATCATCAGCCACCATTGGCAATGGGCGGTAAACCAGTTTGTCTTCCCATTCATGCAGTTAGCAAATTAAGCACAAAACAATTTTTATAAAAGCACAAGAAAATAAGTAAAAAGTTAAACTTTTTCACATAATCTAATTACATAGATGGTACATCGTGCCTCTGTTCACAAGTCTTAAAATATGGTGGTTATGTCATTAAGGAATAACACTGAACTCTTTCTCTGATTTACAATTACGGAATAAATCAGGAAATATGTATATTAATTGGTGTTTGAGGAACTTGTTGGTATGTTAGGGAAGAAAGGTCATCAGTTATTTTTAAGTATTTATCCTACCTTGGCGGGTCAGGCAGCATGTATGGGCAACAATTCAGGTTGGGATCCTTCTTCAGGGGCTTGAAGAAGGGTCCAGAACAAAAAACATCATCTATCCATATCCTCCAAAGATGCTGCCTGGCCCGTTGTGTTACCCCAGCACTTTGTGTGTGTTTTTTTTCCTGTAAAGCTGCACCGGCAGTTCACTGTGCCTCCGCTTTTCATATCTTGCCAGTTTTAAACAATTCACGGCTCAGCAACATAGCGTAAATAATACACTAAATGGAATCTGAAATGTGGTATGCTGCATTATAGATGCACTTGGACTAGTCAGGGCATTGATCAATAGTGCATAGTCCTGGGATTGTGCCAGAAAATGCCACTGACTAGTTTATGAATGTGTGTCATATCTCCCTGTGCAGATTGCAGCTGGGAGAGGTGTACATGCTCGAACTGAAGGCGGCCACAATGCAGAAGTGATGAAAATTCACTGCTCCTCACATCTGGCTGCCTGTTCATCCCCCTACACCACAAACAGCAAAGTATTTAACTCTCAAGATCCTAAACTCTGAATTCCCTGTAAGCCTCTCAGTCTCTTGGTTCTTCTGGACTGCCAGAAGCTTTCGACATTCATGGTCTGCACATATGAATGTTATTGTAATCAGAACAATAACAATTTAGCAGATGGCAATTAAGACTAACTAGACCAAGTGCAGACCCGTTGGGTCTGTACCCCCAACGTGCAGTTGGGGGGGGGGGGGGGGGAAGCGGCATGCGGCATCACACACATTAACCACCCCCACACACACACATTCTACACCCCCGTACACAAGCTAACTACCGCCTTGTTAATATATTAATATTATTAATTTGCTCTTTTTACCGCATAATCGCCCTATCTACTGACACAAAGCCCCCAACTAACAGGCATGTCCAGAGAGGGGGGGGGGGGGTCTAGAGTGAGAGCAGAGAGAGAAGGGGGGGGAGAGGGAGAGGCAGGGGGGGAGGTAGAGGGATGGGGAGAGGGAGGGGGGGGGAGAGGGGGGTAGAGAGTGAGGGCAGAGAGAGAAGGGGAGAGGGATAGGGAGAGGGGGCAGGGAGGGGGGAGGGGGGGAGAGAGGGAGGGGGAGAGAGAGAGAGAGTTCTCCCGAGTTTCCCCTAATTCAAACTCGGAGAATTACGTTAATAGCCACTCATAGGTACTCGGGGCTCTCGTGCACATTTTTCAACATGTTGAGAAATCTTCACGAGTCTTCCCGATCTTACCGCGTATTCCGAGTACCTGCCGTTAGCATTACGAGCAGCTAAGAGATGTCCCGAGCTCCGACGTACCCGCTACGTACATTCTACGTGCTTACCACGAGTTTGATTTTTTTTTAAACTCGGGAGAGCTCTTGAATTAGCTCGTACAGTGGGACAGCCCCATTAGTAGAGCCACAGCCTTCAACTGTGCAATTGTGCTGCCTGACATGCCATTGTTAGCACTTTATTTGACAACGATGTTCAGAAGTAAATGCGAGGAACAAATTACAGTCTTAAAGTAGAAATAATTGAAAAGATAAATCTATTCTCCTCGAACTGATGTGAAACCTGGCATGACGTTCATTGTGAAGGCCTGTTTTTGCTCTCGAGACTGTGCCAATCATGGGACATGTATTGATAAAAAACTTTCAAATTAATCAGACATGTGTTATGTACTGTTGGACGCCAATGTGTATACTCAGGGATCACCATTCATTACAAGATCCTTACACCAGGAAGCTATTTGCCAGTCAATATTTCTCAGATAAAATTCTGTCTTATGAGGCATGTAAATGCAAAACTGCCTTACAGAATTTCTACATCATTCAGTGTACCTGGGCAGTTCTTGTGCAAGATAGACACAAAAATCTGTCGCAACTCAGTGGGACAGCAGCATTTCTGGGGAGAAGTGATGGGTGACGTTTCGGTTCGACCAGATTTGAAATATATAATTTGTGTAAGTGTGAAATAAGAAATTACAATAGACAAAGCTGATACAAAAGTTAAAAGTTAACATTACTGCTGTAAGATAGAATATGGTGATATCAATAATTACATGTACCCCCAAAAATAGAAATAAATGTAATCAAAGTCTAAAACTATTCAGCTATTAAAATATACCTATGGATAGAAAATCTGCAGTACTTCTATTAGTAGTAAAATTAACTGGAAATATAATCCACCAAAATGCCATAAAGTGGAAATTAATACTTTTATTTCATTTAAAAGTGATTTGTTCCTCATACAATGATAATACATGAAAGATGTGGCACTGAAGTAGATCACCTTTTCCAACTAAAATAATTTGTTTGGGTATCTAGTGCATTTTCTGCAGGGACATAAATGTAAGTGTCATTAGGTCAATAAGAAAACATATATGTATTTATCTCTCCATGGTAGGAAGAAGGAGCCACCAAACATCATGAATTTAAAAGATGATTAATTACATTTAATCACAAAATGAATGTGATTAGTCTTGAGAATGTAAAGAGTTTCCTTGAGGTAACAAAATAAAATGTATTTAATAGTGCCAAACTATTAAACCTTTCTCATCTTTCCATGGTAACTAATATTACATGCAGATTCCGTCATACAAAATAACTTATGGGAGAGAGCAAAATGAACTGGGATAAGTTAGTCCGATGTCTCCAATTGGAAACATTCCAAATCCTGCAAGTCACTTTTTTTCATAGATCTAACCTGACAGAGGAACATTTTCATAGGTGGAAATGATTATTAAAATTATTAGAGACAGTAAAAAATCCTAAATTAAACTACAATTAACATTGAGGGATATCGAAGATACATTGTTGTATAATGGTCACTAGCTCATTTGTGTTCACAGTAGTTAAAGCATTAATTCATAATGTCTAACACTTCCCAATATAACATGAGGAAATAAGTTGGGCATCATCATGTGTATCCAATACTCACTGTGAGATAGACACAAAATGCTGGAGTAACTCAACGGGACAGGCAGCATCTCTGGAGAGAAGGAATGGGTGACGTTTCGGGTCAAAACCCTTCTTCAGACTAAGAGTCATGGGAATGGGAAACAAGAGATGTAGACAGTGATGTAGAGAAATATAGAACAAATGAATGCAAGATATGCAAAAAAGTAACAATGATAAAGGAAACAGTCCATTGTTTGCGGTTTGCTGGGTGAGAACGAGAAGCTGGTGGAATGTGTGGGGGAGGGATGAAAAGAGAAGGAATGCAGGGCTTACTTAAAGTTAGAGAAATCAATATTCATACTACTGGGCTGAGTGTAAGTAAAATAGATAACGTTCACCTAGTATCAATCTAAGATCCATCTTATCCAACAGGATAGCTGAGCTTCCCAGGCAATCCAAAGCCAATGGTATTTGCTATGGCCAGCAGGAGAAGATCTGCCGGTCTGAGCACAACATCGGAGGGATGAAATACAGAGTTCCTGCAACATGCCTCAGGAGATTTAATGGACAAAAATAAGAAATAATATAATTTGTGTTAACCTCAATGATTAATAAAATACGTTGGCTTCAATATTGGAAGTCTGCACATTGGTGTGACAGTCACACTAGCCTGCAGGCAAAATGACTGCCCAATGCACAACAGCAGAATAATTTCAAAGATGTGTTACCAGTTTATTAATAAAAATGGGTAAAATAGAACCTGCAATCCTGCAGTTACTAACCTGGACACCTTATGGGGTGATAAATTGAATCAGCTCCATATTTCATCATACAGTGCATGAAGATATAAAAGTCAACACATTGCTTAAAATAAACTTTTGTGCAGAACACAACTCAAAAGTATTCTGATAACAGATAACCATGGAAAAAACTTGCTCCATAGTCAAAGCATGACAGCATGAAGCATAGGAATTACAGCAATGGTTAGAATTGTAGTAAACACATTGGTGATTTCATTCCTGGAATTACTGCCAATATGCATCCAATTGAACATGGATTCTGAAAGAATACAAACTTCTCAGATTTGTGCAGATAACATCAAACTGTTTAGGCATGATAAAAAAAAGGGATATTTGATATTCTTTCATTTCTTTGATGGCATTTGTGAGCATTGTCATAATGTCTATACTTAGTGATTGCAAAATGACAATGTAAATAATGATCCTTTCCTAATTTCACCTTGAATTTGTGAAAATCTTGCAGAGTATGTATGTCATCACTAGAGGGTGCATTCTCTATAAACTGTTCACATTTTTATGATTGAGCTGCTGTTGCACAGATGGATAGAACAATGCACTTATTAAATATGTAGGATGGAACTGCAGATGCTGGTTTAAACCAAAGATAGACACAAAATGCTGGAGAAACTCAGCGGGGCAGGCAGCATCCCTGGAGAGAAGGAATGGGTGACGTTTCTGGTCGAGACTCTTCTTCCATCTGAAGAAGGGTCTCGACCGGAAACGTTTATAGTGCACTTATTAAAAGCAGCTTCAATTTGCTTAATGTTAGCATTTTGAGCGCCATGCTCAATCTCACTTAAGTGATATACTGTTCCAAGACCTTTTCTTTGCACAAATGGGGTTAAATGTACATGCCTGTCAATGTAAATGTAAATTATCAATGTAAAGTGGCTCAATGTCTCAAAATTCAGAAGAATCACAAAATATTGCCGATTCATGTAAGAAATGCAGGTATGACCGTGATAAGGCTTTCAAAAGGACAGCTCAGCAGCTGTGGCAGGGCTTGCACACCATCATTTCCTACAAGCAAAACATAGTGGAAGCTCGTACAACAGTGAGTCATCCATCACTCCCGGATTATCTCAATGTTCTATGCACGCTTCGATGGGGAATAAAATTATATGTCTTCTCAGGCCCCATTGCCCCCAAAGGTATCACAATCTCAGTCACTGAGCCCAACATCAGAAGACCCTTCTGGGGGGTGAACCCTCGGAAAGCATTAGGACCTGATGATGTACCTGGTCGCATTCTCAAAACCTGCATGCGCCAGTTGTCTGGAGCTTCTTTGGACATCTTCAACCTCTCATTACTGATGTCTGAGGTTTCCACCTGCTTTAAATGGGCAGCAATAAGAGGCACCAAAAAGAGCATGCCTCAAAAGATGAACAGGGGTTGCAATCTCGCCTGGCTCTACACTCTACACCGGATCACTGGAGTATTGTAGGTCGACTAAACTGCTGGAGAAACTCAGCGGGTGAGGCAGCATCTATGGAGCAAAGGAATAGGTGACTTTTCGGGTCGAGACCCTTCTTCAGACTCCAAGAGTATTGTGTTCAGTTCTGGTCATCCTGTTATAGGAAAGATGTTGTTAAACTGGAAAGGGTGCAGAGAAGATTTACAAGGATGCTGCCAGGACTCGAGGGTCTGAGCTATAGGGACAGGTTGAGCTGGTTAGGACTTTATTCCTTGGAGCACTTGTGAATGAGGGGTGATCTTATAGAGGTGTATAACATCATGAGAGAATAAATAGGATAAATGCACAAAATCTTTTACCTAGAGTAGGGGAATCAAGAACCACAGGACATAGGTTTAAGGTCAGGTAGCGAGGGAAGTTTTAATATGAACCTGAGGGGCATTTTTTTTTTACACAAAGGTTGGGATATGTGCAAGGGGCTGAAGGCCTGTTTACACACTATATGACTCTATGACTGACACATCTCAGGCTGTTGTTCATTGACTACAGCTTGTCATTCAACACCAGCACCCCTTCCAAACTGGTGACTAAGCTCAGGGAACTGGGTCTCTGTGCATCCCTTTGCAACTGGTCCTTAATTTCCTCATCAACAGAACACATGGGTATGAACACTTCCTTTTCGATAAACATCAACATAGGGGGCACCTCTAGGCTGTGTTCTTAGTCCCTGCTCTACTCAATCTACCTATGACTTTTTGGCCCAACACACGTCCAACTCCATCTTTAAATTTGCTGATGACACCACCATTGTTTACGGGTAATTAGGTAATTACGGGTAACGATGAGTAAGTATAGGTGAGAGATCAATTGTCCAATTGAATGGTGCCAGAACATCAACCTTGCTTTCAATATCAGTAAGTCCAAGGAGTTGTTTGTTGACATTGGAAAAGGAAGGCCGAGAATCCACAAACCTGTCTTTATTGGCAGGTTGGTGGTGGTGGAGAGAGTCAACAACTTCACGTTTCTGGGCATCTGTCCTGGACCCAGCACATTGATGCCACCATACAGAAAGCCTATCAACTGCTTTGTGAAGATTGAGGAGAAGAATGACAAATACTCTCTTAAACCTCCGCAGGTGTATAGTAGAGTACATATTGACTGGTCGTATCAAGGTCTGGTTCAGCAACTCTAATCCCAGGAGCATTGGAGATTAAAACAAGTAGTGGACACTTCCAGGGCCATCACGTGTACTAACCTCCCCACCATTGAAAGGGTCCATAGGAGTGGCTGTATCAAAAAGGCAGCCAGCATAAATTAGGGACCCACACTACCCAGGCTATTCTTTCATTTCACTCCTGCTATTGGGAAGAACGTACAGGAGTCTGAGAACTGTGACATCCACGTTCAAGATCAACTTATTTCCATTAACCATCAGGCTATTGAACACTACAAACTCCAACTAAACTTCAAACGATGAACTGTCTTGGTTGTACTAGGGACTTCGGTCTTTGTTTTGCACTATATTGGGGTCTTTATTTAAGGAACATTTTTTTCTTTGTTTATTATGTTATCTTTTGGGTTCTGTGTTGCAAGCCTGTTCTGCTGCAAGAAGGTTTCAGTACATATGACATTTAAACACTCTTGACTCTTAATTTAGTCTTGACTAGTTACATATTATTACATAAAATATCATGCTCACACTCTTTGATTTGAATATAATTTCCAACTTAAATGTTCCCAGTACTGTCAAAGTTGTAAGATTGTAAAGACATATCCTGCCATTTTATAAAAGTTTCATTGAACTACATGTTTTGATGATCTATGCTTTCAGCTATTGCTCAAGATCTGAATATTTATAATTTGCAGATGCACTCAGTATTAATCATGCAGTTTCTATCTTGCCTTATGTGACATAACACAGTTGTTTCACAGACCACATTCTACTGTGGAGCAAAATATGAAATAAGTGCAGCTTTTGCACCCATGTAGTCTTTTGTTGGAGGCGATGTTGCTATCTCACACTGCTGCACCCCCATAGTGTAACATGAGCGCTTCTTTCCTTCCCTCTTGTGTAATTCCACATTAATTTCAAACCATGCATTGTCATTTTAAAATTGTGTGAATATATGTGAAATGTGATACTTGAAAACACTACTTTTAATGAAGAAGGGTCTTGACCCGAAACGTCACCCATTCCTTCTCTCTAAATATGCTGCCTGTCTTGCTGAGTTACTCCAGCTTTTTGTGTCTATCTCTGGTTTAAATCAGCAGTTCCTTCTTACACATATATTTAAGATATATCAGTCATTACATCTGAATGAGAAGCATCCGAGATTACTGTGGGAATCAAAGTTGCAGGGTTTTGGCTATTGTCATCCAAAATTATTGGACATAAGGGTGGTTCCAGAGGACTGAAGAATTGCAAATATTAGATATTTGTTCAAAAAGGGTACAGAGATAAACTGTTGGAAATCTGCACATGAAAACTGGATTGTTTTCATGAGGTAAAAAGGAAGGTTGAAGATGGAAACATCATTGATGTGCTGTAAGCAGACTTTCAAAAACCATTTGTCAAAGTTCTACATAATGCTTTTGACAGCAAAATTGAGCCACATGGAATAATAGAATGTAGCATGGTGAATACAAAATTGGCTTAGGGACAGAGCCAGCGATATGGGGAAAGGTTGTTTCTCAGGCTACAGAAGTGTGTGGAATATTGTTCCACATACATTTATATCTGGCCCATTAGCTTACTTAACAACTTGGACATTTTAAAGTTTGCAGAATACAAAACAAGAAATCTGTTATAACAAGGAAGATAATAGATCTCAAAGAATGTAGATCACTTGGTAGAATGGGCATATGTGAACATATGAAAATTAATTAGGAGAAAATGATTCCTATTGATGGAAAGAATGAGAAAAAATATTATACCAAAAATAGGCATCGCGATGTAGGTACGCACAAATCTTTGACGCTGGCAGTCCAGATTGAAAGTGGTTTCCCACAAATAAATGCTATCCTTGTGCCTGAAATAGAGCACAAAATCAAAGAAGTTATCCTATACTCAGTCACCACTCAAGTTTTAAACTAATTCTGTCAGCACATGATAAATAGGATCAGATGATGCAGAAATGATGTGATGAAGAAGTCCCATAGATGTGGAACTTCCTTTTCCCAGAGAAAATTGAAAAGTTTGAATAGTCTTCCTCAGAGCAGAAAATGGGCAACTTGATTTGATATGACATTCAATATTATCAAAGAATTAACCGGGAAATAAATAGAAACTGTTTCCATTGTCATTCTAGTCAACTTCCAAAGAATATAAGTTTAATGTGATTTGCAAAAGATTCCAGATTGATACAAGGAAAAACATTTTCAGGCAGCAGTTATCAATGATCTGGCATAACAGCTGTTTCGAAAGAGATAGACACAAAATGCTGGAGTAACTAAACAGGACAGGCAGCATCTCTGGAGAGAATGAATACGTGATGTTTCGGTTTTCAGACACCATTTCTTCTCTCCAGAGATGCTACCTGTCCCATTGAATTACTCCAGCATTTTGTCCATCTTTGGAGTAAACCAGCATCTGCAGTTACTTCCTACATGTTTCAAAAGACAATTGATTAGATACTTGAGCGAGAAACAAAAAAAATGTAAAGCGACAGGAAACAGCTGAAGTGAGTAATTTGATAATGTTTCTTACAATGCAATGGAAGTAGTAACCAAATGGAGGTATACATGATTATTTAAAAAACTGGAACACCCTATAAATTGTGGCAGAAAAATAAAGGGCCATCAATATAAATTGATGAACTTGTTTTTCTTCTCAAATATTATCATTGGAACTGGACCTCCAGATGGAGCAGTGAAGGCAAACATCCAAATATTTTGGCTTAAGAAACAACTGGATGGCTTTCAGGATGCGTGGATTAAAATTGCATAAATTCTCTTCCTGAAGTGTGGAAATGTTTCATAAATGGCAACATTGACAAAAAGATGAACCACAGCAGCTGTTTGTGGAATTTAGTCACCACATTGGTAATTGTGGTTCTGGCATCACAGATTGACTGTGAGTGGATGAACAAGAATGTTCCTACAACAACCTCTTCACTGGGTGGTATTGTCCCAAGCCAAAACACACGCAATGACATGCTTAATACAACAGAAGAGAACCCAGTGTACACATTTTGGTCCAAACTATCTACAGTAAAGTACGAAAACAAAACAAACTCCTGAGTACTTTATTAACAGTAACCGAGTATTCAATCAGTAATGCATATACAAATCTATTGTCATTTATAACCGAAATAAGCCAAAGACGGTTATTCTTTCAAATATCAATCCTGAGTTACCAAATTTCATGCCATTAAACATTTGTAGAAACTTGAGAACAAGAAGGAGACCATTGTCTGCATGTTGTATAATTGCAAGCTACCCAGCCTAAACTGATATTCCAGCATTTGGTCCAAAGCCATAATGGTCACTGCTCTTCAAGTACACACATAAATACTTTTTAAAAAACGTAATGATAGTTTCTATTCACAACTACCATTATAGCCAGTGAGTTCTAGATGCTTAACACCCACGAAATTAAAACTATTTTCCTCATCCAGAAACGGATGGAGAAATGGCAGATGTTCAATCCGAGTAAGTGTGAGGTGTTTCACCTTAGGATGTCAAATGATAGGAGGAAAGTCGTACCCCTCAATTCACAGTTTGTCCTGTCCTATCTAGTCTGGTTGTCCCATTACAGGAAGGACGTGGAGGCTTTGGAAATGGTGCACAGGAAGTTTGGGAGGGAGGAGGAAGTGTCCAGAATGTTTCCATGATTAGGGGGCATCAGCTACAGGGAGAGGTTGGGCAGGCTTGGACTGAAGCAGATATGATAGTGACTTCAAAGAGAATTTTGGATAGGCATTGGGATGTTTAGGTAATGGATATGGATTATGCACAGGTAGAGCTGGTCTTGGCATCATGTTTAGCATGAACAAGGGCCTGTTCTTGTGTTATACTGTTCTACGTTCTATGATCGATCTATCCCCTCATCCCACCCTCTGGTTCTATATTTGATTCCTCACCTTTCTTTCTTAACAGATTCCACCATTTGCACATTTTATTTTCTCCACTTATCACCTCCAGCACTTGTAATAATCTCTCTTCTGTTGACTCATCTGTCAATCAATCCCTGCTTACATAGATCACCTTATCACTTGGTAGACACAAAATGCTGGAGTAACTCAGCGGGACAGTCAGCATCTCTGGAGAGAAGGAATGGGTAACATTTCTGATTGAGACCCTTCTTCAGCCCGAAATCAGTCATGAAGAAGGGTCCTGACCAGAAACATCATTTGTCCATTTCCCTCCACACAAACTATCTGACATGCTCCAGCAGTTTGTTTTTTGCTCAACATTCACTCCAAAATTAAGTTGCTCCTCCATACATTTCAATCCTCTCAAATTCATTTTATATTTATTTAATTTGTTCAACTCCTCACCAAATGCTTTCCCACACACCGCAGTACATGAATTTCCATGATTCACCACCCTCTGACTAAATACATTTCTCCTCATCCCCTTCCCAAAAAAATCCTTTAATTCTGAGGCTATGACCTCTAGTCCTAGACTCTCCCATTAGTGGAAACATTAGTGGAAAAATCCTCTCCACATCCACTCTATTCAATTGGTTACTCTCCCTTGGTTATATACATTTTCCTTGTTTTATACATTTATGACTAGCCTGTTGTGTGAGCAATAACCTTGTTGAAATCTGTACTGACTGGTTCAAATGCACTGGCCTTATTAGCTTACCTGTAACCTTGTCAAAACGTTCACTCGCATTAGTCAGGCATAACCTACCCTGAACAAATGGCTGCAGGTTGTCCTTATGTAATCCGCGGTTTATAAATTAACACTGAAACTGTCTCTCAAAATGGGTTCCAATAATTTGCTAATCTGAAATTAAATTAATTGGCCTATGATTGCATAGTCTATCTCTTCATTTTTAAAGAGAAGAAAATATGTTGTGAAGAGGTTAGAAAGAGTCTGCAAAGTGACATATGTGGAGGGAATGGATATGTGTTGTTTTGGGTCGGCATTTTTCTTCAAATTGATTATAAGTGGGGGTGGGGGTGGGGGTGGGGGGGGGTTAAATTGGCAGATGGTTGGAGTAGGTGACAAAAGCTGGAGCTGAAAAGGAGACAAAAAAGGGTGTCAGACAAGGAGATATGAGGAGTGAAAAGTAAAGGCAGTTGGAGGGATATAGGTGGAAGGGCCCAGGGTGAGGGAGAAGAGTGAAATAGTGGAAGAAATGGGTGCACATCGTGGTGGGGGGTACATAGAAAAGAGAGAGGGACAAGGGGGTTTGAGTTAAAACTGAAGAATTCAATGTTCATACCATTGGGTTGTAACTTACCCATTGAGTTACTTCAGTAACTTGTGTTTTGCTCATGTATCCGGCATCTGCAATTCCTTGTGTTCTCAAGGTACATATATAGTTAAGCATGGGCAAATCATTTCCAGATGGGCTATAGCATGGGAAAAGTGAGGTTATCCATTTTGGATTGATGAATAGAAAAGCAAAATATTGCAAAACATGAAAAAGCCTGAGTATTGTGTCTACAATCAAGGAGATGCTGAATGTGATAACACGTATTAAAGTAGACAAATCTCCCAGGCCTGATCAGATATATCAGAGGATACTGTGAGACACTACATAATAAATTGCAGGTGCTCTGGCTGAGATTTGTGAGTCATCATTAAATTCGGGTGAGGTGGCGGAAAGCTGGAGGGTGGTAAATGTGGTGCCTCTATTTAGGAAGGTTGCATGGAAAGCTTAGAAACTGTAGGCCAATTTTTGTAATATCTGTGGAGTCTAACTGTGGTTGGAAAGTTACTGGTGAGTGTTCAGAGATAAGATATACATGCATTTAGGTAGACAAGGGCTGATTAGAGATGGTCAGCATGACTTTGTGCGTGGGAGACCGTGTGTCATGAACCTGATTGAGTTTTTTTAAGATGTAACCAAAAAGGTTGATGAGGGCAGAGCTGTAGGTGTTATTATATATATATATCAGCAAGGCATCTGTCAAGGTTCAATAATGCAGGCTGCTCTGGAAAGTTGTAATGCATGCAATCTATGGAGAACTAGTTGACTGGATAGAATATCGGCTTCATGGAAGGAAGCAGCAGGTGATGGTTGTTTTCGGACTGGAGGCCTGCGACTAGTGGTGTGCTTCAGTGTTCAAAGTTGGGCCCGTTGCTGTTTGTGGTTCATGTCAATGATTTGGAAGAGGATGTGCAAGGCATGATTAGTAAGTTTACAGATGACACCAAAATGGGTGATAGCAAAGATGATTATCAAAGGTTACAGCAGGATCTTGATCAGTTAGGCAAGTGAGCAGAAGATTGGTTAATGGATTTTAATGCAGATAAATGTGAGTTATAGAATTTAGGGAAGTCTAACCTGGGCAGGGCCTTCACAATATATGGCAGGGCCCTGGGGAGTGTTTGTAGAATGGAGGGACATAGGAGTGCAGGTGCATAGTTCCTTGAAATCGGCGTCACAGATAGATAGGGTAATCAAGAAGGCTTTCGGCACATTGAGCTTAATCGGTCAGGATTTTGAGTATAGAAGTTGGGATGTTATGTTACAGCTGTACAAGCCCTGTTGGAGTATAGTGTTTTGGTCACTCTGATATAGGAAAGATGTTAACCTGGTAAGAGTACAGAGAAGATTTATGAGGATTTCGCCAGGACTTAGGGCCTGAGCTACATTGAGAGGTTGGGCATGCTAGGACTGTATTCCTTGGAGCGTAGGAGGATGAAAGGTGACCTTATGGAGGAGTATAAGATCACAAGAGGAATAGATAGGGTAGAAGTACTGAATTTTTTACCCAGATAAGGGGAATCAAGAACCAGAGGACATAGATTTAAGGTGAGAGGGGAAATATTTAATAAGAATCTGTGGGCAACTTTTTTCACACAGAGGGTGGTCCTTATATGGAGATGGAGAAACTTAAGTTGATTGACTGCTTGATTGATCCTTTATTATCACTTTATGTGACATTTCATAGTGAAATTCTTTGTTTTGCTTATCATACACAAAGTATGCAGACTCGCCACATATAGGGTGCCGACAGTGTTTAATGTAGTCCCCAATGGTGCCTCTTTGTTCTCGGCACCCCCCCCCCCCCCCCCCCACACCGGTCCCTCCTTGTTCTCAATGGTGTGTGCTTGACCGATACCCACCGCAGACCTATCCAACCTGCGGCATTCACTGCAGACCCCTCCTCAGGGTCTTTCTTGGACAGTTCCTTGGCGCTCACCGGGAGCTTCCGATGGCCCCCTTTGCTCCTCGATGGCCCAGCTTGCTCTCGGCGGTAGCTCGCGGGTCCCTCCTCACTCTTGTGGTGTAGGTCCCATCAACGTCCACAGCAGGTGAGCTGAGTCTACCGGGCAGGTCCGACGACCACAGGGGGCAAGCCGGGATTAGGGCAAAATATTGCCAAGCGAGGTAGTTCTCTTGGTAGTCTGTAGATCATTCAAAACGTTACCCAAATAAGACCCAAGATAAGGAGAAATGTCTTCTTTCAGGTAGTCATGAATCTTTGAAATTCTCCCTCCCAAAGACTTTGGAACTTGAATCGTTAAATACATTTATGATTGAGATGGACAGATGTTTAGTCTACAAGAGAGTCAAGTGTTATGGGAAACTGGCTGGAAAATGCAGCCAAAGCCAAGATAGAATCAGCTGTAAACTCACCGAATGATAGAGCATGCTCATGGGCCATAGAGTTTATCGCAGTATTGATTTATCAAATTGTATTCTTGTTCTGTCCTGAAATTTCATCTTCAACTACAGAAGGTCCCATCTGCTCACCTAGGTGTAGAATCCCGTATAATGAACATTGCCCATTTATCTTCCCTTTCTCCAGAGCTGATCTACTCATGGAGCTACAGACATGACTTTGGCTCAACTCCCCAGGGAAACCTACTCCCCCATCATTATTTAGAAGCAAGTATTGAAAAGAGAACAAAATACCCTTAGGGTTCTCCTGTACAACTTGCCTGTACTTCTTTGTCTGTCAGTCATCCCTTCCCAGTCTGCCTGCCTGCAGACCGTATGTCCTGCCCCAGGCAAAATGGTAAGTCAACAGACTTCAACTTTATTGAAATGCAATCATGTACGTTTTTGGAATCAATGCCATAAGCACGTTGCATGGCTAGGATCAAATGAAATAAAAGTTGCATTATATCAGTAAAGTACCAATGCACATTGTGCGCATCCAGAACTGCTTTTGTACTCAAAATCCAAGCAATAGAGATGGAAACGTCCTATAAAATATTGATTATCATTAAAACTAAGTTAATCCTAGAGTTTAGTCTAAATATCTCAAGCTTTATCTAAATTAGTATTCAAGTCATAAGCTTATATAGTTTCAGCTGATTTTTAGGGATTTTACTAAACCTTATTGAACCAAATAAAATTGAATTGTTTCATTTTGTCTCCATTGACTTTGTGACAAGATAGGTAGAGACAAAACATGTTTATTTGAAAGACGTGCCATACTATAACACTATAAACCTTTCACTGGTTTTGTTTCCCCAGTTCTTGCAGTCGAGAGAATGGTAAGCTCTTTGGTCGCCACCTTTGAAAATGGCCACCAAGCAAAACATATCTGCAGCCAAGAGTACATACTAAATATGCTCACTGATTTCTGCATCAACATGACCTGCGATAAAACAGTCCAAAAGTTCCTAGCAGAGGCAACGCACCTTTGCTCAATGCGTATCCCTGATTTAACCAGCTGTCAAAATCATTAAATAAGTGAACATTTCCAAACATTCATTGAGATTGAAGTGGCTGATGCTTCATTTTAGGTATTTGTGCTGTCAATAAAGAGTCTAGGCAAAGTTCATTCTGAGTGGATTTAAGGACCATTATACCTTTGAACATGGAGAGTATGCTTTCTATTTGCTAATATTTTGCAATATCTGCCCACAAACACTTCTAATTACTTGACAGTGGAAACAGCTATTAATGCTGAACCACATTGCCATCTAACTCTGAGGAAGGTTGACCTGCATAATTTCCATTATCTCTTAAAAACAAGCACATGTTTACGATCAGGTATAATTAAGAGGTGACTACGTAAAGGTTGATTCACCTCAAACATTTTTAATTGAAATTTGTACTCAGGTGCATTTAGTTATATCTGATGAATATTAAATTAATGTATTTAAAGTTTCTCAATATGACATTTATATAAATAGGTTTAAGAGGTAGAACCTATAAAAACATTCATTTTAATCTACAATTGGACCTTTCTTTTCAGGATATCACTATATATAATATCTTGCATGTGATCAATACTGCCACAATTACAAAGTAAGTAATGAGCAGTACATTCCTAAATAGAAATTCAACAACTTGTAGCATTTACTTACTTCAGTTCTAAACATGTGTTACTCTCAACTGAAGAAGCAAAGTTCTATGATGACATGTTGAATAAATCTCAAATGTAAATGAAAGCACCACGCTCTTCTGTGACCAGTCCAATATAAAGGGCACAGTGTGTTAAACAGCCAGGTCTCTGAAGAGCTCTAACATCAAGCCATGAAAGAACAAAAATGTTCTCTGTCAAGTGAGCAGCAATTGGCCATACCCTTCACAGTACTTTATAAATCAACAGAATAAAAGACATAAACTCAAAAATCAGTAATTCATGACATCATAATAAAAGGAACAAAAATCAGCACTCACTTCATCAACTGCCAATCTTAATTGAATGCTACATTCATATCAACAAGGGTCTTTGTCCTCCGACTTGCTTGGGGCACGACTGAATGAGCATTTACTGGCAGTTAGTAATTCGTTGTACAGTCTCATTAAAGCATTCTCAGTGCTGTCCAGCAAGGACAGTGGCACGTGGTCTGCTTCACAGGTGGTTAATGCTGAAACTATACTGTCACAAAGGGAACGCACAGCCCACAGTGATGTGATAACAAGCACCCCTTTATGCGCACAGCTCAAAGTCCCATGGCAGTTCATTAGAATCAGAAAAACATCCAAATTATTCAGCTATTTCGGAGGAGATGACTGGGAAAATGAAGAACCTTTATTGCACAGGAACAAGAACAGAATGCACATTTATGTAGCAGGCAAATGTAATGACCTCGAGAAGGAGAACTAACATCTTTCACATTGTTAGTGATAATGTAGATGGCTGTCCGACAAACAGAAAAGCTCATGATCTTATTAATGAATGATATAAAAGTAGCGTTACACAAAAGGAAGAAGACATTGATGTTACAATAGTTATTTTTCTTTCATAATGTTCAGCGGGCTGTGGAATTACACTTGTCCCCATTTAAGCTGGTCTGCAATTGGTTCCTCAAAAACAAAACCCTAAATCTGGGTGATCTATTCCCAAACTGTCAGTAATTATACTTCAACCAGACTGATTCCTGGGATGTCAGGACTTTCATATGAGGAAAGATTGGATAGACTCGGTTTGTACTCGATGGAATTTAGAAGATTGAGGGGGGATCTTATAGAAACCTACAAAATTCTTAAGGGGTTGGACAAGCTAGATGCTGGAAGATTGTTCCCGATGTTGGGGGAGTCCAGAACAAGGGGTCACAGTCTAAGGATAAGGGGGAATTCCTTTAGGACCGAAATGAGGAAAACATTCTTTACACAGAGAGTGGTGAGTCTCTGGAATTCTCTGCCACAGAAGGTAGTTGAGGCCAGTTCATTGGCTATATTTAAGAGGGCGTTAGATGTGGCACTTGTGGCTAAAGGGATCAGGGGGTATGGAGAGAAGGCAGGTACGGGATACTGAGTTGGATGATCAGCCATGATCACATTGAATGGCGGTGCAGGCTCGAAGGGCCGAATGGCCTACTCCTGCACCTATTTTCTATGTTTCTATGTTTCTAAACTGATGGTTATGAAACATACATTAATAATTATGTTTTGTATTACTTCCTTTCCTCATGATACAACACAATATCCTGAAATGTATTAAATAAAGTCTGGTAGATTCATGGAGACCAATAGATTGTGTTAAAAATGTTCAGATGTAAATGTTTGTGTATGTTTTCAGAGTGTCCTTTTCTTGCACTTTGAATGTTGAATGGGAGCAACCATTCACAATGTTCGGACTGACCTGTTTCAGCTCGACTTCCCTGCCTTTTCTCTATGTCCTTTAACTCCCCATATATCAAAAAACTGACTCAGCTCGGATTATCTTTGCTGAGATACTCTCTACAGCACTTCATGGTGAAAAATTGCAATGACTCATAACTACCTGGGAGAAGAAATCCCTCATCATAGTGATAGTTTTCTCAACCAACAGGGATAGTTTTCTCAACCAACATGTGGAGGAACCAACGAGAGAGCAGGCTATTCTAGACTGGGTATTGAGTAATGAGGAAGGGTTAGTTAGCAGTCTTGTTGTGCGTGGCCCCTTGGGCAAGAGTGACCATAATATGGTTGAGTTCTTCATTAGGATGGAGAATGACAAAATTAAGTCAGAAACAAGGGTACTGAACTTGAACAAAGGTAACTTTGAAGGTATGAGATGTGAATTGGCCAAGATAGACTGGCAGGTGATTCTTAAAGGGTTGACAGTGGATGTGCAATGGAAGGTATTTAAAGACTGCATGGATGAAGTACAAAAGTTGTTCATACCAGTTTGGCAAAAGAATAAATCGGGGAAGGTGGTGCATCCATGGATAACAAGGGAAATCAGGGATAGTATAAAAACAAAAGATGAGGCATACAAATTTGCCAGAAAAAGCAGCCTACCGGAGGACTGGGAGAAATTCAGAATCCAGCAGAGGAGGACAAAGGGCTTAATTAGGAAAGGGAAAATAGATTATGAAAGGAAACTGGCAGGGAACATAAAAACTGACTGCAAAAGTTTTTATAGATATGTAAAGAGAAAGAGACTAGTTAAAACAAATGTTGGTCCCTTGCAGTCAGAAACAGGTGAATTGATCATGGGGAACAAGGACATGGCAGACCAATTGAATAACTACTTTGGTTCTGTCTTCACTAAGGAGGACATAAATAATCTGCTGTGAATAGCAGTGGAACGGGGGTCAAATAAGATGGAGGAACTGAGTGAAATCCAGGTTAGCCGGGAGGTGGTGTTGGGTAAATTGAACGGATTGAAGGCCGATAAATCCCCAGGGCCAGATAGTCTGCATCCCAGAGTACTCAAGGAGGTAGCCACAGAAATAGTGGATGCATTAGTGATAATTTTTCAAAATTCCTTAGATTCTGGAGTAGTTCCTGAGGATTGGAGGGTAGCTAATGTAACCCCACTTTTTAAAAAAGGAGGGAGAGAGAAAGCGGGGAATTACAGACCAGTTAGTCTAACATCGGTAGTGGGGAAACTGCTGGAGTCAGTTATTAAAGATGGGATAGCAGCGCATTTGGAAAGTGGTGAGATCATTGGACAAAGTCAGCATGGATTTACGAAAGGTAAATCATGTCTGACAAATCTGATAGAATTTTTCGAGGATGTAACTAGTAGAGTGGATAAGGGAGAACCAGTGGATGTGTTATATCTAGACTTTCAGAAGGCTTTCGACAAGGTCCCGCATAAGAGATTAGCATACAAACTTAAAGCACACGGTATTGGGGGTTCAGTATTGATGTGGATAGAGAACTGGCTAGCAGACAGGAGGCAAAGGGTAGGAGTAAACGGGTCCTTTTCAGAATGGCAGGCAGTGACTAGTGGGGTGCCGCAAGGCTCAGTGCTGGGACCCCAGCTATTTACAATATATATTAATGATTTGGACGAGGGAATTCAATGCAACATCTCCAAATTTGCAGATGATACCAAGCTGGGGGGTATAGTTAGGTGTGAGGAGGATGCTTGGAGGCTGCAGGGTGATTTGGATAGGCTGAGTGAATGGGCAGATGCATGGCAGATGCAGTACAATGTGGATAAATGTGAGGTTATCCACTTTGGTGGCAAAAACATGAGGGTAGACTATTATCTGAATGGTGGCAGATTAGGTAAGGGGGAGATGCAACGAGACCTGGGTGTCATGGTACACCAGTCATTGAAAGTAGGCATGCAGGTGCAGCAGGCAGTGAAGAAAGCAAATGGTATGTTAGCATTCATAGCGAAAGGATTTGAGTATAGGAGCAGGGAGGTTCTACTGCAGTTGTACAGGGTTTTGGTGAGGCCACACCTGGAGTACTGCGTACAGTTTTGGTCTCCAAATCTGAGGAAAGACATCCTTGCCATAGAGGGGGTACAGAGAAGATTCACCAGACTGATTCCTGGGATGTCAGGACTTTCATATGAGGAAAGATTGGATAGACTCGGTTTGTACTCGATGGAATTTAGAAGATTGAGGGGGGATCTTATAGAAACCTACAAAATTCTTAAGGGGTTGGACAAGCTAGATGCTGGAAGATTGTTCCCGATGTTGGGGGAGTCCAGAACAAGGGGTCACAGTCTAAGGATAAGGGGGAATTCCTTTAGGACCGAAATGAGGAAAACATTCTTTACACAGAGAGTGGTGAGTCTCTGGAATTCTCTGCCACAGAAGGTAGTTGAGGCCAGTTCATTGGCTATATTTAAGAGGGCGTTAGATGTGGCCCTTGTGGCTAAAGGGATCAGGGGGTATGGAGAGAAGGCAGGTACGGGATACTGAGTTGGATGATCAGCCATGATCACATTGAATGGCGGTGCAGGCTCGAAGGGCCGAATGGCCTACTCCTGCACCTATTTTCTATGTTTCTATGTTTCTATCATACTGATCTTAAATGAGAGGACCTTTGAAAATTATGGGCACAGTTTCAGAACAGAACATCATATGAGGAGAAAACTCCGCTCAAGGTCCAATCTGTTAATCTGCCTCAGAATCCTACATATTTCAACAAGACCACCTTTCATTCTTCTAATCTTCAAAGATTACATACTCATGCAACAACCTCCTCATCTCAGGAACCAACCCGACATGAAGCTTTTCTGAATTGCTTCCAATACAAGTATATTCTTTCTTAAAATGAGGGATACCTAAACATCTGACTACCTAATTACTTTCTGTACTACATGCTAACTTTCTATATGTTATCTATGAGAACACCCCAATCCATCTGTGCCACACTATTCTGTAGATTATCCAAAAAGAAAGAATACCCTGCTTTCCTATTCTTTGCACATCAGATTTGTCCACAATATAATCCAACTGCCATATGTTTGCCCACTGGCAATTTTTGTCTATTTGTTTATCTCAGGAGATTCTTTGCATCCTTCTCACAACCCCTCTTGTATTGTCAGCAATTCTGGCTACAATGCACTCAATTCCTTCATCAAATATAGATTATCAATTGTTGAGTCTCTAATTGATTACAATTTGCCAATCAGAAGATTATCCATTTATCCTAACTCACAGTTAGTTAGCTAAACACTACCCATGCTTATATTACCCCCCAGCACCATGAGTTCTTACCATGTACAGTAACCGCTCAATTAAACACCTTATTGATTGCCTCCAATATTGATTGCCTACGTAATCCCTTCTGGCTTCCCTTTATACATCCTGTTTGGTGATTTACAAATGTTTTTATATCCTGCAATTATTTCCTTAATCAAGTTTTCCTGTATTTTTCCAATGAAAGATATTTTTCTGAATATTTTCCACTCTTCCCTTCTGTTTACTTCTGTACATATTGAGGAACCATTTATTGTCTGTTTTTACATTTTGTCCGAGCTTATTCTCAAATTAGTTTCTCCTTTTTTGTAGTCTTACTTTGTCAGTGTATAAACTTTTATAACTCATGGCCAGCATCAATGTGAAGCCCAGTGGTCTGAAAATTCATTCTTATTTATTCAGAGATCAACTCATTTTTTACTAATCCTATTTCCCCATTTTAAAATGTTCATTCTCACTTTTCCCTCTCTGAAATCTGTGACTCTCCCACTCCCTTTGTTCCACCACCCCCGTGACCTTAAATTCAGCCTTCATATGTGACTGCATTGATTTGCCCTTGGTAATCAGGGTCACAGTCACTCTCAGATTCCTTGCCTCAGGATCATTTCAGGCTGCTACTACAGCTGACCTCAAGTCACATTCCATCATCTTCTGTTCACTTCAGCACCAGGATGCAAGGGCAAAAATACTCATCTTCTTTTCTTGCAACCCGCAGGGGTATGCCAAACTGGACAAGGGGATATGTCTGCATTATATGCTTCCCCATGTGCATGTATTCATAGACTGCACTTGTGTCATTACAGATATGTTCCTGACAACCTGCTGTGAGGAGCACCTGTCTGTAACCCCGAGGATTCTCCAGACCCACCAGGTACAAAGATAATGCCTCCTGCAAGCACTATTCTTCATCAGTCAGCCTGATCCCTCTGACCTTCAGGAGCATTATCCCATCTCTCATTATGGTAGTATCTATTCATTCAGTTGCATTGCACCTGTGTAACTGGAAGAGCAGTGCTGTTGAATGTCTCTTTGAAAGTTGGCTTCAGATATCCTGTCTGAAGGCCCAAATACAGGCAACAACAAAGACTTGCAAAGCATCAGTAGAGAACAGTGCAGTGAAACTATCCAGTCCAGTTATAGTGCAACATTGGAGAAAGAACAGACACAAAGTGCCGGAGTAACACAGTGGGTCAGGAAGCAACCCTGGAGAACATGGATAGGTGACGTTTCAAGTTGGGACTCTTCTTCAGACTAGAAAAAGCCTTGATTACACTGATTTGTGAAGCCACCAACTGAAGATTTTTATTGATAGTGGAGTTTTCACAATTAGGATTAGTGCAATCCAGAATACCACGGAGGTGTAATGAAACAATTATTAAGCTATTAGACTAAGTGGGACCCATTGGGTCCCATGTTCACATGGGAGGGCTGGTCCCCCAATGCAATATTCCAGCTCTCCACCAATTACATTATTGGTGGCCAGTTGGGGAGGGGGCTTTCTGGAGCGCTAGTATGGGTGTTGTGGGCTGAAGGGACTGGTTTCCAGAGGGCTAGTATGGACATTGTGGGCCAAATGGATTATTGGGCTGGCAGCTCAGTCACACGGGCCTGGTGGGCTGGCATCTCAGTCACTTGGGCCTTGTGGCCTGGCAGCTCAGTCACTCGGGCCTGGTGGGCTGGCAGTTCAGTCACTCGGGACTGGTGGGCTAGCGGCTCAATCACACATGCCTGGTGGGCTGGCAGCTCAGTCACACAGGCCTGGTGGGCTGGCAGCACCATCACTTGGGCCTGGTGGGCTGGCAGCTCAGTCACTCATGCCTAATGGGCTGGCAGCCGACTCACTACGGTTGGTAGACTGGCAGCCGACTCACTCATGGCTGGTGGGCTGGCAGCAGACTCACTCACGGCTGGTGGGCTCACATACACACACACTCTCCATCACACACACACACTCCATCTCACACATACACCCTCCATCTCCCACATACACACCCTCCATCTCGCACACACCCTCCATCTCACACACATACCCACCATCTCGTACACACACCATCTCTCTCACACACATGCTCACACCATCCACCACACACTCACACACAACATATATATGACAGTAAAACTCTCTTGAACCTACTCACGTGGTTGAGCGCGGCTCTCCCCTGAGCAGGACTTCCGCAGTGAGCGGGACTTCTGGAATGCATGCGGCATTCAGTTCAAGCAGCACAGTGCAGACCAACCCTTCAATTCAGCTCAAGCAACACAGTGCAGACCAACCCTTCAATTCAGTTCAAGAAGCACAGTGCAGACCAACGATTCACTTCATGCACAGTGCAGACTCACAGTTCTGGACTCAACTCTCACTCATGGTCTTCTGGGGTGACTGACTCACATCCAGCCTCTTGGGCTTTATTCTCCTGGCCCCCCAGAAGGGGAATTACCTTCATCATGGTGATTGACAGCTCCACCTCCAGTTTAAATTCCATTTTGAATATTTTGGAGCACCAAGAAACCAAGAACCAAGACAGGTGAGAAGACCAATCTGCTGATCTCACGATTTTTTTAAACATTCATAACTTTTTTGTTATTTCACTGATCGGAAAAAACCTTGGGGCGGTTGGAGGAGAGGAGGACAGTGAGTAAGATGGCAAAAAAAATCATAGCGATATAGGGTAGCGTTTTTCTAAAATGTATTTACAATGTAGACATGAAGTGGTCAAGATGATACTTTTAGTAATAGTATATAGATAATGTCTTCCATGAAACACATTCTTCAAAGCCTAGCACTAGATCGGAAATGTAGACTGGGAGTATTGCTGGATTTAGACAAATAGTCTATCACCGAGTGGGGTGAGGCAAGCAATATATGAAGGAGCCAAAGAAATGAGGGGTAGAATTCTCAGGTGAGGAAGCTAACGGTAAATGTGACCTTGACGTCCACAGGGAAAGGTTTGAGATTCAATTTTCCAGTACTGGTTTTCCATTACCTGTTACTCCTGATTTAAAATTGTTCATCTTTACTATTCTACCTATGTGTTGACATCAAAAATAGTTACAATTTAGATATCAGAGGGCTGTTAAAAATGGTTTCAGGTCTGATACAATACATTACAGATGACAAATTAAGGCACTCTTCCTTGATATCATGGCGAGCAATATCACTGAGTTCCTATATGAGCACAACAGCACCAACATGTGAAAATTCAGAGGCATCACAACTCATTTCATTAATATTGTTTCATGGATGCATTGAATACCCACCCGCAGGTAAATGCTCTTTTAACTTCTGTTTCCAAAACTTCAATGTTTGCTTATTTTCTATAATGCACAATCATGTTTAAGTTGGAGGACAAACTCTTCCAGAAATGGATGTATCATATCAACCATCTTCATATTCTGACTATTGATGAAGGTTGCCCAAGCAAACCCAAAATAAAACATTTGATAAGACCTGCTAATAAAGTCATAGACTGATGGTCAGAGAGTCCGATAGCTCAGAGAGAGTCCCTTACCTGAACTTGTCCATGCCGACCAGGATGCTCAATCAACGATAGTCTCATTTGCCCTCACTTGACCCATATCCCTCGAAACATTTCCTATCCATGTACATGTCCAAATGCCTTTTAACTATAGTTGTCATATCTTCCTCAACTACTCCCGCTGGCAGTTTGTTCCATCTATCCCCCACCTTCTGTGTGAAAAAGATGCCACTCACGTTCTGATTAATTTTTTTCCCCTTTTACCTTAAACCTACACCTTCTAGTTCCTGATTCTCTAGCCCTGAGAAAAAAATGTTGTGCATTTACCTTATCTATGGGCACTCGTGATTTTAAACACTTCTATAAGATCATCCCTCAGCCTCCTGGGCTCTGAGGAATAATAGTCATATTCTGCGTGATCTCTCCAGAGAGGGTAGGCCCTCGGCTTCTGACAACATCCTTTGAAATCTTCTCTGTTCTCATTCCAGCTTAATGGCATCTTTCCTATAACAGGGTGCACGATTTAAACCAATGCTCCAAGTATGGCCTCATCAACATATTGTACATCTATACCATAAAGTCCTAACTTTTATACTCAATTCTCTGACTGATGCAGGCCAATGTGCCATAAGCCTTCTTCTCACCCTATCTACCTGTTAAGCATCTTTCAGGGAGCTATGTACTTATACTCCTAGATCCCTATGCTCTGCAACAATTTACTGTGAAGGTCCTGACCTGGTTTGACTATCCAAACGCAACACCTCATACCAAATAGCAATGACACAATGACACAAAAACAAAATAGGGTGTGATGATGATGGAAAATATAAATAAAACCATACAAAGGCAGAAAATGTTCACCAAGTGAAGTTTAAATGAAAGAAAAGTAGTGTTAACCTTTCTGAGTCATGGTTCTTCATTGCAACCTGTGGGTAAAAATGTCATCCAAAATAATCTCATGCCCTCAGCTGGTGAGCCTTGTAATTATTCCCCCACCACTCTCAAAACCCTTTTTAGGCATTTCTTAATCTTGTATTTTAGAATCCACCATTGAACCATCCCATTAATCCTCAGGCACGTTAACCTTTGTAAAAAAAACTACCTTACAATTCTTCCAAATATTTCTATCAGGAACTATGATGGGCAATCTTATGAAGCAGATTGCCAAGAGAAAAACAATGACAAATCCCCAATTGAGCTTTTATTTTACCTTTTTCAAATGTGACCAAATGGAATTGACAGGATTATAAAATTGCTTTTGATGAAAACACGAGATTTCTCTCGAAATATAAAACTGATCAATGTTTAGAAGCCCAAGATAACAGCTGAAAATTAATGACATTCTTTAACATTTAAAAAATGAGTACATTAAGGACTGCACTCAAAAGTGCTTTCTGAATATCACATAATGGCTGTCTTTAGTATGAGGCACATTATTCTGAATCAAATCCCACAATAACTCTCAACACCAGTGACCCTCAAGGTCCCCAACTATATTCCCTATACACTCAGGATTGTACGGCCAAATTCTGCTCTTATTCCATCTACATGACAACACCTCCTTGATGGACTGAGTTACGAACAGTGATGAGACGGAATACAGTACATTCCTTTAGTCTTGAGCCTTCTTTACTATGTTAACATTGTTTTTTAAAGTCCCATAAGGATTAACATCTTCAAAGGTGTGGTTCCTGGAAAAGCTCGGTGGGATTTCCCTCCGTAATCCTGTCAATTTAAATTCTCACTGTTCTTTTGGTCCGTTGCCAGTATATTGCCTTGAACTGCAACCCGAGGAGTCAATCCTTCAAGGGTTCCTAGCACGTTACAAATTGTACTCTTCAACCACTTCAGCCAGTTCTTGCTTAAAGAATGAACGCTGTTATGACAAGAGACTTTGATGGCGCTCCACTGTGCAAAGGTACATCCAGACCAAGAGTGTAGAAAATCTTTATGTACCTTCTGTTCACACAGCAGTTTATGAAATGCCGCCTTCTACCTTTTGAGAATGTCATATCCTTCTTCTATATAAATAAAACAATTTTAGGGTGGCACGGTGACGGAGGTAGTAGAGCCACTGCCTCACAGCTGTAGAGGCTTGGGTTCAACTTTGACCTCGGGTGTGTCTGTGCGGAATTTGCAAGTTCTCCCTGTGACCATTTGGTTCCTCCCCCCCCCCCCCCCCCCCCAAGTACCCCAGTTTCCTCCCTCATCCCAAACATGTGTGATTGGTAGGTTGATTGATCACTGTTAAAGGCCTGTCCCACTGCGGCGACCTAATCCGCGAGTTCTGGAGAGTTTGCCCACGACTCATACTCGCAGCATGGTCGACACAAGCTCGTAGGAGGTCTTCGTAACACTCCTTCATGCTCGAGAGTGGTCTCCTCGTACTCGAGGCCTCAGCTAGGTCGTGGCATTTTTTTCAATCTGTTAAAAAATGCTCACGAGTAAAAAAAGTTCACCATGGAAAAAAAATCAATACTTTTTTTTACTCGTAGGTTTAGTCGTAGTAGGGCGTAGTAGGTTGGCATGCTAGTCGTAGGTAATCGAGGGTAGTCGAAGGTAATTGTAGATAGTCTTCATCATAGCTGAAGGGAGGTCGAAGAGAGGTCGAAGGAGATCGAAGGAGGTCGGGTTCAATCTCCACTATTCGGTGTCCAATTTTCCCGAAGTTAGTCATAGCTAGTCGAAGCTGGTGTTTAACATAGTCGAAGGAGGTCTTCTACATAGTCGAAAAAGGTCTTCAACATATCATTTTTTCAAACTCTTCTAAACTCGCCAATTAGGTCGCCCAAGTGGGACATCCCCTTTTCTTGTCGCTCAAGTGTAGTGGAGTAGTAGCTAGTACCTGGGGAGAATTGATGGGAATGCGGGGAGAATGAAATAGGTAGGATTCATGTAAACGGGTGGTTGATGGTCAACATGGACTCGGTGGGTCGAAATGTCTGTTTCTGAGCTGTATCCATGTCAATACTGTTGCAATTTTCTTCTTTCATATCTGTGTTGTGTGTGGTCAAGCAAAATTGCAAGTACTTTGCTCATCTGCACATACGTTATCAGCCTTCTGAAGATAAACATTTTACTAATCAAACAAATACACTACTGCATTATTCAATGAAACAGAATGGAATGTTCTTAGCCAGCTGTATTAAATTTGTTACAGAAAATTGGCAGACATTAGCACCAAGATAATATAGGCTCATTACCTGAAATGACACATGTAACAATAATTGCATCGGAAAATCACACACCAGGGGTGATTTTAACCCTAAAGTAGTCAGTTACAATTGAGAGGCCACTTGCTCACACCAGACCCATCTGAGTTGATATTCCCGGATTGTAATTCTTTCATTGGCAATATATCCAGCCAAAACCAGTGGGGTCATTGGATCTCAATGACCGCCATTTTAACGGGGAAGCTTACTGCAAATGTTAGCAAGAAGTGAGATACTTTGCAGGCTAATCCAGCAGAGGAAAAAGAAAGCACAAGGGCCTAAAATGTTCAAAAGGTTTGTAATATTTTTAAACTTCCCCTTCTGGGGTCAGCAGGAAAGAAATGGTCTCCCAGGCCAAACACTGGAAGCTCCTGTCAAGATTAACATAGGACACTGGATGACAGGATTTCAATGATTTTTGGAAGTTAACATATCTGAAACAGCAGATAAGTTTCTAAATCACACAGATGCTCATTTGGTCTAGAGTTAAAAATAGGCCCATTGTATTGGTTTTTTTAAACTATTTTCATTTCACATTATTGATTTTTTTAGAATTTCTCTTTTTTAAAGATTTGATGTTCATTCAGTAATTTGAACTATACTTTATTGTTAGCATACATAACCATAATCAATTTAGCTTAATGATGGCAAACCTCTTTCAACGAAATAGGAAACTTTTTTTGTTTTATGGTACTTAAGGCGTCAGATTTCCAGCTGCCCTGTTTGTGCTGTACACATTCCTCCCAACCCTTCCTCTGCTAATAAGTGGTGGGAAAGGGCAGTACAGAAACAATGTCCTTCCAACGCTGGCTCCAGCTCCACACACACTAGCACCATTCTCCCTGTTCTCACCAGAACTCTTTAAATGTAGCTCATTAAATGCAGTTGCAGGATGAGAACGCAACTATGTAGGAAACTTTTTTTTCCAATTTAAACACTGCGTGTACTGTTGTTAACAACTGCAAACCCATGTCTGAGAGCAAGTCCATGCGGGAGTGATCATCTTGTTATTACTGACATTCTATTGTAAAAGGCTTATTTTAAAAATGTGTTTCTCATTAAATGGAAAGCTATACTAAGTTAACATTATTTCATAAACAAATGTTAATCGCATGGTGCACATTAAATGCCACTCTTCCAATTTTAGATAATGTTCTATAGATTCTAAGTACAAAATTATACAGCAACTTACCAATATATTCTATTTCCCACAGTTTTTAATATAGGACCAGACAATGTCAATAGGTTTACCATCACCTCTGTTGTTTTACTGAAAGCCCTTGCATAAAGAAAACCTTCTAAATATTAGAATATTTTTTGCAGCCCCATAGCGTTATCGCATAATGTCTTACTTTTAAGATTATTTGGTTCTCTAATCCTCTGAAATTATTTTCAGTTTGCACATCTTTCATCTCAATATTTATGCCCTCAAAATGTACCATATTACCTACCATTTGCCATATTAAATTGTATTTTATGTGCATCTCCCTAATATACAACTAATAATTCTCATCATCTTGAGGCTGGTTGAAGTTCTGTTTTGCAATTAGGCATCTATTACACAAATGTATAAAGACTAGTTTGGAATTTATAAAGTAGAAAATCATTATCTTGTTGAATGGCAGACCATGCTTCATGCGTTGTTTGGCGTATCCTTGTTCCAATTTCTTAGTTCTTACATCTGACTAATTCAGCTGAATTTAGAAACCATGTAACATCGCTAGTAAATGTCGGAGGTAAGAGATAAGAGAAAGAGAAAAGATAAAATGAATGGACTAAACTGTTCTTCTGTTTTAATTATTCAGGCTCTTCTGAGCATTTTTGTAACTCTTTAAAAGGGACTGAACTTGATTGAGAGGTTCAGGTGAGATATGCAAGCAAAATGACAAATGCCTCAACTCAAGATCATGCTCAATAACAGGATTGGCATACTAACTTCAAGTACTGCATCGGCAGAAAATCAGATATAAACACAAAAATACTAAAAATATTCAACATGTCAAGCAGCATCTGGCAAGAGAGATTTAAGTTTTCTAACAATTATCTTTAATTTTGTTTTTCTATTCTCCGACTTTGAGAATTCTAAGAATTTTCCAATTTATATTTAGAAATGCTTCGAGTTGTGAATAACATTTTTGTCACATTGTCCACGTTGCTCTTCCAGTTTTGCTATCGTAAATTAGGTTTAAGTTTACACTTTTTATTGTCACAATGTACCAAGACACAGTGAAAAGCTGTGTTTTGCATGTTATGCAAACAGATTAGTTAATATTATGCATAAATACAATCATTGTACTCAAATACAATAGGAGAATAAAGAGAAAGATAAGAGTTCAGAATATAGTTCTCAGCATTGTTGTGCATTAGTTTTAAAGAAAAATGAATGTCGTTTATTTTCAATTTAGTTTAGTTTAGAGATAGAGTGCGGAAACAGGTTCTTCCGCCCACTAGTCCATGCTGATCTGCAATCCCCACACACTAACACTATCCTACACACACTAGGGGCAATTTTTACCAAGCCAATTAGCCTACAAAACTGTACGTCTTTGGAGTGTGGGAGGAAACCAGAGCGAGAACTAAAAAAGTCCATACAGACAGCACCCGTAGTGGATCGAACTCGGGTCTCTGGTGCTGTAAGGCAGCAACTTTCCCACTGAGCTGCCCAGTGGGGTAAAAGTGTATCGGAAAGTACCGCGACTTGTGGAAGGAACATTCATAAGCCAGAGAACAGAGGGAAATATGTTGTTCATGAGTCTGGTGATCTGCGCTTTCAGTCTTCTGTACCTTCTGCCTGATGGGTGCAGGAAGAAGAAAGAATGAGCGGGGTGGGACAAGTCTGTGATTCTGTTGACTGGTTTTCCGAGGCAGCGTGAAGATGGAGTCAATATTCTGGTCTGAGTGATAGACTGGGCTCCATTTTCAACAATGTCTTGCAGTCTTGGGCAGAGCTGTTCCCAACCCACAGAGAATACGGTCGTCAATATTTTCAACTGCAGGGAATTGACCTGCTCTACACACTTTTAAAGTCATTGGTATAGCCTATTATGCAAAATTAAATAGAATTACTGTGATAATCGAGATCTATTATTGACAACATTTACATAGTTTTGTTTGTCAGGATGGTTATACTCTCAATTCACTATTAACTTGAGTAAACTGTCACAATGCTGGAGGTTGGTGGGAGTGGGGGTTGTATTTCCACTCAAGTTTCCTTTCATCCCCGTTTAATTATAGCCAGTGAAACACCTGTGATGTGTTTCTCTCCCTTTCCTTCCTACTTCCGGAGGCTATAAAAAAAAAAGCGTCAGACTCAATTTCTCGCCTGCCAGATGCTTATCAGTAAAGTTATCCAGCTTCCCGAAATATAATCATCTCCCCCTCATCAATTCCTCTCTAGATTCTTCTTTTGTCCCTGATCTGTTCCAAAGTTAAGTATTGTCTGGGCATAAATGTCCTCCATATTAAAGAATGAGACAGCCAAAGCCAATCCCTGATTCACCCCAGTACGAATGTTTTTATCAGTCCCTCTTTCTGAATTTGAACCAGAAACTTGCAATAGATATTGATCAACTTGAAGTTAAAAAGCACCATCATCAATAATAACAGAAAGCTTTGGGAAATCATTTAAAGTGTAGTTGACCTGGAACATGTTTACATAAAGATGTTATATCATGTTACTCTGCAGTCTCACAGCCCCAATGACCAAGGCCCATACATGGCCTCAGATCTTGTGTAGAATTTACATATTCTCTCTTCCACCCTCAATCCCTGGTTTACTCCCACATCCCAAAGATAAACTGGTTGGTAAATTAATTATCCACGTAAATATTCCTAATGCCTTATGTATGTGCATGTCAGGAGAATGTGAGTGCAGAGATTATTGAAAATAATTGAGGGCATGGAAATGCTCTGGAGGCTGGCATAACCTCTGCATGCTGAATATCCTCCAATATTTTGAGAAATATAAAATATTAACATTTAAAAATAATTCAAATTATACGTGCAAAATATTTCACAATAGGGCCCATTTATTTTAAAGCATTTTGCATTTCGCACAAAGGTTTACTCCAGTTCATTTGTAGAGAACTATTTTTATAATCTTTTCCAATGATCAGAACAAGATCTTCTGTACTTGATGCGATAAATTCATATTCATGTCTTTCACAGGAAATAAAAAATAATTTCAAAATTTGTATGATTAATGGAGACAAAATAGAGAAAATTGCACTGGATGTACATCATCAGATTTGGGAAATGTGTCTAGACTATGCATACCAGTCATCAAAAATCCCAACGGCTCCCAGTCATATACATTTATAGTCATCTTATACATTTACCCAGAAATATAAAATGTCTCTTTTCCTAATATCAATACAAATGCATCATTAATATCAATATAAATAGTCAAATGATATTCTGCAATCAAAAATCACACACAGCATCGTTAAAAAATCACTGATTAAATGTTTAATAAAACTAGGGTTATTCTGAATTGTGAGTGGTCTGAAGTCAAGATAAGGGAAAGTTGGTGAAATGGTCTGACTACTAAATTTACTGCTAAAACACCAAATGATTTATGTTAAATAAAAAATTAACTAATCTAAAAAGTAACCTATTGAAATGAGATTGCTGATTAATTTCTCTTGGAGCTTTTTTGCACCAAGTTCAATTTGCAACTTAGCTAGAAGTGGCTGAAATGTGATCTTTGACCTGTGTTATTTTGGCAATCACAATGTTTTGTTATCAGGGCACAGTGGGATTTAACCCCTCCTGCTCATTCTGCTGTGGAAGCCCGAGGAAAAGGAGTCATCACTCTGGAACCTGGAACTAGCTGTGTGGTGGTGTGTCCTGAATGATGCCTTGCACAGTAAAAATCAATGTTCTTGCAGCAATTCTGAAAGGAAGGCCAGTGGCTGAGAGGGCAAGAACAAGACTTGGCACCTGCATTCTCCACTGCTCAACAGCTGCAAATAGTTGAAACAGCATGACAAATTTGTGCTTCATGGTGTGTTTAAAGCAGGGTGTGTTGAAAAAGCCAAATCATCTTTGAAAATAAGAGCAGAGGCAAAGCACAACACCCTGGTGCGACACATTAGCAACAGCATGAAGATCCATTTGATACAGTGTGCATCCAGTACAGGATATGAACTGCAGTCAATAAATTGTACATTATTTCCAAATGACATGAATTGGCCACACTACATTCTTCAATTTAAAATTATGTTGTTAGTCTTATATTCTTGTTCCCAAGGCATGTTTTATCCTTCGGCAGCTCTGGTCTTCCCAAATGTTGCTTACAACCTCTCTCCATCCAGTTGTCCATAAAACACAATTCTATGGACTGAAACCTGAAACAGAAGCTTTTCTGCAATGACAATTGCAACAATGTCAGCAATTCAGACAGGCAGTCTTCCAAAGTTAAATTAAAAGCAGAACCCTCTGCCAAATTCCAACAAAATTGCAGTGAAAAACACAATGCCTTCTAATCAGAATTCCCATGTGGAAAGTGAAAACCAACCAAAGCTGAACTGGACAAACTTTCAGAAATGAACTGGGGCCAGCCTGTCAAGGTAAAATGCTGTGATTTGTTATTGCAGTCATTTTATCTCACATTGTGCAGGGTCACTTGAATACTTAAATTCTAAAACTACTATTCATTGTGAGGGTGTGCCAGCAATTACAAGAAAGAAGGAAACCACCATTCTTATTTTGGGAAAACTAGCTTGCCGATTGCCTCCAGGCCTTCATAGTTGATTACTCCCTCATGGTGAAAGGGATGTTTTGTTATCCGGATTGCTAACGCTACTCCCACAGAGTTGTGATAAACAAGTCCACAGACCCCTTGACTACGTTTCCACACATCCTGCTTCAAATAAGAAATATATACCAATCTCCCAGTATGCACACTCCATCCCATCAGTTCTGAGGATGCCACCTTCCACAACAGTACTTCTAACAGATAATCCTATTCCCTTAACTGAGAGTTCCAATCAATAAAACATTGACTACATGCATATGATGCAAGTGCCCATTTGATTCTCTCCCAGAATTACATCAGCATTTCCTTTGGCCTCAGGAAACGACAGAGTCATTAACCTGAAAAATAATCTCTGACTGATTTTGCTTTATTATCTTTCCTCTCATTCTCCCATCAATGGGTCCAGGGCAGATCTTCAGAGATATGCGCATCCAGGAATTTGAAGTTTTGACTCTCTCCACCATTGTCCCGTTGATGAAGACAAGTTTGTGGATCCTCGGCCTTCATCTTCTGAAGTCAACAATCAGTTCCTTGGTTTGATTTGGTCTGACATTGAAGCAGAGCTAAGGGACACAGAGAAGACGCGGATAAGGGATCTATCTATGGCAGTAGGGGGAAACCATGTTTACTCAAGTACAAGAGTATCTCGGATGTCCTAGAATGGAAGACCTCATCTTGGGAGCAGATGTGGTGGAGCTGGAGAAATTGAGAGTGGAGGATAGTGTCTTTGCAAGAGGCAGGATGGGAGGAACTGTAGTCCAGATAACTGTTGGCACCAGTAGGTTTGTAGTAGGCGGCAGTCGATAGTTTGTCCTCTGTGAAGGAGACAGAGAGATCAAGAAAGATCAGAAATAGTCCAAGGGAATTTGAGGACAGGGTGGAAGTTAGTAGCAAAGTTAATGAAATCATTAGTTCTGCATGGGTACGGGAGGCAGCCCCAATGCAGTAATCATTGTAATGGAGAAAGTGTTGTGGGATGGCGCCAGTGAACATTTCGAAGAAGGACTGTTCGACCTAACCGACCAAAAGGCAGGCTTAGTTGGGGCCCTTGCGAGCGTGTAAACAGTTTTTTTTTCCTTAAATGCAGAGGCTAAGCGGAAATGTTATTGATACCTGAAAAATTAGGAAATGCTGAGACAAAATGATTGGAAAGGACTTTCTTTCACTTTGTAGAGAGGTCAACAACATGGGGCCACAAATGGGAGGGAAAAAAATCCCCTAAATAGTGAAGAGAGTCTGAAAGTCACTGCCTGAAAGATTGACAAAGGCAGAAATCCACCTCAGTTTACAAAAGCTTTTACATACGAACTCAATGTAACTGTCCTGAAAGATCCCCACCATAGGATCATGCACTCTTTACGATGCTGCTGTTGGGCAGACAGTACAGAAGGCTGAAGCATGGCAGTTCCAGGATACGGAAGAATAGCTAGTTTCTTGCAGCTATGAGTTCTGAACTGAACTGCATTACTCCAGTCCTAACTCAGCACCTGTAAACTACAGTCCACCTCTTGCACTACCGTGGACATGTCTGCAAATTGTTTATTTTTGTGCCAATGTCTTTTTTTGCAAACTTTTATTTTTGTGGCTTGTAGATGTTTATGGGTAATTAATGTATAACTTATATGTTTGCATGTTGTCTAAGTCTATGTGCATGTGATTGTGTTGCAAACAATATTTCCACACTACCAGTGCCTCACTACACCGTATTCATTTGACAATCAACTCGACCTGACTTGCTTTAACAAAGTCATGGCCAACCTCTGGAGAGTGAGACAAATCTAAACAGCTTTTTTTTCAGTTGACACCATTCTCTGCCATAAATTTCTATAATCCTACGATTTTATGCCACCGTTGTGGATATTTAATGGGAGAATGCTAAATTGGTTATGGCCTTCAATATTATTAGTGTTTTATGACATTCGAATTACAGGAGATGACCAGTTAATTTTTGATTTAGGGGATCTGTATTTCTATCTTTTGCAAAACTGAGAATGTGCACAGCCTTCAGAACATGCAGCAGCTTCTCCTTGCAGGCAAACAGAGAATGGAAACAAACTAGGCAATACTTTGGGCAAATTTAATGTTTGTAAGTATAACGTACAATTGGCTCTACTGTGTATAATCGGTTCCATAGATTCTGTTGAAGATTCTGGCTCCAAGCCACCATGTCATTGCGAAACATTGAATAAAAGCCAAGAAATATGGTGTCCTGGCACTGAAGACATTTATGCCTAACATGTTATGAAACGTATATGACTGAAAATGGTTTAAACTAGCTCGCAATTTGTTTCAAATTTATTAATTCAAACTCTGCCTTTTGCTCACAGTATCTTAATATTTAGAATTGTAGAGCCAAAGGAACATATGGGCACCACTGTAATTGTAATTAATTTTGTAATTAATTGTGTAATACAAAGGATTTGATACATGAATGTCCCATTTTCACACAATAGAGTTGAGGAATTAAATCCTAAATGTGTTAGTAAATATCATTTATATAGATATTGAATATTTCTTAGTTACTGATTGTACGTCAATGGGACTGATGTTGTGCCCTTTATGGAATGTCAATAAATAGTGAATCTTCTTTTTCATTTAGTGTCACAAATCCTTCCGTCTGCATTTTTTGTCCGCCAGGTTTAGCCTATTGTAAGCAAGTCTGTTGAAATTAAAGACAATCTTGAACTTCCATGTTTGCGCTGGTAAATGAAGAAATGTAGGGCTGACTGACATAGCCTGAAGGACAAATCTGTCTGTTGCTCTGCTGCTATGCTCATAGTGGGTCAAGCACAGCATGCACATTATGCTGGAGGAATCACCAAGGCTGGCCTGGTGTAGGATCTGAGACCCGCTTGACTTCAAAAGACATTACAAGGGTGAAGAAATAAAGGACATATTAATGGACTTACAAAAAACTGCTGATATAGTTTTAAGGAATTGTGGCTAAACTTTATTTGTTTACATTTGAATATCAATTGCACTTTTACTGCTTGCAGTATTCTCATTTCTGGCTTTGTTGGCAGTCAAAGGCTGCCAATAACATTTTTAAGTGCGGGATTTCCTCATGATGTTGCCAATAGCTCTGTTGTCACTGAGACCACCGCAGCGGGTTCTGAGATATGGAGAGTGATTAAGATTGACTCTCCATATCCAAACAAGATAACTGTGGATAGGGGACATAAGGGCAGCAATTCAGAGGCAAGGATGTTGTCCCAGCAAATATTGTCCATTGTAAGTCTGTCACAAAGTAACTACACCCTTCTGAGAAGGATGGTCTGCAAGACCCCACCAAGCTGCGATGAGAAGTTGTCCACTGCTAAGTGTGGTTTTAATGATATTGCAAATATAAAATACTTTAGTTTAGTTGATTGATTTGTCGGGGTTTGGCACATATCCCTCCAAACCTATCCAAGTACCAGTCCAAGTGTCTTTTAAATGCTGCATAGTATCTGCCTCAACGACCTCCTCTATCATTCCACATACGTACCACACTCCTACCCTGGATAAAAGACTCTGTGTGCTCACCCTATTCCTATCATGATTTATACACAATACCCTGAGCAATGAATGCCAATGTAACAAAAGTCATGAATTGAGAATTCAGAAGGGCCTTTCCTTGATCTGAACTGCTAGAATGCAGGGATACACTGTATTACAAAATCTAGTAAAATAGATATGATGGTCAGGGTACTGAAAGTACTTTGTTGAAGTGAAATGGTTCATCAACTTATGGTTGTAATAAACTATTAATATACAGTTCACTTTAAAGGATGTTCACATGCTTTGATGAGATCTCCATTGTAAATATTTACACTATTGTTCCACACTGAAAATTGTGATAAAGAAGTATGTTGAAATCTGTGGACTTTCTACAGAATTCTTACAATTGTGGTTGATTGTTTGTGTTGTTCCTTTATGACTAGAGGTTAGAATTGAATTGTGTAGCCACATGAATTACAAGATTTTTTAATGCCAAAAATCTGTACCTCGGTACACGTGACAATAATAAACTGAACTAAACTAAACCTGTCACATACTTGCACTGCTCCAACTTTTGTACATTACAAAATTTACAATAGCTGTTTGCGTACACTGTAAAATTTGTTTTTTCAGCAGTATTGTCCTCTTGCACCTGTCAATGCTTAATGACATAAATTTGTTACATTCCTTAAGTAAATACATTACTTAAATGTTAAATCTTCTACAGATGAGCCGTAGAAAGCATTTTATCAGGATGCATCACAACATGGTTTGGGAACAGCTCCATCCAAGACCGCCGCAAGGAATTGCAGAGAATTGTGGACACAGCTCAGACCATCATGCAAACCAACCTCCCTTCCACTTACATTTCCATTTCCATTTCATGGTGCATCGGCAAGGTTGCCAGCATAATCAAGGACGAGTCTCACCCCGGACACTCCCGCTTCTCCCCTCTCCAATCAGGCAAGAGGTACAGAAGTGTGAAAACACACAACTCCAGATTCAGGGTCAGTTTCTTACCAGCTGTTATCAAGCAACTGAATAATCCTATCACCAATTAGATAGCGGTGCTGACATACCATCTAGCTCATTGGAGAACCTCAGACTATCTATAATCGGATTTTACTGAACTAAATCTTGCACTAAACATTATGCCCTTTAACCTGTATCTGTACACTGTGGGTAGCTTGATTGTAATCATGTATAGTTTTCCCACTGAGTAGATAGCACACAACAAAAAAAGCTCTACTCTGTACACATGACAATGAAGTAAACTAAACAAAATTGTGCACTGTCTATCACTGTTACCATTGTGGTGAAAGGCAGGCATGCATCAGTGAGTACTGACTAATAATTCAATTTTATATCTTGAAAGTTCAGTCACTGAACATATAAAAGGACAAAAAGCATAAGTAAGATTTAAATTTGTATTGTATCTTTCATGGATTTCCTCAGGATTTCCAAAACCATTTAAGTCAATATACTGTAAGCAACTTTCACATTTTTTTAACATTTAGGCAAGTAGGTCAGTCAACTTTGCACAGTAAATCACAAGGAGATAATAAACCAATCATCTACTCTACTGGTAATAGTTGACATAGACATTGACATGAGCATCAACGAGAACTTTCTATTTTTTTCAAATTCAGCCAAGGAATGCTGTACATCAACAATTTTAATCACCTACCATTTCGCAGTAACTCCCCATCCCAATAAAATTATTTATTGTGCCAATCTTTAAATTATATCTGTCAATAAAAATATTAAGTGCGAACTTAAAATCTTTTAACCATAGGTAACTAGTTATTATGTCACATGGGCTAATTGACTCATGGATTTACTTCAACAAGTGCCTATAATATTACCAGAGCTGCCAACTCTCACGCATTGAGCGTGAGACTCACGCATTTTGTCTAATTCTCATGCTCTCACGCTGATCACAGAATTTCTCACGCTCTGTCGTGAGAAATTCTGTGATCAATGAGAATTTCAAAACTAATATCAACTGCATGGTCCGCGGGAGTTGGAGAGCCGGGGCGGAGGGAGGGATGGAAGCAGAAGCAGCAGAGGGGGCAGATGTGGATGGGGAGCTGGGGCTGGCGAGTGTTAGCCGGGCTGGCGAATCGCTCGTAGCAGCTCCGGCCATGGAGCAGCCTCAGTGCAAGAGTCCTGGGTCGTCGGAGGCGTCGGAAGTGTTGCGCCGCTGCCGTGAGAGTCTCTGCGCCGAATTCGCCCTAGCGACCGGCATGGACCAGGCTGTGGCTCGATGCATCCTGAAGTACAACCAGTGGCTGCTGGAAGTAGGTACCAAGCACTGGGTAGAAGCGGTTGAAGATAGTGCCCATCAAATGGGGGTGGTTGGAGAAAGCATCCTGCTTGCCTGCTAGATTTTCACTTACTGTAACTGCAGGAAAAATGTTCCTGATGTTGGGGGAGTTCAGAACCAGGGGTCACATAGTTTGAGAATAAGAGGTAGGCCATTTAGGACTGAGATGAGGATAAATGTTCTTCACCCAGAGAGTTGTGAATCTGTGGAATTCTCTACCACAGAAGGCAGTGGAGGCCAATTCACTGGATGTTTTCAAGAGAGGGTAAAGGGCCTGTCCCACCAGCATGCGACTCCATGCGGTGAGCGCGACCAAACTGGAAGCGGGGGCTGCGCGGAGGTCGAGTGATCCCCGTACAAGGCCGGTTCCACCAGCATGCGCCTGCATGCGGCGAGCGCGACCAAACCGGCAGCGGGGGCCGCGCGGAGGTCGGGTGAGTGGCGCGACGTGGCGCAAAGTTGGAGCGAAGTTGGAGCAAAGTCTGTGGTAAGTTCGCAAGGACAGAGAGGGACACACAAAGGACACGGAGGCACACAGAGAGGGTCACGGAGGCACAGAGAGAGGGTCATGGAGGCACACATATAGAGGGTCATGGAGGCACATAGAGAGAGGGACATGGAGGCACAACGTGAGGCGGTGCGTTATGCGTCGAGGCGGCTGCGGGCCAACAGACCGTTGCCTCGTGGAATTTTTGAATACGGTCAGTTTTTCAGAGCCCCGCGCGATGTCGGGACCAGCTCTGCCCAACTCTATACGGCTCTGGCGATCGAAGTGGGACCGGCCCCGCGAGGCCGGACGGCTCAAGCGACCACGTTAGGTCGCGCTCACCGCATGGAGTCGCATGCTGGTGGGACAGGCCCTTTACATTTAACTCTTGGGGCTAGCAAAATCAAGGGATATGGTGAAAAAACAGGAAAGAGTTACTGATTTTGGATGAACAGCCATGATCATATTGAATGGCAGTGCTGGCTCGAAAGGCTGAATTACCTATTCTTGCACCTATTTTCTATGTTTCTATGCTTGAGTATATGGCAATAAAACTTGACTACTTGATTTTGAAGCATTCATGCATGGTGGAGGTATAATGTAGTCATAGTGAACAGGCTCTTTGGCCCAACTTGCCCACACCTGCCAACATGACCCAGCTACACTACCTGCTTTCGGTCCATATCCCTCCAAACCTGTCCTAACCATGAATCAGTCGAACTGTTTCTTAAATGTTGGGATAGTCCCTGCCTCAACTACCTCCTCTGGCAGCTTGTTCCATACACCCGCCACTCTTTGTGTGGTAAAAAGGTACCCCTTAAAGTCACCTCTTTTAAAATACTTCAAACAAAAAACAGTGAAATCATATTTCTACAATGCACTAAAACATGATTTTAATCCATCAAATTTCAAAACGTCCCTACCGTGGGAGGGGGGGGGGGGGGGGGGCCTCCCATACCCTCCCCCAACTTGATTGCTCCACTCCATCGGCAGGTATCTTAAGGATAGGGGGGAAGTCTTTTAGGACCGAGATGAGAAGATCATTTTTCATACAGAGAGTGGTGAGTCTGTGGAATTCTCTGCTACAGAAGGTAGTTGAGGCCAGTTCATTGGCTATATTTAAGAGGGAGTTAGATGCGGCCCTTGTGGCTAAAGGGATCAGGGGGTATGGAGAGAAGGCAGGTACAGGATACTGATTTGGATGATCAGCCATGATCATATTGAATGGCGGTGCAGGGTCGAAGGGCCGAATAGCCTACTCCTGCACCTATTTTCTACGTTTCTATGATTCAACCCCCAAGGCCAGTGATCAGTGATCGCTCAGCCCCCCCATTTTCAAACACGCTCCGCGGCCCCTGATTCAGACGGAGAACACTGCCAGGTGTGTGCGGGGAACTGAGGCCAGTTGTCCTTGATGTCTGGATCCCAATGCTCAACGCTTCGTGTTTCAGAGTTGGCTAGTGTTATTGATTTATAATTAGCCTGATTTGTAATTAAGGGACAAAACCTTAATTTATTAATCTGGAATATCCAGGGGGATGGGATAAGTGTAATATTAAATGATATGCAAGGTGTCAGGCTGTCTGTCACAACATACAGCCCCGATAACCCATTATTTCCTTCAGTTAAATATTGGGAAGGTAGCACTATTGTCATTTGCCACTCAACTATTATGTTTGTTTACCTCACTGACTATTTCTAAACCTCCCACCTCCTCAAATTCCTTTGACAGGTTGAATAGAAATGTCCCCAATTTCATTGCTTTATTAATTGAACACGTAGAGGAACATCCTCAAGGAGTGCAATCAGATGGAAACTGTTTCAGATGCGATGTTTAAGAGCTTGTTCAAAGTGGAATAGTTTAAAGGAGTGTCACTTTCAGGGGAATGTATGAGGAGCTTATTATTTGTCTTTAGTCTTAGCTTGAACCAGGACATCTGAAGATTCAAAGTTTGATATAGTAATTGCGCTGATACTGACTCCAACCAACCACGTAATGAATATCATCCATTCCAGAGGTTTCATTTTTGTGATGCCATTTAAACTTCACTTGGATTTCAATCACTTCAATGTAAAAGTAATTAGGAATAGGGAGCATTGGAACAAAAATGTGCCCTTGGTACATATTAACTGTAATATAATAATGCATGCATGTTGGTAGGTGCAATTAAAACAAAGATCTTTTTATGATTGTTGTGTTAAGAATACCACAGAAAATATTATGTACTCTCAAGATCACATTAAATAGAATATTATTGCTAATATATATATATATAGTCGCTACACTCCCTCGGGCCAGGTCTCTCGCAATTTCTCACTCTCAACTCGCACCCAATGTTGGCAACCCTGTATTATAGTTTTAAAAATTATTGCTTTTATTTATGTGTGAAATGTTTAAGCTTTATGTGCGATGCTCTGGTATTTCCATGGAAACGTCTTCTCTTTTTGCACTGTACAACTGTTGCTTTGCAAGATGACATTAAAGGTTGATTGATTGATTGATTGATTGAATAATTGAGTAAAATAGCCAGTTCATTCACATAAAAGTTAGAAATGCGAATACTACTTTCACACCCTAATATTACCTGTTGGTGTTCATCTTTCCATAATGGTTACTTGACTCCAAACTTACAAAATGTAGACCAATTCGTCCAAAACTGTTTTCCTTTAACAGAATACTAAAATATTATAAAGTACCTGCTGAGAGAATGGGCTTGTACACTCTGGAGTTGAGAAGGATGAGAGGAGATCTCATTGAAACATATAAGATTGTTAAGGGTTTGGACCCGCTAGAGGCAGGAAACATGTTCCCGATGTTGGGGGAGTCCAGAACCAGGGGCCACAGTTTAGGAATAAGGAGTAAGCCATTTAGAACGGAGATGAGGAAACACTTTTTCTCACAGAGAGTGGTGAGTCTGTGGAATTCTCTGCCTCTGAGAGCGGTGGAGGCAGGTTCTCTGGATGCTTACAAGCGAGAGCTAGATAGGGCTCCTATAAATAGCGGAGTCAGGGGATATGGGGAGAAGGCAGGAACGGGGTACTGATTGGGGATGATCAGCCATGAACACATTGACTGGCAGTGCTAGCTCGAAGGGCTGAATGGCCTATTCCTGCACCTATTGTCTACCTAAAAACGAACAAATAGATTTGCTTCCAACGTGTAAAAATAAGTTAGTTATTTTATTTCCTTTGAATGTACAAAACTAAAACCAAATTAAGATGGATCATTGAATCATATTTTTTAAATGATTTTTATTATCAGACCGTGATTAATGGGTGGCAAGTGGTCCAGACAGTTGGACGAAACGAAACAAGGTCACCTTAGATGTCTACAAATAGAAAATAAATGAGAAGAGTCTTTTTTTCATGTGGCACAGAATCAACTGGCTCTCGTGCAAGTGAGAAGATTGAGATTTATTCCTCTCTTAAACATATTTTGTTTGATGAGGGGCATCTGGTCCGCTAATAATGTTCAGAACATTATTATCAGTTCATTCAATATAGAACAATACCATGTATGATTTTTCATAACACTTCGTTCTTAGATTTCTTGTCACCCAAAACCAGTTTTCATTTAGGTCATGATCACCTGCATGAAAAAGTTTGGAATTAATTGGGGATAGATGTCTTGAACATTTTGATTAGACAGCAACAAAACAACTTGCAAGATCACAGACTTCTACTCTTCCCAGCAAAATATTAATAAGATATCCAGCTTGTCTGTGTACTCAAAAAGAATGCCTAACACCACAGATGCAGTAATAAATAAGTAGACGATTAGAGAAAGAAACATTAAGAACATGAAGACATTCCACCCCAACTAACTTTGCCAATTGTCTAACTTTGTGTTCAAGACCACACAGATACTGGCATGATTGGAGGAGCAGTTTAACCTAAGTGGGCATTAGTGGCGGCAGTGGTAGAAGTTAGAACGTGCCACCTGACCAGTAGGCAAGCAAACAAAATTATGCAGCTTTTATGCAATCTTCTGAACTTGTCAAGAATAATTTTTCCATCATTTAATTGAGCTGCTGGTTGTTAGTCTGTAGACAAAATGATTAAAAGCACATTCAGTATGTGGGATACTATTACGTTCTACTTCAGAAGCATCACATGCGAGCAACTGAAAGAGTTATTCATCGGCATAAAAAATCAGCTAGACATAATATTCAAGATCTGTTCATAGGTTATTTGCAGATATTATCCGGATGCTATGAAATAATGCATAAGCATAAACTTGTTTATCTGTTGTACTGAATTTGCTATATTGTACGCATGGTTTCAATGGTTATGTTAACATAATTATATGTTTAATAAATCAATTGCTTTTGGAGAGAATTTCTCTCCTTTTCTATAATCAGCTCCAACCACCCACTGATAAAAGTAATTTATGCACTTCAGCATGGAAGAAGTGCAACACGTACAATGTTAAATGCTCAATGAGAACTTTTTTATTTAGGTTTATAATTGCTCCGGCTTGTTTGCTGCTTTTGTACTGACATAGCTATTAGCATTGCTAGACAACTGAATAAACAAACAGCGTAAAGAATGGTTCACTTAATCTAAAATTGGAAGCAAGCCCCTTGAACATTTTAACCCCCCATGTCTGCGGGATGGCCATGTATGGCCATGAAAATATATTTCTTGTAAGTTTTCTGAATGCTGTTAAGCCTTCTTTTTCCCTAGAGGCACAAGTGGATAGTTTACATCTGCCATACAGCATTATAGAAAAAGTGAGTGCTGATTTTTCATAAGACTAAGTCAGCTTCCAATCATTCAAAGTGTAAGCTTTGCCATAGTAAATGTTTTTGCATACAACAGACTCATGTCCAGTTCACTGAACTATGCTGACATTTTATGCAGCAAAATGTTGGAACATAACTTACATACATTTGTGTAAATGTAAAACAAATCAAAGCATAGCAACTAAAGGCGTAGAACCATTGCATACTAAGTAACATAGGGTAAGTAAATACCTGTAACTGAAAATGCTTGAGAATAGAAATTTCATTATGAAAGGGGTGAGACTTAATAATGTAACATCCCATCACAATAACGTCATTAAAGCTAAATAAACACAAATTAATGAGTACAAGATGAAATTGCAGTGACTATATGTTGCACATACAAATGGAAAGATGTAAACATATTAAGATAAACACTTTGTTTAATATTGTGCAGAGTAAATTAAATGGCTTGAACATTTCTACCCAGCAATCAATAAATGGATGCACCAAATTTTCATCTCAGGTCTATTGAACAATAAAGGAACATTTGTTAGATAATGAATCCAAAACCAGTAATCTGAAATCTCATTATCACTTCATTTTTTTCACCTTTAATGATTTTAAGAAGCACGGTTCAGAAGAATTGCCAGGTTTCTTGGAATAATTGAGACTGGTTCATGCTTGCAATTTAAAGCTAATGGCTTTTTGGGTGAACCAGGAGTCCATTTGAAAAAAAAATTAGTCATCTTATCATCTATGCAACTATGCCACACAGGTGCATAAAACGCATACATTTTCTTCTCATGAAGCAGAACTTCAAAATAAATTGGCTACTATGATGAAATACTCTGAATTGTTAGTACATTCATCATTTAAACACATTTTAAACACTATCCTGTTCAAATGTAAAAATTACCCAGGAAACAAATTATAAATGGCAAAAAAAACCCAAAGTGCTGGAGTAACTCAGCGGATCAGGCAGCATCTCCAGAGAACATGGATAGGTGCCATTTTGGTTTGGCTCCTGAAGGTCACTTTTCCATGTTCACTAGATGATGCCTGACTTGCTGAGTTACTCCAGCACTTTGTGTTTCTTTTTGTAAATCAGCACCTGCAGTTTCTTGTTTCTTTTAATGGTCAATTACAATATGTAAAGATTAATTCGCTGAACTAAATATTTACACCAGATGTTTACAATTCCCAATAAAATGAAAGGTTCAGAGAAATGTTAAAAATACTTTAATTTTAATGCCAAACATTAGAGCAAAGTTCATTGAATTAATGTACTATGGCTAATCTATGTTCCTCTGTGAAGATTTAGCACACCAGAAACAGCAATAATTCCTGAACATAATTTATTCCAACCACAATGGTTTCAACCTTGCAAAACCTACAGTGGGTAACAGGTCTATTTCTTTATTGACACATTTCTTGTAAACATGCACATGATCCCATTAAACCAGAATAAGATTTTATTTTTATTTTTTTAATTTTAAAAGAAGCAATTGAAACTATAAACAAGAGATTTTTCAACATAATTTATTGTGTGGTCATAGTCATCCAAACTTCAGAAGAACTGAAGAAGATTTTCAGTTTAACTACTGAAGGACTGGAGACGAACACAAGGGCACATGTTAAAGGGCGGAGTATTGAATTTAGAAATACTTCTGGTTCACGCTACTGTGTGATTAAACATCAAATAATGTGAGTAGATAAGGACCAGAGAACATTTAATATGATCAGAATAGATGAAAGCAACTGAATAACCAGGACGCACCTGTATTCTGTGGATAGAATTACAGAAAGATAGAATCTCATCCATTTGTGAAACTATTATTAAAGGTGCCGTATGAAGAAAAGCTATGTGAATCTAGAAATATTCTCACAAACCCTTGTCTCTCAGCAGTAAAACCTTCTGAGAAACATTAGTATAACTGGAAGATTGTGAATCAAGGAAACTTATCTGTTGGGTTTGCAGTCATAGTTTCCACAAATTGCTTCATGATTATTGATGGCAGATGAAGCATATCTGTAACACCGTCTGCTGGAGTTGATACATTTTCAAAGATACTTATTAACTTATAATTATAATTCTTTCTATGTTCCATTCTCATTAAAAAGTTTTATTGAATACTTAAGAAATTATCATGTTATTTTTTAACCACAATGCACATAATGAATTGTAATAGCAATCTGCACCATAAAGTTTGTGATTCTTCCTGATGCATCTTAAGTCTGTAGTGCAACCAAAGCACAGTCCATAATAGTTCAGAGTTGCTCAGCTTAGTATTGTGTAGTGTTCACGCGCTTGATAGTTGCAAAGGAAGAAGCTATTCTTGAACCTGGTGGTCGCAATTTCCTGGATTCTGTAACTTTTTCCCAACAGTTGGAGTGAAATACCAGTTGGAGTTGGAGTGAAATGCCAGCGCGATTAGGATGGTGTGGGTCTTTGATAATATTGGTGTCCTTTTTGAAGCTGTGCCTCCTGTGATGGTGAGGAGTTCAATTCCTATGTTTACCACTCTCTTTAATCACTTTAATTCACATTACTAAACCAGGCAGGGATCCAATCTGTCAGTGTACTCTCTACCATACACCCATCACAAGTTAATAGAACGTTCATCAACATACCTAATCTCCTCAATCATTAAAGGAAGTAGACGGGTTGATGAGACAGCCTTCTTTGCGATTGCATCAATATGCCGGGCCAAGATCAGATCTTCAAAGACATACAGGCCCAGGAAGTTGAAGCTGTTGACTCTCTCCACTGCTGTCCCCTCGATGAAGACAGGTTAATGGATCCTCGGCTATCACATCCTGAACTCAACAATCAGCTCCTTGGTCTTATTGATTGAGAGCAAGATTGTTGTTCTAGTGCCATGGAATTAAATCTTCAATCTCTATCCTGTATTCTTGCTGCATGCAGGCATGAACTCCTTTCGTTTGTGGATGAGTTGCAAATAAAATTGAATATTGCACAATCATTAATGAATTTCCCCACTTATCTTATAATGGAAGAAATGTAATTGATGAAGCAGCTGTATGTGGTTGGGCCAAGGTCTTTGTCTTAAGGAACACCTACAGTGATGTTCTCCCTTTGTTGCCCACTCACTTCAGTTTGACCAGGCTTCTGGACACCACAATTGGTGAAATGACGCCTTGGTGCTAATCTGCTTCATGTCATGCAATGCATTCCAGATCATAACCATTTCCCGTGTAAAACAAAAAATCCTCCTGCCACCACTGTGTCTTTTACTGAATTGACTTTTCTGGTTCTGTTATTAATTTATCACTGGAGTGCCTTTAAGAATACAAATTTTAATTCACTGCTATCAAATATTCTCTTAATATTCTACAATGCAAGGAGGGCAAGCCAGATTATCTGAGCTATCCTGTGCTAACTAAGTTCCATCATTCTTCAAACTTTTCTAATATCCTATTTCTACATCCTCTCCAGATCCTTCACATCCTTCCTAAATGCAGTGACCAGAAATAGAGACAATAATAATTCAGTGCACATACACACCCAGGCTGTTTATTTTTATTTACAACCTTTGGAGATGGTATTTTTACAGATTCCTTCTGTATTAATTGGCGCAAACAGTCACTTCCAACATGCAATCGTGCATTCTGGAAATATAAACAAAGCAGACAAAGTGTTGGCACTAAATTGAAGTCCATGAGGAGAAGGCAAAAGGGGGCCATCCTACAACTCAGTGCTTTCATTTAAAACCAAATTGCCACTGCCAAAGTTACATAAAAAGTCTAAGTGAACATAATTTCTGCCATTTATGAATAAATTATTTATATTCGTCAAGGTTAGGTTATGGATAAAAAAAACAATATGAGTGCAATATTCAACAGCGGGCAATTTAAACCTTGGTGTATCAGGCAGCTTAAAAATGTAGGAATATTATCAGTGATAGTTCAGCGAACATCTGACAAGTGTCATCTGCAAGTTGCTAGGTTATTGCAAGCATACTGTGTTATCAGAAGACAAATGACAAAAGCACAAGCTTTCTTGGCATGCTAATATCAGTTTATTCTGCAATACAAGAAATCTTTCATAAGCCAAGCTTTTAGTTGAGGCCAGGGTGGGAGATTGCAACCTTCACGTGGTCCACCTGTTTTGACTAATGCAATCAACCCGACGTGCACTAACAAAGATCAAATAAAACAAGTTGACCTACAACCTCAGGCTACGCAAGAAGAAGAAGTTGAGGCCAGATTGCCCAATGTTAAATATTAATTCCAAACCCTTGAAATATATGGCTCTCCTTCCCATCTACTGTTACAAGTAGTAAAACAAAGTTCTAGAAAGCTGATGAACCAATAATCCTAAGGATGGCAAAGCTTCTCCATTTCATTCAAATGGGTTCACCTTGATCCTCTCAATATGGTTTCTGTAGGAAACCTACAAAGTAATTTCATCCCACCAGAATTTTCCTTTCATTTGTTTTTTTTGTTATTGTATCAGATTATATTCCAGATCTTCAGACTTTAAATTTTAGAAACAGGCCCTTCGGCCCACCGCACCGACCAGTGATCATCCCGTAAACCTGCACTATCCTACACGCTAGGGACAATTTACAATTTACAAAGCCAATTAACTTAGAACCCTGTATGTCTTTCGAGTGTGGGAGGAAACCGGAGCACCTGGCGAAAACCCACGCAGTCACAGGGAGAACTTACAAACTACAAACAGAGAGCACCCGCAGTCAGGATTAAATCCCGATCTCTGCCGCTGTAAGGCAGCAACTCTCCCGTGGCACCACTGTGCCGCCATATTATTTACATGTATGCAGGTGACAGTGGCATTCTAATTCATATATGTTTTTCAGTGTGTTTAAACGATGTAGATATAAAAACATGAATTCTAAAGTTATTCCTCTCTACTACCGGGAAATGTTTGCAGTACAGTGGTACAGCTGGTAGAGCTCTGGCCTTGCAAGCCAGAGAGCCAGGTTCGATCCTGACCTCTGGTGCTGTCTGTGTCGCGTTGGCATGTTCTCCCTGTGTCCGAATGTGTTTCCTCTGGGTGCTCCAGTTTTCTTCTACATCCCAAAGACGTGCGGGTTTGTAGGTTAATTGGCCTCTGTAAATTGCCCCTAGTGTGTAGGGAGTGGATGCGAAAGTATACTAACATAGAACTACTATGAAGAGGTTACTGATGGTCAGCGCAGACTCAGTGGGCCAAAGGGCCTGTATTCATACTGTGTCTCTAAACTCTAATTGCTAAAGTTGTTTATGATAGAACATCACAATCCATGAATCTACATATAATGGACATAAACACGTGAAATGATTATCATGTCTTTGTAGTTCTCCGTGATGTTTCCTCATATAAGTAATGTTAAAATTGTCATATGATCATAATTTCAAAACAGAAAATGATATAATATCCCTCTTAGCATCTTATTAAAAGATGCCGTAAGTTCATGGCATGTCATAGTTATGTGCAATATTTCTATGTCAACATAGACTCATTTACACGAGCCCTGCAGTCTATATGGTGAGAAACAAATACATTTCAGCAGCTCATTCAGTGCCAGTTGAACATTTACAAACCTCTCTCATATAATGGATTAGTTTGCCATGTGAACCAAATTACTAAACCTTGTATTTTCCTTGTCAATAACTTATCCAAAATAAGATTTTAAACTGGAAAAAATTAAACAAATGGCAGCAAACCAACAAATCTCTTTTTCTTTTGCGTGCGGTGAACTGTACCTTGTTTTGCATCTTGATTTTGGGCTGAGGAGTAAAGAGCCACTTAATTCCACGTTCACATGGCTGCCTGTGTCCCCAGGGTCGAAGGTCTTGTCTGCAGGGCTGTACCAAGGGTCATATGTCATGTATTCAGTTTTGTGCTCAGGCTTAAAGATCATGACCTAACATATGTGTTCAGGGTTGAAGGTCATGTCCTCCCACATGTGTTCTGAGCTGAAGATCATGGCCACTTGCCCATGCCCAGGGCTGAACATCATGCCCACCCACCCATTTTAAGGGACAAAGGTCATGACTGACTGCCCGTACCCAGGGTGAAGATTCTGTCCACCTGCCTGTGCTCAAGTACAAAGGTCATGTCCACTCACTTGTACCCAGGGCTGAAAGACGTGAAGACTTAATATTTATCAGCTTGGGGAAGGGGGGTGTGTGGGGAGGGGGGTGTGGGGGAGGGGGGGTCTGGGGGAGCAGGGGTGTGTGGGGGAGGGAAGTGTGGGGGAGGGGAATGTGGGGGAGGGGAATGTGGGGGAGGGGAGTGTGGGGAAAGGGGGGGTGTGGGGAAAGGGGGGGTGTGGGGAAAGGGGGGAGGGGGGAAAGGGGGGGAGGGGGGAAAGGGGGGGAGGGGGGGAGGGGAGAAGGGGGAGGGGGGAAGGGGGGAAGGGGGGAGCTCTCACTCTGCTCACCCCGCACCTTCAGCTTTCGGCCTCACCCAGCAGATCCCGGTCCCACTCCGGCTTCACTCAGAGGCTTCTGGTTCAACTCAGCAGCTTCTGGCTGGTCGTGCTGGTCGCCGCAGAAGCCGCCCGCAGGTTTCTCAAGCTCCGCAGGCTGCACACTCTCCGCAGGCTGCACACTCTCCACCAGCTGCAGAATCTCCATGTGCTGCTGACTCTCCGCGATCAGCTGACTCCCCATGATCGACTGACTCTCCGCAAGCTGCTCAACACACTGCGCCCCTTCAGCTTTTTATTCTCCTCGCCGTGTTATTGACAGCAGGTTCGGGAAGGGGCGGTTTTTACGATTTTTAAACCTTCATAACCTTTGTACTATTTCACCGATCGGAACAAAATTTATTTGACTTGCAGCAGAGGAGAATGGTGAGTGAGGTGGAGAAAAGTCGTAGCACTATGGGGGATCATTTATGTGCAAATTTAAATACAACGCAGACCGGAAGTGGTCTAAATGAGAGTTTTAGATGAACAATACAGATGATACAAAATATTTATTGTTAATCAAGCAAGCAAATAATGGAGCAGGTTTATTTACTCCTTGTTCATGTGATATATTTTCTTCTATTCTACAGAACACTTTCAGCAAGCATTTGTATTGAAAGAAAGTTCATAAGACTGTTTTTTACGCATAAATTAAGTATTTTAGTCACTTGCTATTTTTTTGCACAGTGAATTTGCTACAGAAAATTTGTGGCCAAGCTTTCATGCATCAGGGAAGATATTTATGTATTTGTTTATTTGGGATAATCTTTGTCCAGGCATCTTGATGGGTTTAGAGTCTCTGTGTCATCACAAAATGTGGATTTGCTAACTGGAAGTAATCTCAAATTCAAACGTATAAAATTTGCAACCAACCATTTTATGCTTTGGCTGAAACTTTTTCTAGACACCACAGGGAATAAAATATTTTTAATAACTGGATACAAGACGGGTTCAGTGATGGAATTTTACAACTCAGCTCTGATTGTCCCATGGATTTCTTTCAGAAATTTCAACGACAAAACACCATTCTAGTTTGTTGGTAACCAGCCACTCTTATTGTATGTCTCATATGAAAGACAAGAACTGTTTCCCCTTTCTGAAAACTAGCAGCAATTGCAAGAATGTCAAGATAGAAACAAAAAGTCATTGTCGAGCTATAGTTACTGAGAAAGTACAAGATATAAACAGAAGCAGACAACTGGCAGGGAGCCAAGAAATTCAATGCAGTAAAATAATAAACATGACCAAATGACATTTAACACGACTTTCCATTTTCAGTAAACATTAGTACTAGCAGCAACTCTGAGCATATGCTTATCTTCAAGTAAACTGCATCCTATATGGAATATTAACTTGTTTATATGCAAAGTTCTGAACACAGAAAACGCTTTAAAAAAGGAACAGGAGTAGGCCATTCAGCCTTTCAAACCTGCTTTTACTTCAATATGATAATTACAATCACGGCTAATCATGTATTTCAATCCTATACTCTCGCACACACTCCATACTCTGGTGCCTTTTGCACCTGGAAATGAATCCAGTTGTTTTTGGATATATTCTTTGTCTTGCCTCTACAGCTCCTTGTGGTCGTTAATTTCATAGGTTCACACCCTTCTGAAGGAAGACATTTCCACTCCACCCAATCAAAAATGTCTTAACCAACAAGGAAATACCTTCTTTGCATCTAATCCGTCTTACCCTGCCAGAACTTCGCAAGCATTAATTAGAACCCTTCTCATGCTTCTAAACTGAAGTGACTACAAACTTAATTGAGCTAATCATTTTTCATTTGACAGTTCTGTCATCCCTAGAACCAACTCTATTAATTCCAATTTGCCACCCAGAAAAAGGTCGAAAGTCAAACAATTTTCAGCCCATATTCATAAAGTCTGCTCAGTGCTGTATGCGTTATTTCTATAAACTAATCTTTCTGTCGGATTTTGTCAGTTTTCTGAAAATCCACCTTACCCAAGCTGTTCCATTTACCTATTTTACAAGTTACGGCCTAAAAAAATCTCCATCAGTTTTTCCCATTCAGCATCCATACTGACTATGTCTCACTCAGTTAATATATATATATTTTTTTAAAAATATATTTTTTATTAAAGGTAATCAATTACAATGCTTTAAACAACTTTATAACATCAAATTAATTCAATTTTCATACGAGTAAAACATTAATAATACTTATCTACTATTTTTTTAGAAATAAAGATAGAGAAGGAATGGGAGAGTTATAAATCATTAAGAATGTGGTTAAATAATAATTTGATTATATATAAGAAAGGAAAGAGAAAAGAAAGAAAGAAAAAAAAGTGAAAAAATATTATATACATATATAAATGAAAAACCACTATATGTATTGTTAATAACACTATTACAAATAATAACATCCATAAAGATATACATGTTAATTCCAATATAAAAATGAATTATTCTCATCAAGTCCCGCAGGGTGCCCGCCGAGCTGTGTTGCCAAGAACAGCTACTTCTCTAAATACTGAATATATGGAGACCATATCTGATCGAAAGAATTATACTCGTCCAGTAGGACAAATCTAATTCTTTCCAAATGCAGCGTCTCCATCATCTCTGCTGCCCACATTTTAATTGTGGGGGATAATGTTCCCTTCCAAAATTTCAATATGATTTTTTTCCCAATTATCAAACAGTAATCAAAGAAATTTCTCTGATTTACTGTAAGTGCCAAATGTGAATCCGGAATTCCAAATATTATTGACTTTGGGTTAGGGTCCAATTTAACTTTGAGAACTTCAGAAATAACTTTAAACATTTCTGTCCAGTAATAATTCAATTTAGGACATGTAACAAAACTATGTATTAAATTTGCTTCTACTTTCTTACACTTATCACAAATAGAAGAGAGATTGGGAAAAATACTATTTAATTTAGTTTTCGAATAGTGTAACCTATATAATACTTTAAATTGTATCAATATATGTCTGGCGTTTAACGAACACCGATGCATTCGTTGTAAACTTTCTTCCCAATTTTCTTTTGTTATAGCTAATCCAATTTCATTTTCCCATGCTTGACGATATGTTTCAGTTATTGGGTTCTCCTTATCCAAAATGATGTTATATATATAAGCTATTAATTTTTCTGTATTTGGATGTAAATTAAACAGTTCGTCTAACAATCCTGATTCTTTATTTTTATAATCTTGCGTATTGGATTTAATATAATCTCTAATTTGTAGATACCTAAAGAAATGTTGTGGAGACAATCCATAAATATCTTGTAACTCTTGGAATAAAAGAAATTTTCCTTTTCTATATAGATGTTCTATCCTTGTTATTCCTAAATCATCCCATTGTCTAAACCCCCCATCTGATATAGCGGGTTTAAACAATGGGTTATTCATAATTGGTAATCTGAGTGAAAGATTATCTAAATGTAGGGTTTTAACTATTTGTTTCCAAATACGTCTATTATTATGTATTATTAGGTTGTCCTTATAAATTTTTTTTTGTACTTCCGTTGGTGCAAAAATTATCGAACCTACATTGAAAGATAGACAGTCTTCCTTTTCTATATTTAACCATGTCGGTTCATGATCCATATTTACCCACCAAAAATTCATATTCTTAATCTGAACAGCCCAAAAATAATACAAAAAATTTGGAAGTGTTAATCCTCCATTTATCTTAGATTTACATAAATGTTTTTTACTTATTCTATGATTTTTATAATCCCAAATAAAACTATTAACAATATTATCAATTTTTTTTTTTAAAGTTTTCGGGAGAAAAAAAGGAATAGCCTGAAAGAAATATAACAACTGTGGTAGAAAAAACATCTTTATGGCACTTATTCTACTGATCATGGATATAGGAAGTGTTTTCCAATATAAAATATTTTTTCTAAGTTTATCTAGTAATTGAGGGTAATTAGATTTTATTAATGAATTATGAGATTTAGTTACATTAATCCCTAAATATTTAAATTTGTCTGTCACTATTTTTAATGGGTATTGGTGTAATATATTTAAATTTATTCCTGTTATTGGCATAATCTCACTTTTATTCCAATTAATCCTATATCCAGAAAATTCCCCAAACTTAGTTATAACATTTAGCAGGTTGGGAATACTAATTTCCGGTTTTGTAATATAAATCAAAACATCATCTGCATATAGAGAAATGTTATTAATTGTTGTATCAGTATTATAGCCATATATTTCAGGATCAGATCTAATTTTCTCCGCCAGGGGTTCTATCACCAATGCGAACAGTAAGGGTGATAACGGACATCCCTGTCTGCATCCCCTAGAGAGTTTGAATTTGGCTGATAGCATTTGGTTAGTCAAAATTCTTGCTGTAGGATTCGAATATAAAATTCTTACCCATTTACAGAATCGATCCCCTAATTGAAACTTTTCCATTATATTAAATAAATACAACCATTCCACCTGATCAAAAGCTTTTTCTGCATCTAATGATATAACCGCTAGTTCCATGTCCCGTATTCTTTTTGAATATATAATATTAAACAAACGTCTGAGATTATGGGATGAATAACGTTTTGGAATAAAACCTGTTTGATCATAATGTATTAATTTAGAGATCACTAAACTTAATCTCCTAGATAAAACCTTAGCTAATATGTTTTGGTCTGTGTTTAAAAGGGCAATCGCTCTATATGATCCTGGATCTTCCAAATCCTTATCTACTTTAGGAATGAGTGTTATTGTTGATTCATTTAGGGTTTCTGGTAATTTTCCTTGTTCATATGCATATCTATACACTGTTTGTAATCTTGGGGAAATCAGATCTTGAAATTTTTTATAAAATTCTGCACTCAGGCCATCAGGGCCCGCTGCTTTTCCGTTCTTTAACGAACTAATTGATTCTATAATATCTTTTACTGTTATTTCAGCATTTAACAATTCTCTACCTTCCTGATCTAAGCTATTAATTTGACATTCTTGTAAAAATATTTCCATACCATCTGTTTGTCCTGTTAATTTCGATGAGTAAAGATTTTTATAATATTGTAAGAATCTGTCATTAATATCTTTTGGAATAGTCAGTATATTTCCATACTCAGATCTAATTCTGTGTATCATCTTTTCATCTTCTAATTTTCTAAGCTGTCGTGCTAGCAATTTTTGTGGTTAATCTCCAAATTCAAAATGCACTTGTTTGGTTTGTTGAAAAAGTTTAATAACTTGGTTAGAATATATTTTATTTAATCTATATTTTACTAATGCAATTTTATTACTTAACTCTTTGGAAGGATGTTTTATATTTTCATTATCTAAACGTTTTATCTCATTTTCTAAATTTTGTTCCATCTTTCGATTTTCTTTATTAAGATGTGCTTGCGCAGATATTATTGCACCCCGCATAAATGCCTTAAATGTGTCCCAAAGTAGTGATGGGGAAGTTTCAAGATTGTCATTAGTTTCAAAAAATAATTTAATCTGTTCCATCACATATTTACAACAGTCCTTGTCCTTTAATATCTGAGGATTAAATCTCCAGGTAGTAGTTTTATTAGATATATCTTTTAATTTTATCTTAAATGTTAATGGTGCATGATCTGAGATAATAATATTGTGATATTTTGCATCATACGTAAAAGGAAGTAATTTAGAGTCTATTAAAAAATAATCTATCCTCGAATAAGTTCCATGTACGGGCGAGAAAAAAGAGTATTCTCGTCCGGATGGATTATCTAACCTCCAAATATCCTTAATATTAGATGTATTGATAAAAGCATTTATGAGTTTACTTGATTTCGAGGCGGCTTTCCTTTTTGCAGATGATCTATCTAGATAGTTATCCAAAGTACAGTTTAAATCACCTCCAATTATTAAATTGTGTTGGCTGGATATAGGAATATTATTAAATATTTTCTTAAAAAATAATGGATTATCAAAATTAGGGGCATATATATTCATTAAAATTACCTTTTTTGAATATAATTCCCCTGTAATTATTACATATCTACCCTCTTTATCCTCTATAATAGAACTTTGTATGAAAGGTATACCTTTGCGAATAATTATTGCAACTCCTCTAGACTTATGTATGAATGTAGAGTGATACACCTTAGAAATCCATTTAGCTGTTAATCTATGTTGAGCATTTTTTTAAGATGAGTCTCTTGGATAAAGATAATGTCTGTCTTCAATCTGTTCAACTGTGCTAACACCCTTCCCCTTTTAATTGGTTCATTAATTCCTTTTACATTCCAACTGCAGAAGGTAACTCCATCACCCCCAGTCTTCACCTTTATATCATTCATTTTACTATTAGGGTGGCTTTTTTTGGAGTAGCCTTCTCGACTCCTCCAGCTCCCCGTTGCACCCGAACATCAACCCGATGAGAATTTCTATCCACATTAATCCACATCTATGTCTTCTTAAACTAATTATACAATATCTTTCGCATCTACATTCAAATAATATATAATATAAGATCAGCAAAAAACAAAAACAGTAAAAAATATCAATAATTAAAAAAAAGTAAAGGGTGTTAATAGGGTGCTCAGAAAAAAAAGAAACTACACTTGTATAGTGTGTAGTGTGTGGTGGTGAAAGCCACACTAACGTGGCCATTAATCTATAGACTTCCGTTTTTTTTTGTTTTTTTTAAAAAAGATGTTAATTATACCAGCTCCTATCTAAAATGCTGTATATATTGGGGTAGGGTACTAACTTTATATACTTAGTAATTATTTCTATTATTCATATTATTAATTACTAATTACTAATATCAATTTTAATTAATACTATAATAAGTAATATTATTATCATGGCATTATTAAAAAAATAAAAAATATATATTTTTTTAATAATTAATACCAAACTACAACTAAGTGTCCATTATTCCACTTCCGTCTAAGTGGATATTTCATAACCACAGGTCGGTGATAATTGTTCAGTCCTCTGTGCCTTCCTCGGGTTCTTCTTCCTCTTCTTCTCCCGCATCCTCTTCTATCTTCTGCTGTATGCCTCGGGCGAATTTCAGTGCTTCAGTATGCTTAACGAAACTAAATTCATTGTTGTCGTAGGTTACTCTCAATGTTGCTGGGTACATCAAGCCATATCTCAGATCCTTAATATCCTTTAAATTCCTCAGGATACCTCTTGTTTCTGTAAATAGTGATCTTCTCTTAGCCACTTCTGCTGGATAATCTCTGAAAATACTGATGTTGTCTCCCTCATATTTCAGATTTCTCTTTTTTATTATTATCTTCATCATTTCTTCGAAGTCGTGATCAAAAACCACTTTTGCAATCATTTGTCTGGGTGGTGAACCTTTCCCAGGGGCCCGTCTTAGAGCCCTATGTGCACGGCCCAACAGGGGTTCTTGATCCAAATTCAAAATATCCTTTAAATGTTTTGCGACAAATTTTCGAGGATCTTGATTCCCCTCGCGACCTTCACTCAGACCAACTATACGCAAATTTTTACGGCGTTGGCGTCCCTCCAGATCAATACATTTCTCATTTATTTTGCGTAATAATTCTGAGAGACGTTTATTCTCGGCACGTAGTTTTTCTGTCTCCTTAGTATTCAATTCAGCAATCTTAGTTAGTTCTTTAATTGCTTCACCTTGTTGGTCTAGCAAGATTATAATAGGATCTATCTTGCCATCCAGCTTTCTTTCCATCCCAGCAGCTATATCCTTTATCTCCTCCATTTCAGTTTGTAACTCGGCATCAGCCTTTTCTTTCCATTCATCCATCATACTTCTCACCGTCATTATAACTTCTTTTTTTAAGTCCTCTTTAATTTTCTCATGAGACATCAGCATATCCGCTTTTAACTTTTTTATCTCTCCACAACAATTTTTTACCTCCTCCTTATACTCCTTCCTCAGCTTCTTTATCTCACCTAGGATAGATGTTTTGAGTTCCTCCATTTCGGCTTTCATCTGTGAGATATCTTCTTGAGAGGTAGCAGCACTGGCACTGGCAAGGCCTGCTGCTTCCCTTCTCGTAGTTTTTTTCAGAGTAGGAGGGGGAGGGGAGCGCTGGGTCATGATTCCTTATTAAAGTCGCGCGCCTGATGACGTCACGCACCTTTTAAACGCTGCCGGAGCCGTTCACAATCGATCTCCTGTGGTAAGTGCGTTTGTTTGACCCTTTTACCCCCGTTTTTAATTCAGTTTTTTGCGGAGCTGTAATGGCGCGATTCCACTCACATCATGGCGCCAACCGGAAGTCCAGTTAATATTTTTTGAGTGCTATTTTATCTCATTCTTTATAAGTACTCCTCTGTTAGATACTCTAAAACAAAACTGTTGAATTGTCGAGATAACTATCTTTTAGAGGCGCTGACTTTACTGGATAACGTTAAAAAATGGTGCCAGTTCACGCACAGATCATTTCACGGGAACCCCAAAACATTTTACAATCTTATTTGTGGGAAAACGGTTGTAAAAATATACATGCAAATGCACAATTGATTGTATTTCTTAAAATGTATTCATTAAAATATTAACTCAATTTTAAAATCTCTACTTGAACGTGTGTGCCTATATTTGAGCCATTTTTTTGGTAACATCAGGAAGCTCGGTTTTGTACAGCGAGCTTCAGCATATGAATGTTGGATCATTTACAGTAGAATAATATCTTTCCATATTCATATATTAAAGAAAGGAATTCATTCCAGATCTAAAGTTTGAACCCATGATTCTTTATGGCAAGTGGTATGAGCAATGAAGAGGTAATTCCAAGCATTTAGTATTTTTATTTATTTCACATGATCAGCTCTGGTGACATACTACTTTTTCTTCATAATTTTCCATTATGTTTGGTGTTTAAATAGTCTGAATCTAGTTGAACGTGAAATTAATTAATGAAACAATTGCATCATTACTTTAAAAAATGTTGGGTTCAATTTTCACTTACAGTTAATTATTTGCAAAAAAGATTTTTTTGTGCTTCATTGATAGTCTGATTTGAGCCATGTAAATGGTATGGGTGCATCAGAGTGCGAATTATCTTCAAAACAACGGTTCTTTGTCACCAAGTAAAAAGACATGCTGGAAACCTAGAACCATCTGCTAGTCCAGTCCTGCCAGTAGATATTCAGCAGTCAAATGATTATGATGTTATACAAGAAACATTGAACAATCACTGTAAGCACAATGCATCATTAGCAGACCAGTGCGAATACAGAAGTCATCTTAACAGCCTGTTCATTTATGGTGCAGGAAGCTAAGATGTACATTTGTCACTAATAATAAGAAGAATCACTTATCATTTAAAATAAATCTCTTGGAGAAAGTTGAAAGCCTAAATTTGCAGTAAGTTAAACGTATACTAATCCTCCTTGATCCACAAACTGAGAAACTACCCACATCTATTGGTTCATTGTTGACTCTGAAATTACATGTATTGGTAATAGATGGTTCAGTTTAGTTTATTGTCACGTGTACTGAGATATCAATGGATGAATGACAGTACAACATGAAACAAGGATGCTCATAAAAAGTAATCATGTACCTCATAATGGAAGCCAAAAAAAGAATTTTAAAGAAATCATAACTTGAACCACAAAATTGAAATTGCAAGCGGATGGTAACCTGCCATAGAGAACAAACAAGGCAGGTCTAAAAACACACTTGCATGCCTGGAAAATGTGCTGTCAAGAATATCATTGTATTTACTATCACTGAATTTTTAATTATGCCACTAAATGTTCAGCTCCACATTTGTGCAAAATTAACAGTTCCAATTTACTCATTCTGGCAACGGCTGGCTGTGAAAAAGCTCAAGGATTCTAACAAGTCTATAAAAGTTACGAAGCAAATTGCATAAAAATGGGAGCCAAGCCAAAGGGGGTATCGGGCTGATCTCCATTACTGGTACTTTTAAATAAAAACTTGAAGAGTTGAGAATTTATAATCCCCATACCATTTATGATAAGTGTTAGAAGGTACCGTAAAAAGACGACTACAGTATAAAATTAATTAGCCAAATCAGACTGAAAAAAAAGTTGTGGTATCTTCACAGTAAACGCTGTTGTTAATGTGCATGTTGAGCCCAATCAGCATGTTGAGGAAATGAGACGATGAGCCAAGGGTTGGGAATTTCCAGAGTTTGTGTTATTACTCTGGACTAGACTATTACAAAACAATCATAGCCAGTCTCCCCCACTGGAAATACTTATTCCCATGCTCCAACTTACAATGGCTTTGTTCATACATTATCCCTCTCTTTGCTGATGAAAGTTGGCTTCCTGTTAAGCAATAACTCAACTTTTAAAATCCTCATCTGTGTTTTCATTAATTTTCCATGGTTTTAGCATTCGCTATTTCTGTAATCTCCTTCAGCTTGGAAGTCTCTAAAACTATGTGTACCTAAAATTCAGATTTTTTTTCGCATCTCCAAAGAGCCAACAACTTTGACTAATTTTTCCATCATCCTCTCCTAATTATTCCTGAGGCGGATCATCATCTATTCTTCGCTCTTTACTCAATGCTCCTATGAAATGCTTTGAGACAACTTTGCTATGTTAAAACTGTCATAAAAATAGAAATTATGGCTGCCATCGCTGAACCATGTACCTTGCACTAAAAACATCCTGCTCTTCGCTTTGTAGAGTTTTCTTGATTAGCATATTACTTGCCCAAAAAGTCAACACTCTTGATTAACAATATGACTATCCATTTAACAGTGTCATCATTCTCATTGGCATCAAACTTGTCACATAGCGATAAGGAATTTAATTGTAATTTTGCATTCTTGCAGAAAGACCACGCCGCAAAGATCACAATCATCATCATCATCATCATCATATTTTATTAGCCAAGTATGTTTTGCAACATACGAGGAATTTGATAAAGGACAAGTCGTCTTTGACTGTGTCATCAGTCTCGACCTATCCATTATCTTAAAGCAAATACTTCTATTTCCTTTACTCTTGTGTACTCATTTTTTTCTTTGAAGGAAAGTTAAACCCCTGCCTCACGGTGCGAGTCGACCCACGAGTGTCCCCGAGTTTAAAACAAATTAAACTCATGGTAATCACGTACAATTAAATTAGCGGGAACGTCAGAACTCGTCGACGCAACTTAGCGACTCGTGGCGCTAACGGCAGGTACCTGGGAAACTTGTTAACTCTTGAAAAAAGTTAAACATGTTTAAAGATTTCCACGAGTCAAATTTACTCTTGAAGTTAAAATTTGAAACATTTAAACTCGTTGTAAGAACGTAGTGGCCCGTGAGTTTACCGTAGTGACTCTTGAGTAGTTGGCCTGTGTGCCAGAAGTGAAATGTTGAAGATTAGTCATCTCCGGAGAACTTGGATAGGTGACGTTTCGGGTCGGGGCCCTTCTTCCAACTTTAGACCCTTCTTTCACCCGAAATGTCACCTGTCCATGTTCTCCACAGATACTGCCTGACACGTTGAGTTACTCCAGCCCTTTGTATTTTTTCATTAACCAGCTTCTGTAGTTCCTTGTGTTCCAAAATGTAATGCTTTATAAATGTCCAGAGCTGCTGCCTGTCCCGTGGAGTTACTCCAGCACTTTGCGTCTGTCTCCCTGGAGACCTCGTTTCCCACGCAATGTGACATCTACCGTGCATACATTGCCAACTGTTGTTTTGGCAGCAGCAACATAATCTCCTGGTTAATACACTCAGTGTTGCTGAGGCCTAGTTTATGTGGAGACAAGAAACTGCAGATGCTGGAATTATGATCATAAAACACACACAAAGTGTTGTAGGAACTCACACAGCGCTGGGGTAACTCAGCGGGACAGGCAGCATCAGCGGAGGAAATGGATAGACGTTGATTCGGCTCGAAAAGAAGGGACCCGATCCGAAAAGTTGCCTATCCATTCCCTCCACAGATGCTTCCTGACCCGCTGGCTTACTTCGACACTTCGTGAGTTCATGTCATAGGAGCAGAATTAGGCCTTTCAGCCCATCGAGTTGCTCCAACACTTTGTGTTTCGTTCAACATGCCTGCATCTGTGGTCCCCCATGTCTCCCATTGACAGCTGGAAGAACTCAGCGGGTCATGGAGTCTGAAGAAGGACCCTGACCTGAAACCTTGCCTGCCCGTTTCCTTCCACCGATTTCATGTAGTCACTTTCTCGCCGATGAGCTACAAGGAGTGCAACCGCCACCGCTCCACCTTGGACCTCAGCAGGAACAATATCTTCTACATCAGCCCGGCGCAGTTCGAGAACCTCTCGTTCATCAAGTGTCTCAACCTGTCTGGCAATGCCCTTAGCCAAACCCTGAATGGTTCCGAGTTCCTTTCCCTCCCTCACCTGCGCTACCTGGACCTCTCAAACAACCGCATCGACCTCCTCTACGAGTCTGCCTTTCAGGAGCTGCAGGAACTTCAAGTGCTGGACCTCAGCAACAACAACCATTATTTCCAGATAGAAGGGTTGACGCACAGACTAAACTTCATCCACGCCCTCACCAATCTCTCCGAGCTGATCATCAGCAAGAACGTCATCACAGCTGAGGAGCAATTCGCTGAGCGTGCTGGAGTTCCGGGACAACCAGTTGAATTACATGTGGAGCGACGGCAATTTCATGTACATTGAGTTCTTTGAGAACCTCTCCAACCTGAGCCACCTCAACCTCTCGGGCAACAGACTCGCTTTCATGCCGCACGACGTGTTTGACCACATGCCCCCGCTATTCAAGGAGCTTGTGCTGAGATGTAACCAGCTGCGGAGCTTCAACTGGGGCAGCCTTTACCTGCTAGGTTGGCTGGAGCTGCTGGACCTCGGTAGCAGCCTGATGACCACGGTGCCTCGCATTCTGTCCAACTGCACCCAGACCCTGCACATCTTCAACCTCACCCGCAACCAGATCTCCAAGCTGACCAAGGACTTCCTGCGGGACGTGACCTCCCTGCAGTACCTGGATCTCAGCTACAACAACCTGAAGACCATCCAGGCCTCCAGTTTCCCGGACAGCGGCATCAAACACCTTCGGGAGCTGCGGCTAACCGGCAACCACTTTCTATGTACCTGCGATGCCAGGTGGTTCGTGAGGTGGATCAATCAGACCACGGTCTACATCCCTCGCCTGTTCACTTATGTCACCTGCACCTCCCCCAAAGCCCACCTTGGCCACGGCGTAGTCATGGTAGACCTGCACTCCTGCGAGTTGGACTACCTTAATCACCCTTTTGCTCCTGGTGACCTTAGAAAAAATATGAGGTACGTTGCCTGTGGCTGGAGTTTGCAAACAAATGAATGGGTTGTGACAATTTGTTCATTTATGTGGGGAACGCATATGATCAGAATCTGATAATCGAGCGGTGGCCCAGAGAAGCATGCAGCTACTTAAGAGACACGGAGAAGTTGATCATCGGTGCAGTTCTGTCCATGGTCATGGGAGGCTTTTTATAGTAAAAAAAACTGTGTGACATAATTTTTATCCATGTGATAATTTTTCCACACGTCGGTAGTCGTTGTTGGCTCAGGAGTAACTCGGGAGAGGAATTTGGTACATCGCAGAAATTAGAAGTAAACGGCAACCTTAAACCCCTGTCTCACGTTGCGAGTTGACCCACGAGTGACCCCGAGTTTTCACTCGTGGTGATCACGTACAGCCAACGTAGCCGGAACGTCGGACCTCGCGCGATCAACTTGTCCACTCGTGGCGCTAACGGCAGGTACCCGTGAAACTTGTGAACTCGTGAAAAAAGTCAAACATGTTTGGCTTTTTCCACGAGTCAAATTTAGTGTTCAAGATTAAAACTGAAACATTTAGACTCGTTGTAAGAACGTAGGGCCCGTGCGTTTAACTTAGTGAATCGTGAGTCTACCGTGGGAACTCTTTAAATTATTTCAGTGCCATTCACACTCGAGTCTTTAATCACAAAATTTAATTCACCCTAGACTAAATATTCTTTGCTTTTTGGTCATTTTCGTCTTATTTTCCCATGTGTACACTTTTATATATAATGTATATCCTAAAAATATGTTAAAAAAACTAGGAGTGAAAAAAAAGGTTTAATTACCACAGGAGTGGAAAATCATTCTATTAGAATGATAAAAAAAAACATTCCAACGTCTAAACACTGGGCTTCAGCCCTATCCTACCCTTTCTGGGGGTGATTACTGCAGTTATTTATTGGAAAATTTGCTATAAAAACCATGGAGATGAATCAATGGATTTTCCTGACGCGTAGATTTGGTGTTGCGGTCCGACCAAGAGGAGGTGATGTGGACACGGTTTCAGTTATAGTTCTAGAGGAACATTGCTTCGGATCGATGTCTCTTATGCACTCCTCAGAAGAACTGGGTGTGCTCTTCACCATTATGGCTCCCAGCCTACAGGTTTCTGATCTGAACAACTAACTTCTTCCCTATTTCTCCTCCACCCACCCCCCCCCCCACCCCCCACCCCCCCCTATTTCCCTCTCCTCCTTGGCGCTCTTGTTCACTCACACCTTCCCTCCCTCCCTCCCTCTCGCAGGGCTTGGTTCAAAGGGGGCAACGAGCTAAGCGGGGTCTGAACCCTTTCTGAAAACGAGCGCAAAGAGAAAAAAAAGTATTGTCAAGCGCTCCAAACTTCGTTTAAAATAAGTAAATCTGACTTTGGCTAATAATTTAATAATAAATCCTTATACAAAACTAACACCCTACAAACTCTCTGTCTCTCACGCTGCCTGTTGCCTTGTGGGGGGGGTGTGTCGGAGAGAGGGGGTGTGGGTGTGGAGGGGACCCGATGTGAATGTTACCACTATAGGATGACGAGGTTGGGCTCTGAGCTGCAGTGAGAGAGAGCAGAGAGAGAGAGAGAGAGAGAGGGAGAGAGAGTGGGTGTGCACGTCAGCAGCAAAGTTATATACAACGGGGGTACACAAAAGGCTGGAGAAACTCAGCGGGTGCAGCAGCATCTAAGGAGTGAAGGAGTAAGGAGATAGGTGACGTTTCGGGTCGAGACCCGAATATACAAAGGGCTTGTACGCGCTGGCAAGATAGGTTTCCTTTGTTCTCGTCCGGGGCTTCAGAGAGATCGGAGGGAATTATGCCTCCCTTGCACACCACTCCCTTGCACACCACTCCTAACCCAAGAGACTTGTCACCCCAGACAGATTAATGACGCCCCCCCCCCCCCACCCTCCCTCACGCCTGGGGACCAAAGCAGCTCAGGAGGCGAACCCTGAGCTCCGTCTCCCAACAATCTGATGCGCATTTTCCCTCTGTAGGTCATATTAATAGATGCAGCCGCGCTGATATCTATCTTTAACTCAAAGCCACAGGATGGAGATGTTTTCTTTAACATTGTTGCTTTATTAAAACATACCTTCATTCACGGTTGGCTCAAGTGTAACGGGAGAGGAACTTGGTAACACGGGAGAGCACCTTGGCACATCGTATAAAAACATGCCCGTGGGAACTCGGTTAAAAACTTGACCATAAACTTTGAATCTCGTGCATAACCACGAGTCCGTTTTTTTTCTTTCACTTGGGGTCACTCTTGGGTGGACTCGCACCGTGAGACAGGGCCTTTAGACATACACGTGGGAACCTCACAGGGTTTTTACTTGCCTCAACACTTCTTGTGGCAGCAGCTTCCACATTAGTCCACTGTCTTTCCTGACCCAAAACATCATCTATCCTCTTCCTGGATGCTGCCTGACCCACTGAGTTCTTCCAGAACATTGTGTTTTGTTCATGATTCAACCATCTATAGTCTATTGTATCTCCAGCATCAAAACCAGTTTATGGAATATGTCAGTTGGATACCTTGCTAATCTTCTTGAATTTATCATGTTGAGACTGAGTTTTGCCTGCAAGTGAAATATCCTTTCCACATTTATCATGGCTCATCTGTTCATCATTTCAAAAATCTTTTCTCTTAAAGTAACCAAACCTGTTCAATGGTTCCTGATGGCTAAAATTACTTGGTTCTGCTACTAATCTTATAAATATTTATTTTTCCATTTTCGATAACCCTTTAGTTACGTGAAAACTAAACACCATGTGACTTGCATCACGGCATTTACAAGTTAATTTTATTACCAAAATACTACTATTTTGCTAATAAAACTACTATCCAGTACATTGAAAGCTTTTGTTCAATTGGTCCTCTACGCCATCCTGCAATTATTGCCGTGAGACTAAATTGACAATTTAACCCCCCTCTCCCAACAGTTATAAAATCCTCAAAAACTGTAACCATGCCCCTGTGATCCTTGTGGGCACTGGCTGTTCTAGTATTGTTAGCATTTTGGGTGTGTTTCATACAGATATATTGATAGAACACTAGACCAAGTGGGCCCGTCCCCTCAATGCGTGGTTGTGTGGGGCAGCCTGCGGTGTCACACACACACTAACCACTCCCCCCCCACATACACACACACTAACCACCCCCCCCCCCCCCCACCACCACACACCCACACTAACCACCCCCCTTGATATTATATTAATATTATTCATTGGCTTCTTTTACCCCATCCCCGCCCTATCCACTTACGCATAGCCCCCAAGTCACAGGCATGTCTAGAGAGGAAAGGGGGAGGTAGAGAGGGAGGGCAGAGAGAGAGGGGCCAGAGACAGAGAGAGAGGGGCAGAAACAGAGAGAGAGGGGCAGAAACAGAGAGAGAGGGGCAGAAACAGAGAGGGGGACAGAGAAAGAGAGAGAAGGAGGAGGGGGGAGGGAGCAGAGGGGGAGAGAGGAGGGGTGGAGGGAAGGGGGAGAGGTGGATAGGGAGGAAGGGGGGGAGACGGGGATGAGAGGGGGAAGAGAGGGGGTAGAGAGGGGGAAGAGAGGGGGAAGAGAGGGGGAAGAGAGGGGGAAGAGAGGGGGAAGAGAGGGGGGGGGAGAGGGAGGGGAGAGGGGAGGGGAGGGGGAGAGTTGGAGAGAGGAGGGGGATTGGGGGAGAGAGGGGGAGAGGGGGGGAGAGGTGGGGAGAGGATAGCAGCGATGGGGAGTGGGTAGCAGCAGGGGGAGTGGGCATCACCAAAAGACTGCAAGTTCAGTGGAGGGGGAGACATCAATCGCAGCACGTGAAACACACCACTGGAACACTAACCAACCTCACACACACTAACCACCCCCCCCCCCCCCACATACACACACACACTAACCACCCCCATTGATATTATATTAATATTAATCATTCACTCCTTTTACCCCATGCACCACCCCATCCACTCACGCATAGCCCCCAACTCGCAGGCGCGGGTAGAGAGGGAGGGGGGTAGAGAGAGAGGGCCACAGAGGCACACAGAGGGACACAGAGAGACACAGAGAGACACAGAGGCACACAGAGGCACACAGAGGCACACAGAGGGACACAAACGCACAGAGAGGGACACAGAGGCACAAAGAGGGACACAGAGGAACACGGAGGTACAGAGAGAGAGAGACAAAGGCACAGAGAGGGAGACAGAGGCACAGAGAGGGAGACAGAGGCACAGAGAGGGAGACAGAGGCACAGAGAGGGAGACAGAGGCACAGAGAGGGAGACAGAGGCACAGAGAGGGACACAGAGTCACAGAGAGGGACACAGAGTCACAGAGAGAGGGACAGAGACAGGGACAGAGACAGGGACAGAGACAGGGACAGAGACAGGGACAGAGACAGGGACAGAGAGAGGGACAGAGAGAGGGACAGAGAGAG